>CM075938.1:6907237-7453402 GCA_038030265.1 Corythucha ciliata
CAGTTTATACTCAAGTTTGCAACCTTCAAAACCTGGGCCCATAACCAATTAAAGCTGCAGGGAAAACTAGAGAAACGCGCGAAAAATTAAGGGAACTTTTATTAGACGAAAATAATTAATATTTTTTTTTAAACTTGGTAACAACCAAACAACAATTCTCATCGTGAAGCTCATATGGCTCCCGCTAACTTTCTTCAAAACAAGTAACTCTCCAACACTCCCTCAGTTCATGTTGTCCAGAAGTTCCCAGAATCTAGGACCGGGTAGTCCTTTCGTCAGAATGTCAGCGAGTTGTTTTTCACTAGCGATGTGATTCACCAAGAAGTCCCCATTAGCCACTTTCTCTCGAACAAAATGATACCTCACATCAATATGCTTGCTTTTAAAGTGGAACTCGGGATTCTTGATTAAACGAACAGCACTCAGATTGTCCACATTTAAGCGCGGCTGTTGAATATCAGACGTTATTTCCCTGAGTAGACGTGATAACCAAATGATTTGCTTGGCTGCTTCACTAGCTGATATATACTCAGCTTCCATCGTTGAGACTGAGATGCTCTTTTGTTTTTGACTAGTCCATGTCAGTAATGAGCCGGCGTATATGCAAAGCATGCCACTGCGCGATCTTCTCGATTTGTCAGCTGCGTAGTCAGCATCACTGTACGCAATCAGCTGTTTTGGCCTCCCACGGTCGTATGTGAGACAGAAGTCCAACGTGCCTTTTAAATATCTGAAGATACGTTTTACTTTCCCCCAAGAAATATCAGTTGGGCTCTCAACGTAGGCTGCCAACAGCTTCTCGGTAGGGTGTCGTCCGGTCTAAGGGTTTTCCTTCTCTTTTAACCGTTTGCCCGCCTGTTTCTGCTGGTGTCCTCACAGGTTTACAGTCGGTCATACCGAACTTATCCAGCAATTTTTCTGTGTAGGCCTTTTGATCAAGAGTGATTTTTCCGTCATCACTTCGTTTGATGGCTATTCCGAGATAGCAATCAGGTGTCGAAACTTTGATTTCAAATTCAGCTTTTAAACACTCAATAAATCGTTCTACGTCGGCCCTGTCCGTGCCGGCTATGAGGCCATCATCAACATTACAGACAATGACGATCTTATTTCCATTTTTAAGGTGATTGGAAAACAGACAAGGATCCGATTCCGACTGGACGAATTGCTGTTTTTCCATAAACTGCAGAAATCGGTGGTTCCAACACCTTGGACTTTGTTTAAGACCATATAGGCTTCTTTTAAGCTTCCACACCCTCCCAGAGCCATCGTCGTATCCTTCCGGCTGACTCACGAACACCTTTTCCTTGAGAAAGTCATATAAAAATGCTGTCTTCACGTCAAATTGGCGCATGTGCAAGTCTTCATTAGCAGCAACACTGATGACTGTCCTCACAGTTTCAAGTCTCGCCACAGGACTGAACTGTTCATCATAGTCGATTCCCTTCTGCTGAGAAAATCCTCTTGCTACAAGACGAGCTTTAAGGCGCTGGACTGTCCCATCTGAGTTTGATTTTTCACGCAGGACCCATCGGCTTCCGATTATTTTGGCTCCCGCAGGCGGCTTTACAAGCTCGAAGACTTCGTTTTTCACTAGGGATTCCATTTCTTCATCCATAGCTTCACGCCAGGGGGCTGATGACAGAGCTTCTTGGACACTCATCGATTCTTCAGCGACACAGACAAATTCTTTTAGGTGGTCTGGTGGCTTTACTTGCCTTCCAGAACGAGTCACAACTCTGTTCTCGCTTGGGCTTTCAGATTCCATTCCACCGGATGCAAAAGTTGAGTTATGCTCAACACCGAGGCTGCACGAAGCGTTTTCTGAGTGAGCTGATTCCATTTCGGTCGCATCGGTGGGCTCATTTTCCACTGTTTCCTCTGGCGCTGTCCCAATAACGATTTCTCCCTCTGAATCGTTGAGGGTGTCGTCCCTATTGAATGCTAGAGGTATCTGAGCGTATTCCGAGTTTTCCGAAGGTTTCGAATAGCATTTTTGTGTAGCGTCATTTTCCGTTGAAAAAACAGTCGTTTCATTCTCAGGTTCGAAAATCACGTCCGCTGACGAGATAACGTGTCCATCGACGTAAACCCGAAAACCATCTCGTTCTCCGAAGTACCCAACTAGAATGCCTTTCTGAGCTTTCGCTGACCACTTGGCCCTTCTTGGCTTGGGTACGTGGACGTAGCAGGTTGTGCCGAATGCCCTGAAATGTTGTATGGGTAATTGACATTTTCCTGACCACAACTGTATGGGCGCTTTGCCAGGAACTGACGCCGGTCCAGTTCGGTTGATTATGTGGCAAGCTGTGTTCATGGCTTCTGCCCATAATCGCTTCGGCAAATTCTTTGCGTGTATCATAGTACGGGCGCTTTCGACGAGAGTTCTCATCTCTCTTTCAATCCCACCAACTTGTTCTGGGGTGTACGGCATCACTGTTCTCATTGTGATTCCGGATTCGCTCAAAATGCTTTTTACGGTACGATTGACGAATTCCGTACCCCCGTCGCTCATGAATGTTTTCACGGTGATACCTGCATTTCTTGCTTCGGCAACAAAAATGCGAATGCATTCAGGCACTTCGGTTTTCTGCTTCATGAAGAATACTCGCCGGAACCGCGAATAGTCGTCTTTGACTACAAGGCAATACTTCGAACCACCGACGGATGCCTCTTCCATTGGTCCACACAGGTCGGCTAAGACTATTTCACCTGGGGATGATGCTCTCTCTGTCCTCGGCTTGTAGGTCTTCCGGTGTTGTTTACCATATGGACATCCCTTACAAAATTCTTTGTCATTGGCGAAGGGCAAAGATCTGTCACGCAGTACGATCATCACGTGCCGCTTGTCTTGGTGAGCGAGACGTTCATGCCATTGTTGAAGACTCATTGTTGAAGGTGTGAGCACCTTCAAATTCAGCTCAAATAATCCATTTTTGAGCTTTCCGACGACAATAGGATTTCTTGCTTTCATAAAAGCGCATTTAGAACCATTGGCTTTGAAAGTTACTCCTTTCTTAAGCGTTTGACTCACCGAGAGTAGGTTTTTACCGATGTCTGGTACGAACCATGCGTTATTTATTTCTACTGGGATCCTTTTTTGCCCTATTAGAGCTTCCATACGAATCATGCCTTCACCTAGTGCCTTAATTGTGGAGTTGTTGCCCACGGTCACTTCCACAGGTTGAGGAAACGGTCGATAAGACTCAAACCAGTCCTTGCAATGAGTCATGTGGTGTGAAGCACCACTATCAGCTATCCAATTCTGATCGTTCGTTTTGGTTTCAGCCGAGAAACACAACAGACTTACGACGTTTGCCTTAGGTTTTGATTTCGATGGGCATTTAGCGGCAAAGTGGCCCACTTCGTCGCAAATGAAACATTTTATTTGATTTGTCTTCCCGACTTTGCCGTTTTTCTTGCTCCCTCCCTGCGGACGAGGTTTAGAAATGACTTGCATAGCCGACCCGCTGGCCCCTTGCTGCAACGGTAGTCTCATTTCTATGAGTCGCAATCTTTCCAGAAGTAGTCTGACGCTTCTATCAGCCATCGGAATGCTTTCCCAAACATTTTAGAATTCGAAATACTCGGCTGGAAGTGTGCTCATGACCCTGCTGAGCAGTAGCAAATCTGGCAATTTAACTTTCGACAGTTTGTTTAGCTCATTGTTGATTTCAGCAAAAAGTCTTTGAAGACGAGAGACGTAGGTAGCTATGTCTTCATCGTCCGCCTTACCAGACGAGAAAAAAGATTCCAGGAGTCTATCTAAACGCTGGCCGGAACTTTGTTCGTGAACAGACAAAAGCCTTTGCCACGTTTCATGGGAAGTATCACCAGTCGCAGTTAGGTCAACATTGGCGTCAGTCAAGTTCGTCACGAGCAGAACCTGAGCAAGGGAATCAGCCTTTTTCCATTTTTTAATGTCTGAATCACCTTCTGTGGGACACTCAGAAGTCCCAATCACCACATCGTAGACGTCGTGATGCTTGAGCAGAAGTTCTACTTGCTGTTTCCATCTCGGCCAGTTGGAACCATTCAGCTTCTCCAAAACCACTTTCAGGTCCATTTTCGCGACTTATTTCTTTTTCACGCGTGCAGTTAGGATCGTTGGATCACTGCTGGGCCCATAACCAATTAAAGCTGCAGGGAAAACTAGAGAAACGCGCGAAAAATTAAGGGAACTTTTATTAGACGAAAATAATTAATATTTTTTTTTTTAAACTTGGTAACAGCCAAACAACAATTCTCATCGTGAAGCTCATATGGCTCCCGCTAACTTTCTTCAAAACAAGTAACTCTCCAACAGCATGTAATTGTTTTTTCTTTTGCACATTGTTAGGGCCAATGAGAGCAGTTTATACTCAAGTTTGCAACCTTCAAAACCTTGTGCTCAACTCGTGGCACTCGAAAAACCACGAAATTCCATCAATTTTTTAGGTTGTTAAACAAAAATACCAGAAGAAAGCGTTTTTCGAGCATGACGACAGTATACATTGTTGAAGCCAACTAAATTGGCTACAATTTAAGCCCAGTCCGAGCGTCCTACGTTTGTTATTTTCGGAAATACAGCCAATCAAGAAATATGTAATATCGCCAAAATGCGAGATTTTATTGATAGGGTTATTGTTCAAGACCCGTAGCTCTCAAACATAATGGTCCTACAGAATATCCACGCGAGAATAATTCTTAGGCAGTAGCTCAATTTGAATCTGACGCTATTGCCTAAAATTTATTTTCGCGTGGATATTCTATAGGACAGGGTGACCGGTACTTGGTTGAGCAAAATAATAGGGGTGATTAAACATCCAAAATGCAACAAAAATTGTCTTATGACCTAGGGTCCGATCTCCTTTCCTAGTCGAGATAATAGATTTTTTCACGTTTTTCAGCACATCACGGGTTTTCGCAACAAAAACATCTGTAACATGGGAAGTAAGCGTCCTAGGTTAAATCCAACGACACCACTGAAAAGAGCACAATTTTTTTCGTGTGAGTAAAGATATTTTGTCTAATGATAGCGAAAAATTCTTTGAGTAAACTGGGAAAATATCAGGATATTTTAAAAAATGTCAGTTTTTGACAACTGTTCAAAGCTAGACTACACTAGCCATGGTGCTCCCAGCGCCCGGCAAATTCCTCTAAAGCTGTGTGAAGTAACTTGGTTTAATACTTCATGCTTATTTTACTCCGGTCCTTCGCAATGTTTTGAGAAAAATCCATTGTTATACCAAAAAATGAGGCAATTAGGCCCATTTTGAGTGCCTAAAAGAAGATACGAAAGCTATTCCAAGATTTTTTTTCAGCTTATTCCACTTTTATTTGTCTGTCCTCATAGATTAGCATAGGAAAAGTGAATTAAGCTGAAAAAAAAAGTTTTGGGAATGGCTCTTGATCTTCTTGTAGGCACTCAAAATGGGCCTAATTGCCTCATGTTTTGGTATAACAATGGATTTTTATCAAGAAATTGCAAAGGACAGAAGTAAAATAAGCATGAAGTATTAAACTGAGTTACTTCATACAGTTTTAGAGGAACGTGCCAGGTGCCGGGAGCACCATGGCTAATATGTAGTCTAGCTTTGAACAGTTGTCAAAAACTGACATTTTTAAAAACGTCCTGATATTTTCCCAGTTTACTCAAAGAATCTTTCGCTATCATTAGACAAAATGTCTTTACTCACACAAAAAAAAAGAGTGCTCTTTTCAGTGGTGTCGTTGGATTTAACCTAGGACGCTTACTTCCCATGTTACATATATGTTTTTGTTGCGAAAACCCGTGATGTGCTAAAAAACAACAAATTGATTATCTGAACTAGGAATGGAAATCTGACCTTAGGTCATAGGAAATTTTTTGTTGCATTTTTGGTGTACAATCACCCCTCTCATTTTGTTCAACCAAGCACCAATCACCGTGTATTTGAGTTCTACGGGTCTTGAAAAATTACCCTACCAATAAAATCTCGCTTTTTGGCGAGATTAGGTATTTCGTTGATTGACTGTATTCCCTGAACTAACAGACCCAGGATGCTCGGGCATGGCTTAAATTGTAGCAAATTTAGTTGGCTTTAACAATGTATACTGTGGTCATGCTCGAAAAACTTTTTCTTCTGGTATCTTTGTTTAACAAACCAGAAAAAGTGATGAAATTTCTTAGTTTTTCGAGTGCCATGAGGGTTGCAAACTTGAGTATAAACTGCTCTCATTGGTCCTAACAACACGCAACAAAAAAATCAATTACATGCATGTTTGCGATTTACCCCGATTTGTGTGTCTATATTGACTGGTCTATATGTTTCAAATTCGGCACTTTAAAAACCAAATTTCAGGCATTTTTCATATTTCGTACCCAAATTTTGCTGATTTTTATGCTTTCAAAACCAGATTTCAAGTTGGTTTGCTCTTTCTTGTTTTTGAAAGAGCAAACCACCTTGAAATCTGGTTTTGAACAAAGTTCACCGACTTTCGCTCTTTCAGAACCCAATTTCGTGGACTTTGCTCCTTTAAAACCCAATATCTGAGATTTTCACCTTTATAAAAAACCAAATTTCGTGGCTTTACATTATTTATAAAATACGTTTCGCGGGTTTCGGTTAGATCAAAAACCTAAATTGGCGAAAAACGAACGACGAAAAAATAAATGTCTTGATTATGGTCGTTTCAACTCCAATTTTACCGATGATTTTCGCTCTTTCATGACTAATATCGCGGATATTGCTCCTTCAAAACCAAATTTCACGAATTCTCTCTGTTTCAAAGCCCAATTTCGCGTATTTTTATTATTTCAAAAGCCAACTTCCGTGGCCTCAGCGAACAATATTTCGTCATTTAGGCTCTTCTAAACCCCCCCCCCCAAATTGTCGTGCTTTCGGCAATGGCTTTGTTCTGCTACCGGTATACTCCGTACCTAAAAGGTTCAGAACCACACTGTTCGAGATTAATACGCTGGTTTTGGTTCGAAGAGGGGTGGTGGAGGGGGGTTAGCAATTTCTAGGTACATCCCGGGTGCTAGCTCACATTGTTACGCCTCTCGAGCCGTTAAAACCCCTGTCATAAACGGGAACGACACCCTAGTCTAGTAAACAATTTTAACAGTTAAAACTAATCTACGATTAGTCGTTGTTAACTTGTTTTTACGCGTCCTACTTTCTGTCTCGCTAAAAACCCATTTTCAAGGGACTGGTTCAATAAAAAATCAACTACGCGGGGTTGGCTATAATTCAAAACCAATTTCACCGATTTCCCACACTAAAACACAATTTTCAAGGGTCCGGCACGCTAAAAACCCTATTTTCCGTCTAGCTGAAACCCCAATTTCACGAATTTGGCTCTGAAAAAAAAAATTTGCGTATTAAACTCGCAAAAAAAAAAACACATTTTCGCAGATCCGGCTCTCTATAACAAACCATTTCTCAGATTTCGCTCGCTAAATCACCAATTTCGCGGATTTTTGTCGGCCACTCGCACGGGGTTGCCCCATTCAAAGCCCAATTTCGCGTATTTTTATTATTTCAAAAGCCAACTTCCGTGGCCTCAGCGAACAATATTTCGTCATTTAGGCTCTTCTAACCCCCCCCCCCCAAATTGTCGTGCTTTCGGCAATGGATATGTTCTGCTACCGGTGTACTCCGTACCTAAAAGGTTCAGAACCACACTGTTCGAGATTAATACGCTGGTTTTGGTTCGACGAGGGGTGGTGGAGGGGGGTTAGCAATTTCTAGCTACATCCCGGGTGCTAGCTGACATTGTTACGCCTCTCGAGCCGTTAAAACCCCTGTCATAAACGGGAACGACACCCTAGTCTAGTAAACAATTTTAACAGTTAAAACTAATCTACGATTAGTCGTTGTTAACTTGTTTTTAGGCGTCCTACTTTCTGTCGTGAGCGTCCTACTTTTACATTCTTGTAAAAGTTACATTCTCGTTTCACAAAAAACCAATTTCTCGGATTACTCCCGCTAAAACAAATTTTCATGTTACAGCCTCACTAAAAATCAATTTCGCGGTTTTTTTTTTTTATCGCTAAAAACCCATTTTCAAGGGACTGGTTCAATAAAAAATCAACTACGCGGGGTTGGCTATAATTCAAAACCAATTTCACCGATTTCCCACACTAAAACACATATTTTCAAGGGTCCGGCACGCTAAAAACCCTATTTTCCGGCTAGCTGAAACCCCAATTTCACGAATTTGGCTCTGAAAAAAAAAATTTGCGTATTAAACTCGCAAAAAAAAAACACATTTTCGCAGATCCGGCTCTCTATAACAAACCATTTCTCAGATTTCGCTCGCTAAAACACCAATTTCGCGGATTTTTGTCGGCCACTCGCACGGGGTTGCCCCATTCAAAAACCATTTTCGCGGATTTCGCACGCTGAAAAAACATTTACACTGGTCTGGCTCACTACAAAATAATTTCGTGGGGTTGACTCAAATTTTGCGGAATTTGTTTCACTGGAAAACCATTTTGACATACCCGACCCACCTAAAAACCCCAATCTCTCGGATTTCGCTCTCTAAAATCCAAGCGCGTATTTTGGACACCAAAAAAAAAAAGAAGAAAAAAAAAAAAAAATTACGCTGGTCTGAATCACTAAAAACCCATGTTCGCGGGTTAAACTCGCTATAAAAACAATGTAGCGGGATTTACAAGCTAAAACCTCAATTTCGCGAATTTTGCACGCTTAAAAATCATTATCGCGGTACTGGCTGACTGGTTTTTGCTCTCCAACTCTAAAGTACAGCATTTTTGCGCGTCTGACTCACTAAAAATACAATCTTGCTTGATTGCCTCATTGAAATGGTCCATTTCACAGTTTTGGTTCTCTAAAGCACTGATTTTTGACTCTGAGCCAAATCCCAATTTCGCGAATTTGGCTTTTTTCAAAGAGATAATTGGGCTTTAGCTCGCTGGAAGCACAACTTTGGCTCTATCTAGGAGGAAAGGAAGGGTGAATTTGGTGTCCACACACTTAAGGGGGGGGGGTGGCGCCCGTGCACGCCACGATTTATAATTGACCGAGAGGGACTCATATTTCATGTACCACGCTCATATAGGAACACTTTGAAAATTGGTGAAAAATCCTAAAAATCGCCCACTTAAAATCTTGGCAATTTGTGAAAAAATAGCCAACAAGCTGCAAAAAAAATCAGCTGTGAATTCCGCTTCCTTTAGGTCTAGAAATTAGCATGTCAAGGACCGCAAAAACTAAGAAACAGATACTTAACTATTTGCCCTGAAAACGTAAAATTATCCTCAGCTGACACTGCCTGTTCGTCTAGAAACCAACGATCTCGGAAAGTGTCAATTTAAATTTGAAGGGTTCCTGTCCACTCTGTAGCCTTTAGTGGGCACATCCCCACCAATGGCACGTCGTGTGCGACATCTTTTCTCCTCACCTCCGACTGCACCGACTGGTAGAGATCAGAATCACCAAAGACCATGGGGGAGGGGGTACATTGGGCTCTATAAATTACCCGATCAGCCCATAAGTGAAAAGTGATGGTGCTATGTGTAATTAAGGGTCGATAATACCATCAAATATGCCTTCGGGCCTTTGATTTAGACCCGTTATATCTATTCGGGCTCCAGAGTTGTCTTGAGGAAAGCCAAAAACAACAGAACATAACCCAGACAATGTTTAGAATCCAGCCGACCCCCCTCCCCCGGCTGATCTATATTCGTAAATGTTCCAGATCTTTTGCTCTCCCTAAGACTGAGCACCGTTTTAGACCAGACTAATTTGGAACTAATATTTCCCAGTGTTCGATGATTATTTTACTTCCGACTAACCTTTAAAAAAATCCTCCGTCCGTATCTACCAGCACTTATGCTCGTCCATCGCCCGAGAGTCATCACTTGTCTACTTCTAACCACCAAGGCTTCTCCATCTCGTCTCTGACCTCCTAGGAATTTGTAATTTATCCGTGATTCCTCATCGTTCCTCGTGTAAAAATTAATATCTTCTATACCTGATGGTGATACCCTGAGTTCAAGAACTCCCCCGTACAAGGAGAGGGAAATAAAAGACCCCGTGGCGGCCTGGCGTTGCGATGAAAATAACAAAAGTCCTTGCGAAGACAGGGGACGCACCTCCAGATCAATACACGTTTCTGGAAGATCCAGTGCAGCTGGAGCCAAACTCAGGAACGAGCGTGTTCCCGAGAGACCGACGTCCGAGAGAGTTTCCACTGAGGAGTTTATAGTTGTTTTATAGTTTCCAAAAAAGACTGGAGGGTCATAGTAACCTTTCTCGCAGTACTGCCCAGTACGTCCAATAGGGCAGTCGCACTCGTAACCAGTGTAGAGGGGAACACAAGTGGCTCCTTGAGAGCAGTTATGGCGCGTCGAATCGCATGGATTGTACCGTGTTGAACATCCAGCACCGAACCAACCATCTTGGCACAAACAACTGAAAATTTAATTAATTTGAGTAGTTCAATTTCCCCCCCTAGAATCTGGAACAAACCTGAAAGTAGCACCGTGATCGATGCAGGCGCTTCTATGAAGACAGGAAGAATTGTGGCAGTGGTGTGTTGAACACTGGCCGACGTTGCGACCAGTGGCGTCCCTGGATCTTTGAATTTGAACGCGAACTTTACCTGAGAGTAATTCTAAATCGTAAAGACACCCTGAAAACCCCGTGTGAAGTGGAAGATCGTGCGGAAGACCGCTGAAATTTTGACTCTCGTGCCCTCCTGTTGATGATTCAATGTAAAGTAAATGCTTGAAATTAACACGAGATTATGTGGTCTTCTTACCTACGTAAATGACGGATTGAGTGTTTAATTGAGACAACCAACCAGGTGAAGTACCTGTGACATTAGGCATTGCGTCCACTTGAAGCCATCCGACTTGCCCCCAACGCCCTAGTTTCACAGTGTGGGTTTGTTTACCGTCTCCTCGGTCTGCTATTACCTGGGGAGTGAAAATTCTACGGGGACCTAAATACGGAAGACATTATCAATGAAGCTATATTTATAAACTCGTTATTATATAGTCGGAGGGATTTACCAGAACCAAGATTCCACGTCAGAACGACGTAACCTTTAATGAAACTGACGGCCAGATGGTCGGAAGTGGAATCGTGTGGATGGCCCTGCCCAATAAATATCATCAGCGAGATTTGGTCCAGCGTTGCCGGCACGAACTTGAATCGAAGCTCAAATGTGTGGTGCACCGCCCCCGGTAACGGATACGCCGTAAATGATGACAATCCAGAAACAGATGAGGTATAAAGAGGCTGACCAATCTCTAGATCTAATAACCCAGCAATTGAAATCGGATCTTGGCAAATTCAAGTCGGGTAATCGTCGTACCTTGATCGCAAAACATTCCGTGCTTGCCAAGTGGACAAAGGCAGAGAAACCCACTGCCCGGATAATGAACACACGTGCCTCCAAACTTACAAGGATTGTTCTGACAGACAGACGTCTCGCAGACAGCCCCTAAATAACCAGACGGACACAAGCAGTTCCAACCACCGGGACCTATCTCGATACACGTGGCCCCATTTTTACATGGGCTCGATAGACAGGCCAAAGAAGAACATTCTGACACGTCGATTCCATCCAGAGCGTTTCCGTATATTTGTCTAGATTTACCATTTATCTAAAACAATTAATTTTTGTCAATTTATTATAAAGAAAGGGGCCCGCCTTTTTTTTTCTTACTCGTAAGGAGTGCATGCAGGCAATTATGCCTCGTTTTATGGTCAGGTCAACTTGCGTAAAAAACTGGGATGGAAGTCCTCCCAGGTAGAGTGCTCCAGTGAGGCGGCGAGTCGAATGCGGAAGGAAGGCGTCCTGCTTCCCCGACATTGACATCGTTCCATTTAGGAGAACGGTGCCGTTACATGTTTCAATTAAACCCTTTTTGGGCTCAAGATCCAATCTGAAATACAGCCCCGATTTTTCCGCCCATTCAACTTGATAATCTCGCTGAGGTGAATAATACTCACACAACAGAAATGTCCATTTCGTATCCAGTATTAACGGAATACTTGAGTTCGGTAAAAAGCATCGTTTGAACACCGCAGGAAAATTGAAATCTCATGAATCCGCCGAGTAAATAAAGCGACACGTAAATGGACGATGAAACATGAGCGTACATGACCAAACCATCCGCAGCCAATGTTCTCAGTTTGAATCCAATTGATGCTTTCGTTGTATTC
Source organism: Corythucha ciliata (assembly GCA_038030265.1). Taxonomy (NCBI): domain Eukaryota; kingdom Metazoa; phylum Arthropoda; class Insecta; order Hemiptera; family Tingidae; genus Corythucha; species Corythucha ciliata. Next base: position 6,919,405 of record CM075938.1, read on the forward strand.
GTGAACGAGTGTAAAAGATACGAATGCCCCTTGAAAGCGGCCACTTTGACACCTTCCGACACTTCGCACCATTTGCCCTTCCATCCGAAATTACAGGAACACTGGAAAAATAGCAATTATATGGGCTGGCATCAAGTTCTATGTATTTTTGGGCCATACCCTGGGCCCTTGGGTGGTATTGTGACAGGTGCCACCATTGGAACAAGGTAGATGGAAACAGTCGTCTGTTGATGGAACAGTTGTCGTGCCTGTTTCTTCGTCAAACCCTGTTAAAGTTGTCGGTGTTGACGTTTCTGGAGTAGTTGAGGGCGGTTGAGGAATCCTAGTCCGCTCTTCTTGCGATGTTATGGGAAAATATGGCATTGTAGGAGTCGTTTCTTTGCCGTTTAACATTACGGCAGTCGTCGTTTCCCAAGTCGGCTCAGTTATTGATTCTTTTTCCGTGAATCGAGTTGCGGTTGATTCTTCTGTAGTCGGACCTAAATAAGAAATACGGCGCTAAATCATTTCAAATCAACTCGTCAATCAATTTAAAATTTGACTACAAACTTGTGGTATTTTCGATGGGAAAAGTGGTGTGACGCTCTCGAGTCGTTGATTCTGGTTCTTGGGTAGTCGTTAAGTCTACAATTTCTGACCTGCCATACTCCGTGGTCTCCATAAATATGGTGCTAGAGTCATCGTGGGTTTCAGTTTCACTTTCTGTCTCAGGCGTTGTTGAAAACATTGTAACAACCGTCTCTTCCGATTCAGTTGACAATGAGGTTGATTCAGCAGTGGTCGGATCATAAGTCGCTTTTGTACTTTTCGGTGCAATGGTAGGCTGAGTGTACCAAAAACTGCAGTCAAGAGTCTTATTATCGAAAATTTGACATTCACAAAAGCGACCGGTGAATTCTGGCGAGCAGGCGCATGTGTACGAATCGACGCCGTCAACGCACATTCCACCGTTCAAACAGCCGGGACCTTTTTGACACTCGTCATACTTGAACTGACACCTGTCGCCGTGATAGTCGGGAACGCAATAGCACACGCTTGACCGTCCTTCGACGACGCAAAGAGCGCCATTTTCGCAGAGATTCGTCGCGCACAGCTCTACAGGTGTCTCACAATTGGTTCCAGTGTAACCGTAGGGACAGGCGCAGACATAGGTGGCGTGCATGTCGATGCAAACTCCGCCATTCTCGCACGGTGAGGATGCACACTCGTCAATGGCGACCTCACAAAGGCGTCCCGTCCAGCCTAAAATAGACATTAGTGTGTTAATTTATTAATTCTGAGGAATTAATTTATATTCTGGGATGAGAAAAAATGTATGAAACCTCTTATTACAACCAAATAAGCTCTAACCTGGTAGGCAACGACACGAGAAAGTAACTCCAGGCCCTTCCAAACAAATTCCTCCATTGAAACATCTAGTGTCATCTGTCGTATTGCACACTGCCATGTCAAGTTCACAATTGAATCCTGAGTACCCCGGCTGACACCCGCACGTGTATCCGTTGGCAACATCGATGCACGTACCGTTATTGAGACAAGGGTTCGAACTACATTCGTTGATATTCTCCTCGCAAGTATCGCCTGCGGTAAGAAACACAAAACAATCGTTCGACAAAAAAAATTGTACACCCCATCTGATGAAATGGCCGTACCGACAAATCCTTCGGCACAACTGCAATTGAAAGAGGCAATTCCATCGTGACAGGTGCCTCCGTTGAGACAGGGCGCGCTCCAACACTCGTCCCAGTTTGTTTGACAGTTAACACCGGTGAATCCGTCAATGCAAAAACAAGTGTAACCACCACCAGAAACGACGAATCTAAAATGTGCATGGGGGTTTATTCATTTCAGTAAATCTCCTAATTTTCATTAATTTACCCTAGATTTGACGAAGAAGATGGCGTTTCTATACAAATCCCATAGACGCAAGGATTTGTGACACAGGCTAGACTTGCCTCAACGCGTGGGCTACCAACTAGTTCAACTAGTAGCGCAAAAGCCGCCCCCAGGACTAATTTCAGCCTCATAGCAGATCATGTTCTTCATTGCTCCATCTCACCCCTTGATATGGGTTCCCTTGATGTACACATTTCAGACGTAAATTCAAGTATTGATGTGTTAGGGCGGGGGCGGGGGTGGAGCAGAGGTACTTTCATAATGGATAAACATAAAAGAGTAATGTAAACAAGATACTCATGTTTATGTTAACAGTTGCCTAGGTCGCACTGGTCTCAGCTTAAATGTGTAACTATATTCAACGACTCTTTCTCAAAATGATATGTTTTCGAATTTTAATTACTTGCTGTTTTCAACAAGTTTCTTCTAAAGAAAAATTGAACTGCAGAAGACTAACAAATAATGTTTTAGTCGTTTGAACAGTTTTTGTTATTATCGATTTTATTTCTCCAGCAACGCTTTTGAAAATTCCCATTAATGTTCGTCCTATTAAAGTGATGGTTGTTCCTCTGTCCCTTGTGGCTGTGTTTTTGTTTCGTGTGAGTTACTGCACGCTTTGGGCTTATGGTCGTTAAGGTGTAACAAATCAATTCACTGTACCAACAAGTCTAGGAGCAGAAGTATACAGGAAATAGACGAATTATATATCCGGTACTTCCACCCCCTCTCCCCTTGACGCCACACCCCTACCAACCGCCCAGTGAGCGCTAACCAATTTAACGGTTGAATTGTTTTAGGGACTCAAGTGAATCTTTCCAAACAAGCGTAACCATTAAATATCTTCATCTTTTAACGAATATTCGAATTAATAAATCCATAACACATTAATAATCACGCCATGCTATAAATTGATTTCAAAATTGACCTTACTATAACTGTGAGAACTTTTACTAGGTACTTACGTTGTTTATTTTGTTCAAAAATGGCTACCTACCTTGTTAGCAATCTAAACTTTTGCAAAAAAAAATCAAGCCAAAGGCCGGTTCTAGTTTTGACCTGACACCCCAGTTTTTACCCCTTTAACTTCTTCTCTCAAAGCCACCCCACGCCAAGGGCTGCTGTCAGTGGTTGCTACAGCGACAAGTAAACAACATTAGATGTTGGACTAGGGTGTGAGGGCGAAGAAATAGTGAATGTTGCGTGTCAAAAATGTTGATTTTAAGTGAGATTGGTGGAAATGGGGGGGGAGGGGACTCTAGGGAAGCACGGAAGATAAATTGAACTTCAAACAAATATTACGAATTTCTATCTTAGGTCTGTTACTGTTATATTTTAACCAAATTAGGCATTGGACGTAAACGTACGAATGGGGGAACATGGATTGCGATAATGGAATTATGACTTATTCGCATAATGTTCTTGGGTTCAAATTGTTTTCTTTTCGGAATTTTCAGTAACTCTGTTCACATGTCTTAAGCCTTTACTACTCCGGAGACCTAGCAGATTTGGAATATTTAAATTCCAAAGGAATAGGCCGCCTCTTTTTTTTCGAGATCCGCAAGGCAAGGCGTCAGGATCTCCAATGGCCAAACCTGAAATGTATTTGTTTTTTTTTTCTCTCTCTCTCTCTCTCTTTTTAGTACGTGGGTGGGAGTGCGTGAATTTGCTAATGCTGTAGTTCGCTGGGAGGTCCAAAATGGTGTCGCCTGGCGAAATTGGTTCGCGGGCATAAAAAATCCCCGAAATTGGTTGTTTATTGAGCCAAATCCGAGAAATTCATGCGCGAAAGGCCAATGTCTTGAGCAAAATTTAAGCGAAAAGCCACGCCAAACGTCACACAGGTAACACGTGTGTGTTTCGAAACGGCCACGACACACCAAGGGAAAAATGTTTCACGATTAATGTCCCATTGAGAACAAAAAGGCAACATTCGGTGAAAACACTCACGTGCACCGCCCCTTTCAAGGTGAAATTTCCGCGAAACGCTTCAACGGGGGGGCAATTTCGTGTTGAAATTGTCCATTTCATGAAAAACTTGTCAGTTTCACGACGAAATTGAACAAAACGGGGTTGATTTTGCAAATGAGGAAATTTCCTAAAAGGTGTCAGTTTGATGAGTGAATCGTCAGTTTTATAAGAGAATTATCAATTTTATGAAGAAATTGTCATTTTTTAGAGAACTTTCCATTTTATAAAGAAATTGCCAGTTTGCTTAGGAAATTGAGAATTTGAAGATAGTCCAGTCAATAAAAGAATATAGACGACAATGGTCACTTCAGTAAATTTTTATTTTTCCGCTGTGTTCGAGTTAGTTGAGACGTAAACATACTAAAAGTCCCCGGACGTCCGATGTACGTTGTACTGGTTGTACAGTAAATAACTAACGTTGATTTGGGCTTTGAACTTGAAATTTTTAGTGGGAATGGAAGATTTTTCGCATAAATTGTCAATTTCATGAGTAAACTGTAAATTTTATGAGTTTTCTTCATGAGGTTTACTGTTCCGTGTGAGTTCCCGAAGATACTCGACGATGGAAGGGCCCAGATTGAGAAACTAAATTATCGCAGTTTACAGTCTCAGGGGACCAAAATGCTCCAAAAGTATTGCACTTTCTGGGGGGAAAAGTTATCAGTTTTTGGACAGAAATATCTGGAATAGACGGCTACAAACGAGTTTTTTTTGTTTTTTTTTTTTACCAGAGGTTTAGTTTTCGACGGATAGTGACCGTCTCTGGGCAAATTCAGTATTTGATTACCATAAATCGACGATTTCCAGTTCCCGATCTCCGACCTGTAAAAAGGCAATGGTGCATCTGACAAGGTCCCCAGTGAAACTGCCCACCCTTAGATCAAGGGCTAGCTATACGCCACTGTCTTCTTCTTCGATTTTTTCAAATCTATTGTCTCCGCTGGTGGCCCTTTTACCAGAGTTGTTAAAAATAGCGGTTTAAGCCAGACATCGTTTACTACAGCCGGTTCCAACCCCCTCAAAGTTGCGTTATTTCAATGAGTCAACCACGCAAAATTGGTTTTGTGAATGGACCAACAGTGCGACATTTTGTTTTTGGTGCAGGGAAATCCCTAGAAATTAGTTTAAATTAGTCAATGCCGCGAAATCTCTCTTTTGGAGAAACCGGACCCTCCAAATTGGTCTTTAAAGTCGGCTAAACCCGCTATTGGATTTTTGAATGGGTTATAACTACTCTGCTGGATATGGCTCTTTGAAATAAGTAGCAAGTTTTTTGGTCATTCAATAAACAAATTTCGTGGGTTTGGCCAAACCAATAAGATAATTTCGTGATTTTGGCTTCTTCAAAAGCCAATTTAGCGATGTTCCCCTACTATGGAAATACAATTTCGATAACCAAATTAGAATTTGACCCTTAGAACCCCAAAAGCAGATTTATCTTCTTTAACGCTATTTCTCGGATTTGGGTCACTTTAGCAAACCAATTTCAAAGATTTGGAAAGGTATTTCAAATGGAAATTTAGGGTGTAAATACGCCAATTTCGCATTTGCAGGTTTGCCTATTTTAAGACCCCTATTTTGTTCATAGGGCGCCTTCAAAGTCAACGGATGTTCATGATTCAAAAATCCAATTTTATGGGGGGGGGGGGATTCTTGAAAATCCAAGTTATTCGGATTTTAGCTTTGTAAAACCCCAATTTCTTGGAAATCTTTATTTTCTGAATTTTGCCAGTTCAGAGTACCAATTTCATGGTTTCAAAAAAAGTGTAAAAACAAGTTGAGTGTAAACTGTAATTCCTGGGGGCATGTTCAGTAAGATTTCAGTGTTCCTAGGAATACCCTTTTCCACCCTTCCGCCCCGAATTAAATCACATATTGATGGGGAGGACGGGTGGAAAGAGACAGTGATAGTTAAAAGTTAAAGAACCGCCCCCTGAACGATTATTTTGTAATGATTATTATTCCAAGCCAGGGGCCCCTAGGCAGGTGCCTACCCCTAAAAACGGTCCTGCGCCGGTTTACGTAATTTTAGCTCGAAAGCTGACTTATTTTCCTCCTAAAACTTCACCTACCTCTTGCATTTACATAAAAGTTCAGAAAGCTCTCCAATCAGCACTCCCTCCTCGACGATTGCTGTCCAACCAGCCTCGGTATCTGCTTGTTAGACTTTGGGACATATGACCAGGTGACAGGTGTGGAAATGACCCATTGCCTCACACTGGGAGAGTCGACGGGTCAAAACGAGTGCAAAGCCGGTTTACCGACCGTGCCGCTACCAACAGTGGCGTCATGTGAGGAACTCGTGGTTCACGCACGCCCAATATTTTGACGTTTGACCTATACGCGCAATACCTACTCGGGGTTTTACTTTGTTCAGATGTCTGCTAATAAAAAATGGTTTGCACCTGAGTGCGCCCGAAGATGGCCAATCAGTGAGTCTGTTCAGGCGTGTTTACACTTCTACTACGGACACTACAAAGCCCAAGGATTAATCAGCGATTCAACGGGTGTGTATTGAAACATGTTTTTTCAAATTGGACTTTCCAGAGAACTTTAAATGGCAGTAAGGACACGTAAATGGTTTTTCGCCTGTGTGCATTCGAATATGTACAATCAAGTAACTTCTTCGAGTGGTCTTGTAGTTGCACAACGAGCAATCAAAACGTCTTTTGTCCTTTTCAATACGGGAAAGCTCCAAGCTGTGACGCTTTCGAAGATGATTCGTCATGCGATACCTTTTCGAACACCTGTAGTCACAGTACGAACACGCCAACGGTTTCTCTCCAGTGTGAGTTACAAGGTGTGACATCAAGTTGTATTTTGTGGAGCTCCTAAAGTCACAGTGCTGACATTCGAAAGGCTTCTCCCCAGTGTGCTTCAGAAAATGCTTATTTATTGCGACTCGTGAGATTGCCTTGTGCCCACACTCGGAGCACTCGTAGGGTTTTTCTCCCGTGTGCGTGCGAATGTGAATGGTTATATAGTTCTTTTGAGCGCTCCTGTAGTCACAATGCGGGCATTTGAATGGCTTTTCCCCAGTGTGCGTCCGAAGATGTCTAACTAAGCCAACTCTTGAGCCTCCCTTGAACTCGCATTCCGAGCACTTAAATCTTTCGCTGGCCTTCGTGCGAAGTGGTAGAACTTCGTTATTTTTTAGATCGGACATTAGTTCAATTCAGGTGCTCAAAATGTATCTCAGAATGCTGAATTCTTTAGTCACTGAAACGTATGAACTTTGTGTTAAGCCAAGTCAGTATCGCAAAATACCCTTAAAAGGACGTTTCTCACCTCTCCAAACAAATAAATAATTGGAAGCAGAACCAAAAAATAATGTTATTGCTTGTTGTTTACGTTACACGGTCCACTCACGCCCACATGTTCGTCTGATAAGATTTTTTCCCTGGGAGAAGACGATTGAGAGAGTTTTCTTTTCGGGATCTCAAATCAGGGGTTAGTGACAGCAAAATTGGGTGGTAATTTTATCAATAGTGAATGGTGGTCGGGGGTCTCGGGGGTTGGCGATGCTCGCCCCAATAACGTAACCCCCCCCCCCCCCAATATTCTCATTCTCAGTTAAGTGTAAATCTGTGAGACTAAAAAAAAATATTAATTTGTGTACAAATATCCAATATACGACCAACGGAAGTTTTTACAACAAAAATTGCTACAACTCGGTCAATTATTGGACAATTCTGTACTACAAAAATTGCAGCAATTTCCCCTGGGCAGTTAGTAAAGGGATTTTTGCAATTCGAATCTAGCTATGCTATTGCCCATTTTCCACAATGCATCAGTCAGTAGAGTGCATCGATGGTGACGGTGAGGCCACCATTTAGAGAAAGGGGGGGGGGCACCGAAAAGCTTTAAGATGTAAAATATGTATGGATTTTTAGGTTTTACAGCGTCGATTAACGGCAAATATTGAGAACAATCGCTCATTTGCCACTTGAATTAGGAAAAATACTCCAATTCGAGATACCAAGACAACTTCACGGACAAAACAGAGAAAATACGCCAACCTCAAGTTTCTATAGGCTCTATAGGCCTTCAAAAGGCGGAAAAAATTCAGAAGGCGTTCTAATATTCTAGTCTTGGAGCAAGTACGTGGGAAAAAGCGATAAAATTCGCGGCTGAAATAGCGAGAAAGAGCTAAATAATAGTATAAGACGAATTAAATCTCTAATTTGTGATTAAAAATGAAAACAAAAAAAACACCAATACGCGGCGATAATTGAGAAAAAGCGCTAATTCGCCACTATAAAATTGAGAAAAAGCTGCAGTCCGTCGCTCAGCAGGCTCGACTAAATTTTTTTTTGAAAACGCCAATTCGCGATTTCTCGAAGCAACAACGGAACTGAAATTGAGAAAAATCGCCAATTCACATGGATAAAAGTGAAAAAATCTCTGATTCACAGCTAAAAATAAGAAAACTACCTAATTCGTGGTTAAAACAGAGAAAAATCTGCTAAATTCCCGCCTAAAATTAAAGAAAATACGCCAATTCGCCAATGAATTTGGTAAAACTAGATAATTCACGGCTAAAATGGAGCAAACGCGGTAATTCGCTGCTGAAATTGAGAAATAATTTTCAACTAAAATTTAAAAAAAGGTGCTTAACATCGGCGGCAAAATTAAGAAAAACGCTAATTCAAGGACACATGCCATTAAAAACCCGCTTATTCACCGCTAATTCCCGCCTAAAATTAATGTAGAACGCTCATTCGCAGCTAAAATAAAGATAATTAAATCTTAAATTCATGGCTAATTTTGGCAAAAAGCAAATATCAGCAGCTAAAACGGAGAAATATGCTAATTCGCGGATCCATTTGAGAAAATGCGCTAATTTACAGCTAAGATTGAGGAATAAGGTGATTTGCGGCGAAAATGAAGAAATAATCCAACTCTAAATTTGGGAAAATAATTCTCAGCTAAAATGAAACATAGCGCTAATTCACGGCAAAAATAGAAAACAAAAAACAAAAAAAAACGCTAATGTGAAATTAAAATTGAAAAAAACCTTAATTCACGGATGCATTTGGTAATCCTGCTTGTTCACGGCTAAAACTGGCCAACCGCTAATTCCCGGCAGAAATTGAGAAAATGCGTTAATATTCGCGGCTAATAATACAAAAAGCGCTCATTCGGAGCTAAACTGGAGAAAAACACCAATTCACGGATTTTGTGGCAATTCCTCTAATTCGGAGCTGAAATTGAGTAGAAGCGGTGATTCAGGGGTAAAATTGAGGAATACCTAATAATTTACAGCTAAAATTCAGAAATAATTCTCAGCAGAATGAAAAACAAAAAAAAACGCTAATTCGCGACTAGAATGGTGATAAACGCTAATCCGCATGACTAAGAAGTGAAGAAAAACGCTAAAATGAGGCGGTAGCGGGGGGCTTTACCTCGAGACAAACCGCTAATTTCCGTCTAAAATACAAATTAAAAGTTTTCATTCGCTGCTAAAAATGAGAAAATTCACGGCCGTGGTGGGTGGATAGATTCGCTTATTCGCCGTTGAAACGGAGAACAACTTGAAATCGTGGATATATTTAAGAAAATCCGCTAAATCACGGCAAAAATTGAGGAAACACCAATTCACAGTTGCTAAGAGGCAAGTTTGCGGCTGAAACTCAGAATAAAAGAGAGATTTATGGTAGAATCCCTTCCAAGATGAAATCCTAGATTCGCCACTGCACACTGCTAAGATTCAAGGTTAAATAGCCGTGATATTGTCAGTTTCGGAGCCATAATTAGCCACAAAAATTGAAAGTGCTGGCCGAACAGTCGAATCTAGAATGATAAATAGCCGCGATATTGCGTGTTTTCGAGGCTACATACCCGTAAAATACAAGTTACCGGTTGAATAGTGGCGAAACTCATTGTTTGCGGGGATAATTCCTGTTTCTGGGGGAAAACCTTGAAATTGTAACGCAATAATTTTTGCTCTTGGACGTGATTATACCCGCGGCATTGTGACTCTCGAAGCTAAATATCCGCGAAATTGCAAGTTTCGGATCCTAATTTCCATGAAATTGCAATCTTTGGGGCCTTTATTCTCTGGGCCCAGTCGGACCCCCCATCCCTCCCCACCAGTCTAGTCAGCCCCGTCAGTGTCCAAAGCCTGTCGAATAGCCGTGATATTGAAACATTTGAAGATAAATATCCGCAAAATTGAAAGTTTCGTGGCTGAACACCCACGAAATAGCGAGGAGTTGCATATTTTTCGCCCCAACGGCGCCCAAAGCCTGACGAAAGCGGGCAGAAAAATACCCCCAAAATTGGAAGATAGGGGGCTATTCTGTAACTCTTAACGCGTGCGTTAGCAAATTTTCTCAGCTGATTACTTTCAATTATTCACCTTGTTTATTTCGCTAACGCACGCGTTAAAAGTTACAGAATAGGGGGGCTGGTCCAGCTCTTGCGCAAAATTGAACGTTTCGGGCCTTTTTTAAAAAATTTGAACTAGCTAATTTTCTGTATATTTTAGCCAGGTATTTATTCCAGGATAGCATATTAGCACTTTTTCTCAATTTTAGCCGTGAAATTGTATCCGTAAACCTCGAATTAGCCCTTATTGTTATTTTTGGCCGCGAAGTAGCCTCCAGGGATCGCACATTGTCTCTTTTTCTCTTATTTCAAGATGAACAATGCATCTAGAATCGCCAATCAACGAAGTTTAAGGGCCTCTTTTCGGAGGCGTACCCCGCCCAAGCCGGCCACGACGGATTATGGTATCAAATGTTTACGGTAGGCTCATGTGCGCCGTACCCCCCCCCCCCTCATTTATTTACGCCACACCCTTAACGCATCGTCACTGTAATATAAGCTGTGCCCGCCATTTCCGCTCTGTTGCCCACACGAAGCGCGGAATAAGCCGCGGGACTCGGCTCGCACAGAGTGTTTTGTCAACGGATAGAACAAAGAGAGTGGGCGATCAACAGATTTTTCCCACTGCATAGGGCAGAATGAAATTCGCGAATAGTAAAAAAAAAAATTATTTAAATAATGAAAAATCGGTATAAAGGGGGGAGGGGACATGAGAAGCAGTTATTTGACCGAACTGTTGAGTTCCGTGGATAATTTCTTGTTTCGTGTCTGATACATTGGTTTCAGTTTGGATGAAATGGCCAGTTTATGGGTCGAAAAGGCACTGTTTCGGCTCAATTGACTGTCTCATGGCTCAACTGGTAGTTAAGTGGCCAATGAGCAATTCCTGAGGGTTAAGTTACATTTCATTCAGTTGGTATTACGGGTCTTAATAAGTTTTCCGAGTGAACTTTCGTGGGAGACTTATTTGTGCGCCACCCCTTGTGCAAAGCTCTGGACCCGCGGCTGCAGTTCATAAATTCGTTGCGTAAAAATCAGTAGCGGATCCAGAAAACATGAGGGGGGGGGGCATTACATTTCCAAAATAAATGTATCAGGGGGTTGGAAGAGGCTTCTTGAGGCAACAATAAGACAAACATAACGGAAGAAACCATGTTCAAGTCGCGAGTAAAGAAGCAATGTGCATGATAATTTTACATAAAATGAAATTTACTTAATATTTCTCAGGTGGTTTTGTGCGCTATGTGGGGGGGATACTCTTCTTCCACAGATCCGCCGCTGGGCCAAAAATTGCAGAAAACAATGCAATTATTATCCAATCTCCGTGGACTTCAAAAAATTGCAAGAAAAAGTAGTCGCCGGAATTGGATAACAGTAAGCAATATTGAGCAACTCGATGCAACTATTGCTTCAATAGTGGGAGTCCTCGGGAGGGGAAAAATTGCACGAAACGGGCAATTTTTTTTTCTATTGCTGCTATTCGCTTTTGTGTAATAATTGCCTTAATTCTGTGTAAAATGCATTCTTCGCAGGGAAATGAATCGCGACCCTGGGATTTTGTGTTTCACACATTGCACCGAGGCGCAAATTTTTCAATTTTCAGTACCTCAGATATGCCCTGTCTGCCATGCTGATTTGAAGGAATCGACTAGCCTGATGCCAGTCAGGTAAAAAAAAACTATCCAACAGAGTTTATAATGCCGAGGGAATTCCTTTGATCTCTCCCCCCCCCCCTGGCGATCCTCTCATGGTAATGTGAGGACGCCCTTGCAAGGCATTCTGAACGCTGGAGGACTGTATAGCCCTTTGTCTTGAACAGCATTAATGTGATGCGTCTTTTTTTTCAATTTTTAAAGGGTCCCTTACCCATTTGTAAACGCTCGTCAACATAACTGCTCGATTGTTATACGACCTACTCAAGGAGACTTTCTCAGGTAGGAAAACGTGCGTAAATTAAAATATTGGACAAAGGCGAAGAATTAATTTTTTGTGACTCAGTCACTACTCACCTGGAGATGATTTACACATCGGAGTGACATCGAGTAATGGGCGGGTGTACGAGTTTGACGACGAAGGAATTCATCGTGGCACGCGAGATGGTCACTGGGTTCGAAGTGTTCTCGTCCGTGATTTTCAGCAAGAATTCGACGAAACACGACAAGATCTGTGGGATTCTACGCTGGAAACTGTGACAGCTGACGACGCCTGGTCAATGTCAAAGTAAATAAAAAATGGGGAGGAGAAGGCGATTAACGAAGAAAATGTCTCGCCACTATTACCACGTTTGTTGCAGGTACAACGAGGAAAGTTTCAATTGTTTCAGCTTCGTTTTGTCATTTTTAGAAAATTTACCGTTTGCATCCGACCTGAATATGTCCGTTGCCAACCAAGTCAATTTTTGTGATACGTACGTTAAACATAAAATATCTACCGCTTACAAATATATTATTGTGTATAGAGCAGTGAAGAATTACGGATATTTCGTGGGTGCCAACGATAATAATTTCTCTCTTGCATGAGTTCTTAATTATACGCAATTCACGCTACGAATTTGTTCTTTTCCTCGATCTTCTTCCCCGGAAACTCTTCTTCACTCTTTCAGGCAAATCGCAGTCCATTGGTTTTCCAATTTTATTTACACTTAAATTCAATAGGTACATACTTCTATGTGAAGCATCATCTTCCTTTTTTGTTGTTCATAAAAAAGTGCCTTGGCACTTTATACGTGCTGGGCGCTTTTCGTGCCAACTTCATGCGCTCGTCGCGGTGCTGCCGTTTACTTTCAGCGTCCATGCCTCGTTTTTTCTACGCGTTTGCAACGGAATTAGACATTTTTTTGTATCATTACGATCAAATTAAATACCTTCTGTACTCTGAACGTTATTTCACGATTCCCGGAGGTCAAAGGTCTTATGTTGTCGCGTTGATTATTTTCTAGACGTTGACCAAGTTGTACTCTAGGGATGAATTGCGATTTGAAATCTACTGAGAATAATGAAAAATAACGAACTCCTCACCGGCTTTCTTCAATCGCCATATCGCGGACACTGCCGAGTGTCTTCGCCGCTGAATCATTTTCACTGATTTCAAGTACTTTGACTTTTGATTGTGCTTTCCTTTCAGCCAGCTATTCAAGAAAATGCGTGGAATTAGTGGCAAACGATAACTTATAGAACCCTCACGTTCAAAATGATTATTTTTTAAAAATTACCTCAGCAAGCCTCTGCTCTTTAGCTAACGCCCTGTGCTCAGCCTTAACCTTCTTCACCCACTCTCTTTCATCGTCTTCATCAGAACTCCAAATGGACGAATCATCTTCGCTCACTTTACCTTCCATTTCTTCTTCAACCTAAAGAAATTGATTGAATCGACAGTATTAGAGACAGGTGCAAATCAAGAGTTTATATTTTTCTTTCTGCCCCCCCCTCCCATCCACCGCTTACCTCAGCTTCTTGTTTTTGCAGCTCTCGTTCTAATTCTTTCTTTCTGTTTGAGTCAAGACGAGCCAGAACCGGGTTGAGTAACCTGAAAGAAAAATGTTCAACACAGACTTAAATAATCACCGCCTACAAAACCCTTTACCTGTACTCTTCAGCGTTTGTATCAATTTCAAAATCAGGGTTCTCGAAAAGTGCCTTAAATCTGGTGTCCTCCAACAGTGTCGCACTTGCCGCCAATTTTTCCTTGCTTTTCTTTTTGACGGTTGTAACGGTCGGATTACTGACTTCATCCATGAGTTTTAACGCCAACTCTCTGTTCACTCTGGGCAAGCTCTGTCCGGGGGGGAGGGGACGATGAATCAAATAAATTGAGGTCAGCTGAAAGTACTACAAGATATACACACCTTCAAGTTTATCCTTGACGTTCTCTCGCTCTCCATTTTTTCCCTGACTTTTTTCTTTTTATAAGTTTCGTAATTAAACGGTTCGACAAGACTTTTCGCTTTGTTGTACAGTTTGAGGCTCATAAAATAACCGTGCATGTAACCCCTCAACAGTTGGGTACCTGCGTTGACGTACGAAGGAGAGGGGAAGGAGGGGTTATGAAAGAGGCAAAAAATCAAGTTTACACAATTCGCTCACCAATAAGATGCGACAGCTGTAACTGATCGAGTTCTTGCTTCGTGACGAATTTGTAATCGTCATAAATGACTTCGGCTTTGTTCTCTTCCAATTCTTCCGTGAGACTGTCGAGGAATGAGCACCATTTAGGAGCTGGTCCCAGTTGCTGTAAAGGCGGGATGGTTAATTTTTCAATGAAAAAACGCGAATTCCAAAATTATAAACTACCGGTATGTAATAAGTGAGTATCTTGGGGTTTTCATTAGCCATGAACAAAAGTCCTGATCCGGGGACGTGGCACAAATTATTAAACTTTGTATCGCCGCCATTTTCGATCGACGTAAATATTTTACCCTGAAAAATTCAAGAATGAAAGTTAGGAACAAGAGAAAGAGGGCAGGGGGCTAAGAGAGTGAGAACACTCGTAACGACTTACGGTTTGTTTGTTCCAAATTTTTAAAACGGCCGAATCCAACGAAAGGACATGGTCATCATGGAAAGTTAGATCTTTGATAGGAAACCCGTACATGTGGTCTTTGACGAGGAATGGTTTGTCCGAGCGTATATCATAGAGCAGAATCTGGCCAGTGGCCGTTCCCACGCCGAGAGTTAATGCTTTTTCGAAGCACAGCGCCGTTACAGATGGGAATCCTTCGACACTGCAAGGACAGAGTCTTAAAAACGCACAAAAACTTGGAGAAAAAAAAAATAATAATACGAGCTTACACAGTGTCTTCAGTGACAGCGCTTAGAGCCACGTCTAAAATCCCGGCACGTCTTCTTTGTCTAGGGTCCCACGCCTCAATCTAGTAATATAGTCGTATTTACGGCACTTAGTACGCATGAAATGTGCATTAAAAGGTAAAAAGTCTACTCACACGTCCTTCTTTAGTTCCAACGACAACAAGTTGATGTTCCGGATTTATAGTGATGCGATTCACTTCAGTTGCCTCGGTCACCAAAGAGTTTAAAAACTGACCTCGTTCGATATTCAAGCGATAAATATCACGCCTGAAAAAATTATTTTAGAAAACACACCGTTTCGTACGTGATAAAACACGGCATTGACATTACCCCGCAGCCACAATGTAGAGATCACAAGAAGGATAGTGATACTTAAGGTCACGACCAAACTTGGGGATTCGAAGTCTGTGATACGTTCCACCAGCAGCGTGAAATTCTACGAACCGCTCATTCTCCAGAAACACGAGCTAATGACGAGTAAAACATTAAATTGAGGTTCAAAATAGCGACATGAATTGTAAATAAAAATAAAACCAACCTTGGAGTAGTCATCGCTAAGTATTTCAAAATTGATCACCTCGGCGTCCAGACATCTTTCAAATTTCATAGACAGATTATCAACTTCGAAACAACGAATTCGAGGTTTGTATATCCCCGTAGCCATGATATAGTGGCCGTCCTTTGATATCTTGACCGTGTTCGAAAGATCTGGCATAGCGAAGTCCTGCAACAGTTCTATCCTCCTTCGAATGTCTGCAAAAAATTGATTGTTAACAGGAGGATTTACGAAAACATCCAAAAAAACATGGATAATTAAGTGTGACTTAAAATTTGATGATGATAATAATTAATAACAATAATAGAAGGGTATATTGTAGAAATATTCGTATCAAGTCACAGACGGCACTAAAAAAAGGCTTGCAACATCATCGTGTAGGTTTGCCTCACGCCCTTAGGGGACTGGTACCTCGGGCACCGAGCAATACCTAACCCGTGGGTTTCAAAGTCACCGCACCCTCTCCGACACGCTCCGACTTGAGTTGTCGTCATACAGACCACTCGTGAAGGACGTGCTTTAGCTCCAACCACAAAAACATTGAAGCACAAAAAACCTTGAACCCCTAAACTAAAAGCTCGAACCACAGAAAGACGTAATCCCAAAAATATCTAACCACACAAAGCTCAAACATCTCGAACGGCAAGATAAAACCGTAACCACAAAATGGACTGACCTCAAAATGCTGTAACCAAAAACAAAAAAAAAACTCGAACCAAAAAAACTCTCTGAGAGTGCCACGTGCTCTCCCGAGAACTCTCTGGCCCGTTTGGACTGGCAAATTGGTCCAGGGGTGGGCAGAAGATGTTGGATGTTCTAGAGACCCTAGCTAAGAATTGGTGAGTGGCTGACGATTTTGCGCCAAAGCGGATGTGTTACCCCTAAATTAAAGATTTCCCAGCACAACTGGCGATTTTAAAACCCAAGACTTTGCCCTTAAATTGATGATTTCACCCTAAAACTGACGGGTTTAACGAATGATCTTACCAAAACAGACCACTCTGCATTAACTGCTGATTTTATCCCTCAAGTACTGAAAAAAAAACCTACGAATTCTCGCCAAAGCTCACGTGTTACCCCCCCCCCCCCACAACTTAAGATGTGAGTACAAAACTGGAGATTTTAACCTAAAACTTTTCTGCTTCATTTACAAAAATGGATATTTTACAACCGATGATTTCCCCCAAAATTGGATATTTTACTCCAAAACTGACAATGTCACACTGTAAATAAAGTTTTCCCCAAAACGGATGATTTCAGACCAAAAAGGACGACTCTGCCTTGAAAACAGGCGATTTCTACACAAAACTGTCGAATTCATCCCAAATTTGAAAAACTTGACTTAGTGTTTCCCCATAAAATAAGAAGTCACTACAAAACTAACGATTTTACCCAAAAACCAAATTTTACTGTTCAACCTCAGAAATGAATATTTTACCACAAAATTGGTTATCTTACCACAACAGAAGTGTTCTTATGAATATTTCTCTACAAAACCTGGCAATTTTACCACAAGACTGACCGTTTTAGTCCCCAAAACTTTCCTGAACTGATGATTTTACCCCGAAACTAACGGCTCCCCCCCCCCCAAAGATTATTTTACCCTTAAACTGGGTATCCCAAAAGCTCTATCCTCATAAAGCTCGCATCACAGAAAGCAGTAACCCCAATATGATGTAAAGCTACATTTGAGAGTTGTTTACTCTCAAGCAGCCAGAGGTAGGCAGCTGCCCTCCCCTAGACTCCAAGGTACAAACTCAGTGGGGCAGCTGGCCAGCCCTATATACGTTCTGAAAGCAAAAATCCTTTAGAATAATCATACTTTGCTTCATTGGCGCTCACATAAAAAAAAAAAATCAAATTTCAGAACGTATTAATTATTCTCACTTCAGGCCAGGTTCCCGCGCATCTTCATTCCAAGAATAAAATTAATATATGCCCAATGTCAATTTTTTAGAAAATGTGAGCAAAATCCGGGACAAATTGCGTCTCGGGATGATCTTGTCCGGGACGCGGGACAAAATTAGCCAAACCGGGACTGCCCCGGGTACGCCGGGACAGTTATGCTTTTCTTTCAAACAAAAGTTCTGCTTCGCAGTTGAATGGTAGAAAGCCGGCAGTCCTGGGAGAACCGTTCACACTGGTTCACACCTAGTTAGAAAGAATTCCCCTTCCCCCTTCACCACTCAACCCTGTTCACGACTGTCCATTCCCAAAAAATGGGAGATTTTGCCGAGCAAACAGATTTCCCCCGACTAAAATCAGCTATCCCTCAACGAAGAGGTTGAAGTGTCCCAAAAATCTGACTACGACCAAAAATCGGTTATCAGAACTTTCTGCTACCAATTTGTGGTGAGTGACGAGGGGGACGTAGGGAGTCTGTCGGTAGCGGATTAACGAGTAACGGCGTTTTCACTTTGATTAACGATGCCCGGCCCTGCAATTCAGCTCCAAGTCGTAGGGTCAGCATGAAATAATAGCCCAGGGAACACAGGGTAGACAAGCACAGTAGGGTACTGCTTAAGCGAAATGCATCCATTCCCAAATGAACCATCTCCCCTGATCATTTTAACCCGATACAGTTGCGCCCCTTCGGAACCAGGGATCTCATTGTGGTCAGTTTCAGGGCAACCCTGCGAAATCAAGAGGTAAAAGAGGTCGTCGTGGCGTCGTGGTACAGAGCGATGGAGGAGGATGGCGTACCAGCGGAGCGTGAGAATCTCTGCTCCCACTGCCGGACAACAGGGAAGCTGCTAGTGGTCGGAGCCGACGCAAATGCCCACCACCTAGCGTGGGGGTCGTCGAACGTAAACCGACCCGGGGAGCAGCTAATGGAGGATTTGGTAAGAATAGGTCTTTTTGTGGAGAATAGGGGGGATGAGCCCACCTTTGTAGTTAGGAACAGGCAAGAGGTCATTGATGTGACCCTGAGCCTGGGGAGTATGGGTAGGCTAATTAGTAACTGGAGGGTGCAAGAGGGGGTGATAACGTCGGACCACCGACCTATTATGTTCACAGTAGGAGCCGAAGGAGACAAAGCGGAACCCGAACGAAACCCCAGACATACAGACTGGGATAGATTCGAGCGGGAGGTAGGAAGAATGGTGGAGACCGGGGGGTTATCCATTGACGAAGAGGAAAGAGAGGCAAGGGAAATACTAACAGAAGCGTTTCAGGCTTTGGGGCCTGCCCAAAGCGAAGGAGGAAGCCCAAAAAATCCCCTTGGTGGGGCCTGGGGCTCCGCTTGCTCAAAAGGGCGACCAGAGCGGCTGCGGAAACCGCAAAGGCAACAGGGAACGACGAGGACTGGGAGGCCTACCGCGCGGCTAGGAAAGCATACAAGACTGGAATTTGCCGCGCTAAGAAAGATACATGGAGGACCTATTGCGAAGGAATTGAGGAAACAGGAGAGGCGGCGAGACTCGTTCGTATCGTACGGTCAGAACCGAATGGTAATGTAGGATCACTAACGCTTCCGGACGGTGGTTCGGTGGTTGATGGATTAGGTATCGCGACACACTTGCTAAATACTCACTTTCCAGGGTGCAGGAGCGAGGAGGTCGTGCCACTGAGGGGCGGAACAGAGGACGAAGAGGAGTGCAATAGATGCGACGTGGTGATCTCAAGGGAGCGATTCAACTGGGCACTCAGCTCCATGGAACCCTACAAGGCAGCAGGATTGAACGGAATACACCCGTGTGCCATACAGCATGCCGGGGGGAGGCTTCAGGAGAGACTAAGACGACTCTTCGTCAGGTGCCTGGCAGCCAGGAAAGTACCCACGACCTGGAAACGGGTGAGAGTTGTTTTTATTCCTAAAGGTGGCGGGAAGCATGCCAAAGCGGAGGATTTTAGGCCCATTAGTGTAATAAGTGTACGTTTAAGACTGATGGAAAGGATAATTGAATTATACATGAGGGAATCATTGGCTACTGGGGGAGTGATCCACCAGAACCAGCATGCGTACACGGCGGGGAAGTCGACCGACTCGGCCCTCCACGACTTACTGGGGAGGGTGGAGGGGTCGGTGGCCCAGAAAGAGTACGCGTTGGCTCTTTTTTTGGATATTGAAGGGGCTTTTAATAGGGTACATAGGGAGTGTATTGTGGCAACTCTAGAGCACTTTGGGGTGGAGACGAGGCTGATTCAATGGATAGACTACTCGCTGAGTCATAGGTGGGTGGTCGCTAAGGTGGGCGGCGATAGGGTGGAAAAACGAGCCAGTAGGGGGGTGCCCCAGGGCTCAAGTCTCTCGCCTCTTCTCTGGATACTTGTGGTAGATAGTCTTATAAGGAAATTAGAGGAAAAGGGCTATTATGCGCAATTTTTTGCGGATGACGGAGCCATAGTGGTTAGGGGGAAAGACTTATCCACACTGTGTTCTCTCATGAGGGGGGCGGTGGGGATAGTCGAGGCATGGTGTAGGCCTAGGGGTCTCACAATAAACCCTAGTAAGATGAAAATGGTGTTGTTCACTCACAAGAGAAAAAGGGAGGGATGGCAATCAATCCACTTTCGGGGAGAGGCCATCGCTCTCTCAAAACAGGTTAAATACTTGGGAGTCATATTGGATGAGAAGTTAAGGTGGAAGGAACACGTAGACAGCGTCTATAAGAAAGCTTTGGTGGCCTTTCACCAATGTAGACAAATCGTGGGGAAGACCTGGGGCCTGAAACCACGGGTCATGAAGTGGATATACACAGGAATCATCCGACCGCGCATCCTGCACGGGGCGGTCGCATGGTGGAGGGGGATAGAGAAGGGCGGGGGGGCGGATAGGCTCGCAAAAATACAAAGGCTTGCTTGCCTGGCGATTTTGGGGCCATTCCGGACAACCCCTACGAGGGCCATGGAAAGATTACTAGGCCTGAAGCCCTTGGACATTGAAGTCAGGGGTCGGGCACTTGAAGTTGCCTACAGGTTGAGATGCCAGGGAGGCCTAAAGCGGGCCAGGCTGGGCCAATGGGACTGGGAAGGGGAACTAAACAGAGTATCCCCGTCCTCGACACTTAGACCGGATTACGTGGTTAAAAGGAATGACTTCTTGACCAAAATCCAGCAGAGAGTCATTATGAGAGAGGAAGGCTGGGAATCCCGGCAAGGGGAGCTGGTGTGTCATACGGACGGCTCCAAGAAGGGTCAGGAAGGGCCGACCGGAGCTGGAATGTTCGTGCCGGAGCTGGGGGTGGAAATAAGTATCCCGCTAGGGGGACACACCAGTTTTCCAAGCAGAGTTGGTAGCGATCGATGCCTGTATTCGGGAGCTACTGAAGCGGAAAGTGACAGGTAGGGCGATCGGCATCTACTCTGATAGCAGGGCGGCGCTGGGGGCGATCACCAAACCCGTGGTGGACTCAGCGGCCGTGGCGAGTTGCAGAGTAGGGATACGGGACCTTCAGGGTGAAAGGAACTCCCAAACGTTGGGATGGATCCCGGGTCATAGAGGATGGCAGGGAAATGAAAAAGCAGACGAGCTGGCCAAGCGTGGCGCGGACCAGCCGGTAATAGGACCTGAACCATCGGTGGGCATTGCCCGCAGGGTGGTCTTGAGGGAGATAAGGGCCTGGGCCAGTGACCAAGCTCTGAGGAGATGGCGGACTGAACCCGGGTGCCGGGAAGCAAAACTGGGAATCAATGAGGAAGACCAGGAAGCTTCGGCATGGTTGCTGGGACTAACACGGGTTAAGCTTAGGCGGATAGTAGGGATGTATACAGGGCATTACGCCCTTAATAGGCATTTGTCAATCATGGGGGCAGTAGGGGAGCCCGACTGCGAAAGGTGTGGGGAGGCTGAAGAAACCGCGGAGCACGTCGTATGCGAGTGTGACGGCTACGCGGCGGCCAGATACACCATTTTTGGTGACGATAGGATACCCTTCCCCAGCTTCTCAAAGGAGAATGGGACCCGTCTCCCGAGTTTGCTGGAGAGGATAAATAGGTTTGAGGAGCCGTACTAGGCTCTCCCGAGTCCGGGCCCCAAGTGGGTATGGTGTATGGGCCGAAAGGCTTTTGGCACCTTCGGAGTCGGGAGACCGTCCGAGCCCTCAAAAAAAAAAAAAAAAAAAAAAAAAAAAAAAAATCTCCCCTGATCCGGCTGTGTTATTAAGAATGAAAGAAAAATGTTTCAAAAGGAAACAAAAATAAACACAACTTTCAGACACCAAGAAAAACATGATGTCTGGCACCCCTGAACATTAAGGAGGGTCTACACGCTTATGCCATAAGCACAAATCGGCTTGCACAAGCCAGTTTGTGCAAACTGAACTGAACAATTTTAACAACAATTTGCACAAACTGCGTCTAAACGCGACGATTTTACAGTGCAAATGGTACGACCGCGTAAACCCACTTTTACGTGCAGTGTCCAACAAACAGCATAGTTAACACGTCCGTCAGGCGATAATTTAAATTTAAAGAATGTTCACTACTTCGATTAATACTAACGAAATGAATGAAACCGAAAAACTCACCTATATTCTTCTTCACAAGGGATCTCTTCTTGCGATCCGTGAGCCACTGGAAGAAGACAAGCAAATTTTACAAAAACGCGTATTATGAATATATCAAGTGCGACTTACTTCTGGCAACGACTTTCCTCGACTTAAATTATAAACTTTAACGTTATTCGCGTCAGAAACTTGCATTTTGTTATGTAAAAAGCATCTTAGAACTCAAGATACCCAAAATCTAAATAGACACACCGCACGTGAAATTCATCAATAGGGAAGGTTAAACTGATGTTACCCTGAAGGGGCATAACCTTTTGTTGAAGGAACCGTGGCGTCAACCGACAGTTCTCTACTCTCCAGTGATCGGTGTTTTCTTAGTGATCGCTTCCTCTCGATATGGCTGATACTGACGAGAAACTATCGAAAAAGTATGGTAAAACTTCTGGAAATAAACATTTTAATTCAATAATAAGCCAATCACACATTATTCTTTAAATGCAGTCCGTCGTTTTGGTCCTGCTGAGACCACGTGTTCCTACCTCTTTTAATCATATCCACCAAAGATGTCAAGCATTTTTAGAAACAGTTGTATGTTGTTAATGCGACGTCCGCTAACTGGACTTGTACGGTGTACTGCTAGATGCGATTACTCGCACGGGTCAGTGCGCGTACCCCGGCATCCGAGCATTTTTTTGTTGTTTATAAGTCGAGTTTTCCTAATTTTTGCACTCATAGTGAACTGAAGAGGAGGCTCAAGGCGGAAGAGAAAGCGAAACAGAAGGCCGCTAAAGAGTCAGCAGCTGCTGTTGAAAAGGAGTCTGTGAAACCAAAGAAAGCGTCTGAAGAAGAGATTAGCCCTAATGTACGTTGGTTTGGTTGGTTAAACGGCTGGTTTCGAAGATGTTGTTTCCTTCTAGGAATACTTCAAGTTGCGAACAGCTGCTGTCCAAGAACTTAAATCAATTAATCAGTCCCCGTATCCGCACAAGTATCATGTGTCATCGTCGTTAGAGGAATTCATCGAGAAGTACAGTGGGTTGTCCGAGGGCCAAGTACTTGAAAATGTGACGCTCAGCGTAGCCGGTATGAAAATTGCTGTAATACATTTTTGTTTTTAAATCAAAAGGCAGTTATCTCAATTCTCGACCAGGGCGAGTTCACGCCATTCGAGAGTCTGGAGCGAAGCTGATATTTTACGATCTGCGAGCCGAGGGCCTGAAGCTCCAGGTGATGGCTACGGCAAACCATTACACGAGTGAAGACGACTACGCCCGGGATACTGGGAAAATCCGCAGGGGCGACATTATCGGCGTGTTTGGACATCCTGCGAAGACGAAAAAAGGCGAACTGTCGATCGTTCCTAAAACGGTGACTCTTTTGGCACCGTGTCTTCACATGTTGCCACATTTACATTTCGGACTCAAAGACAAAGTAATGGGAATGCTAGAGGAATTTCATTTCAATTTTTGTTAATGGCCACCACTTGTAGGAAACTAGATTCAGGCAACGATACTTGGATCTAATGATCAACGAAAAAGTTCGTCAAAAATTTATTATTCGGGCTAAAATCGTAGCCTACATTAGAAAGTTTTTGGACGAGCTTGGATTTCTCGAAATCGAGACACCAATGATGAATTTGATTGCTGGAGGTGCTACTGCTAAACCCTTCATAACTCATCATAACGAGCTTAACATGGATTTGTACATGCGAATCGCTCCCG
This sequence comes from Corythucha ciliata, assembly GCA_038030265.1. Taxonomy (NCBI): domain Eukaryota; kingdom Metazoa; phylum Arthropoda; class Insecta; order Hemiptera; family Tingidae; genus Corythucha; species Corythucha ciliata. The sequence goes on from CM075938.1 coordinate 6,943,130, forward strand.
AGTTATACCATAAGGTAACGTACTCGCTGTGAAGAATCAGGAATTGCGAGTTAATTTGTTATTTTGTGCTTTGCCTTAGATGCTTGTAGTTGGTGGTATTGATCGGGTGTACGAAATTGGGCGTCAATTCAGAAATGAAGGCATCGATCTCACTCACAATCCAGAATTTACGACCTGTGAGTTTTATATGGCCTACGCTGACTACAATGACGTCATAAAAATCACCGAAGATTTATTATCTGGAATGGTGAAGAGCATTTTTGGAACGTACAAAATCACGTATCATCCGGAAGGAGAAGGCACCGAGGGCGTTGAAGTTGACTTTACCCCACCGTTTAAACGTTTGAGGATGTTTCCAGCTCTTGAAGAAGCGTTAAACGCGAAATTGCCAGCTCCCGATAAATTAAACACTCCGGAAGCCTTACAACAGTTGAAGGCTCTCTGCGAGAAGCACGGAGTTGAATGCCCGGCTCCTCAGACGCCTGCCCGATTACTAGACAAGGTGATTCCAACGATTAAATATCGTCAAGAGGTGTCTATTTGAACCTCAATTCGTTTTTCAGCTTACCGGCGAATTCCTCGAAGAAAAATGCTTGAACCCAACTTTCATCATGGACCATCCTCAAGTCATGTCTCCGCTAGCTAAATGGCACAGGAGCGTGTCTGGTCTCACCGAACGTTTCGAATTGTTCGTCATGAAAAAAGAGTTGTGCAACGCCTACACTGAATTGAATGACCCCGCAGTTCAACGCGAACGATTTGAGCAGCAAGCGAGCGTAAATTTTACATTTTGTGATCATCATTTAAAACATAAATTACGGACAAACTTATTTCTAACAGGACAAAGCTGCCGGAGACGACGAAGCTCAATTAATAGACGAAAATTTCTGTACGGCTCTAGAATACGGATTGCCTCCAACCGGAGGCTGGGGACTGGGTGTGGATCGGCTCGTTATGTTTTTAACTGACTCAAATAACATTAAAGTATGTAGTCTTGATGTTTGGGGGGAGAAGGGGATGATATATTTCTGTGAATCGTTAAAAAAAAAATGCCCATACATTGTTTGATTTTGGTTACAGGAAGTCCTACTGTTTCCTGCCATGAAACCTGACGACCCCAATAAAAACAAACCTGAACAAGAAGGTGGACAGGTAGCTCCCGCTTGAATGAAGTATTTGAAGGAATTTAAGGCTTTTTGTTAATTTAAAATTCGTGATTAAAACAAAAGTGGATTTGATTGCGAACCCTGTCGTAATGTCTGATTTTCAAGAGAAATGGTCTAACAAACTTTACCTTCAAAAAATCGTTGGGGGGGGGGCTACTTACGCATTAAATCGAAAATTATTTACAAGTTAAAAATTGAGTGAAAACGTTAAATGATTCTAAAAATATTTACAGTTGACTCGTGGCTGGTAGCGGTGGCGTGGACCCGACTTTTTCAAAGGCAAACATCATGTAAATGGCTGTAAACAAAATAAGACAAATTAGTGAATGTGGTTATCCTTCTTGAAGGCGGCAAGATGAATTCATCGCAATTTATGGCAAAATAGAGAGTAGCTTTGTTAAAACGGATAGTTTGCCAGCATTCAGGGGGTCAAGTTATCAGTGGCAGACTACGAGCGCGACAGTGGAATTTCGCGATGTCGACACACAACACACACACACACACACACACGCAAAAAAACAATTTGACGGAGTTGGGTCGTTAGAAAACCAAATGTCGCTTAAATTTACCTCAGAAAACCCCATTCTCACGGATCTGAATAAAACATACAAAACCCAACCCTGAAAGAGCTCTAACCATAAAACCCCAACCCCGCAGCAGGTCTAACCACAATAAGCTTAAATCACCTAAAAAAAGCTGTTACCACAAAAATCTCCAAAATACACAAAAACTCCAACCGAAACAATTTTTGAATTTTTCCTCCAAAAATTACCTTTTTGGACCACAACCATGGTCCAACCACAGAAAATGCCCAACCACAGCTAAGGTCCTACCACAGCCATGGTCCAATTACAGCAATGGCCCACCAACAGCTATTCTTCAACTACAAAACGCTCTAACCACAGTTGGAGCCTCCGACCACAGATACGTCCCACCCACAGCAATGGTCAAACAATGTCAAAGGCCAAACCACAGCAATGGTCAAACAATATCGAAGGCCAAACCACAGCAAAGGTCCAACCGTAGCAATGTTTGTATACTTACAACACACTTCCCACTCGGACTTTGATAGGGTGCCGATGAGTTTGTTACCGGGGAATTCTTCAAAATATTCCTTCGCGTGAGCGTAGTCGGATCTTGGGCCCAGTAACGGCGTCCCATGCTGGGGTGGATATGTCTAGAAACACATTACTTTTGAAATACTGTTGAAATGCGCACAACGATTTAAAATAGTACCTCGAGGGCACTCATAAAATAAAGCAGCTGTTGTCCCTTTTTCTTCATTTCTTCGTAGTAATTTTGAAATCTACTCTTTTTAATCAACCGCAGTCCAAATCTATTGGCCAGTCTGAGAAATAAAAATCATTGGACTTTGTTGAACGCGGTGGGGGGGGGGGGGTACGTTAGGACGTTACCTTTCAAACGTTGGGAAATGAACCAGGTACTCAGGGCAGTCGACCGCCTCGTGAAGATGAAAATTATAACGGGCACCGAAAAGAGGATAAGGCTCAGGAAGAGTGTCTTCAAATGTTATTGTAAATACCGTATTGCCGAACCAATTCGCTTTCGCCGCTCGCTTTCTACCCCTGCATGAATAAGAAATTATACGAAATATTTTTGAAGCAATCGTACAATAAGTCGTTTAAGTCTTACACAATGTCGTAAGCGTTCGGTATAGTCCCTACAAAATATCCACCCATTTTGAGCGATTCCGAGACGTTACGCAGGAGCGTCTCGGCTTGAGGAAGAGATTCAAAACTATAATGAAGGGCGAACTGACAACTGACCAAATCAAACATCATATTGGGGTCTTTAAGTTGAGTTCTAATTAGAGTCTGAAACACACGTATAGGAAACAATTTGGAAGCGTTCAAGAAGAAGAAAAAGAAAAAAAAAAGGCATTACCTTTGTAACGTCTGCAACGATGAACTCAGCGGTGAACAACTTCGGCGTAGTACCCGCTTTAGCTTTCATGCCGTCATAACGTTTAGCCGCGTCCGTTACCGACTGTGCGGCTATGTCAGTACAAACAACGTGGTTCACTTCACCTTTTTTCCATTTGATGAGGTCGCCTCCTTTTCCACAACACAGATCAACGACTCGTATCTCTTCGGGCCGACTACTTCGTCCTTTATTGTTACTCTGTTTTTCCCGTATTTTTGTAAGGAATTCGTCTAAATTCAAATAATTACGATTAATACTTTGCTCAAATAAAATTATCTAGTAACATTTGCTTTACCTATGAGCATACTCTTGATCCAATTATTAAAATTTCTTAGATACACAATTCTGCTTTGATTCCGGACGTCTAAACCTTTCTCGTTGATTTTATTGTAATGATTCTCCACAGTCGATGCACCATCGGTCTCACCAACCTGAAAATATTAAATAACAATCGTCTTAGCTTTTAACTCCAAGTACATAACACTTTTGATACGAACAGAAGAATCTGGAGCCCGTGGAGGAACGGGCGAGGATGCAGCCATAATCTGCGGAAATTGACTCGATCGACGGCTAAAATAACAACAAAACTCAAGAAACTGACGCTAAATACGCAAAAGAAACTAATTTATTAAAACAAAACCGCTTTCAAGCACTCGAATATCAACAAAAAAATACAACCTGGCAGATCGTGTTCTTCACTTTTACCTTTGAGCACCACCGATTTGCTCGCCGCAAAAATTGATTCGTGGAACTCTACAGTATGACGGGAAGGTTGTTTTTTCATTTTCGGTTTATGGCGCCATTTCAACTTTAAATTTTCTTCCCAAAAACGGCGTATTTTCTACATTTTAGAGTTAAACGATGGTGGTGGCGTGGCAGGAGAGCTCGTCCCTTATATCCGCGCTGTTTTTCTACGTCCAGCATTCTACCCACATCGTGAGTTTGTTTTACTTTCTGTTGCATGACATTTAAGGGTTGCCAGATCTCCGGTTTTCACCCTGAGTTCCCGGGGCTGGGACCCGAACGGTCGATCTTGTTTTGGTACCGAATTAATAGGATAATAAGATGGTCGGGGAGATCGGTGTTTCTATAGAGGTGTCCGATAATACCTCTGAGCGCATTTTGGCCTTATTTAGAACACTCCATAAAGCCCAGTTCACACCTATCATGCACGCTTCCGATCCGACACCGATCATGCATTTTTTGATTGGTGTGGGGACCGTAATAGGCGTTAATACCGAATAATTCACGGCTATTACGCTTCTCAGCCCTCTCAAATTGCCTTTCCAACCCAAATATAGTCTAACCGTTACGAGGGTTTCCACAGTCTCCGATCCGACATGCATGATCGGTGTCGGTTCGGAAGCGTGCATGATAGGTGTGACCAGGCCTTAACCATAAATGAAAGAAGTAAAAACGCTGCGAATTATCGAACAATGCCTTATTATTTCGACTGTGGGTTTATTATTCATGGATGTAGTCAAATCCGGCTTGAAATTACATGAAAATCGACACCCCACACCCCTATGACCCCAAATCCTTTGAAAATCCCCATTTTGGACCCGCTTTTGGCCCATAAAACCCAAGGAGGTTATTTGATCAAACTGATCAGATGTTAGGACCAACTAGACCCCAAATGGAGTCTATGTGTGAAAGAACGAGTTTTTTCGAGCAATCCTAGGGCAAGATATGGCCCGGACGGCGGACGGACATTTTTTTTTTATTGCAGATTTGTATTCTACGCACTTTGAAACGTAAAACTACAAATTTTGAGGGGGGGGGTCAAAAAAATTTTTTTGCGATACGATTACAAAGACTTATTATTGAGAAATAATAAGCCAAAAGGGGGTCAGAGGTTAAAAGAAATATAGAAAAGTAGAGGCCAAAGTTCAATGATCAAAATTACGTTAAAAAAACGCGGTGGCCAAGGTCAAATTAAAGGCACAAAAAGTAGGGGTCATAGGTCACAATGAAGAGCGAAAATTAAGGGTCAAGGGTAAAATGAAGCGAGAAAAAGTAGGGGTTAAAGGTTAGAATGGAGGTCAAAATTAATATGGACAAATGGGCTTAGTGCAAAGTGACAGTCCTGCAGACTAGCGGCAGACTAGCGCAATACTTGTTCTAACTTCAGTTCACTCTCCTCTATTGAATCCCTACGAAGAACGTGCTCTGACTCTCGTTTAAAGGACGCTTTCAAGCTTTTCCTTCAATTAAAACGGTGCAGTGCTGTGTTGTGGGTTACATTAATTCGCCTGATAAATATAAAGGCCTACAATTTACGGTTTTCCCAATAAACCTTACGAAAAAGAGAGACCGGGTGAAGTGGATCCTGGCCGTCAACAGGAAAAGCCAGTTAGAGCAATCCAGTAATTTTTCTACTGAAGCACTTTATGTATTTTCTAGCAGGAATGCACTAGCTGAAACTCTCGTCCCCCCTTCTTCAATGGTTTTCCACTTACACTCAAAAATTGCTGGCTTATTCCCGCAGAGTGGCAGAAGGGCGGAGCTAACAGGTCTCTGTTTTCGTTAGAGAAGAAAAAAGAGTACATGTGGCAGAAAACTTTGATTTGCCAACGTTGTTATTCTACATGCCCACAGATTGGTTCAGAATTTTAAAAAATTGGGGGGGGGGCAAATGCACTTGGGCGTGCATAATGCACATAGTTCTCCTCTTCCTATTTATAGCCTTTGGAAAAGAAGGGTGTCAGGAAACAACAAGGGAATTTAAAGAAATAATTAAACTTTAATTTTCTTCAAAAACTCTTTGAGATGACATTATTTAACCCTGTAATAAGGGCATTGACTTTGGCGGACTCGACATGGCCGGGTGCGGGGCCCACTGATTAATAATAATAAGCCTATGGAAATCCTGGCTTCAGTTCACTAGCTACATGTATGACTAATAATGGAAGCCTATGGATTAATAATAATAAACCTATGGTACATATTTTAATTAATGTGAACCTATGTAGCCTAATACACCTATTTTTAATTGCAAAAATCTTCGCGTTTCTCGTTCTTTACATTTCAAAATAAATCATGTTTGACATCTTATACTAACCCTTTGTTAAATTTCTAAAACGCACAGCTAGGAATGCATAATAGACCAATCCCAGATCCAGTGGTGGATCCAGCATTTTATGAATGGGGGGGGGGGGACAAAACTAAAATGTTCTCTTCCCGGGGGGGGGGGGGATTGCACACCACCAGTGAAAAAGGAAAATATATAGGAGCCACTTTTCCTGATATTTCCGGTTATTTCTTTTCCCGGAAGAATGGAATCAAAATCCCGTGGGGAGAGGGGGGTCATGCTTAAACTATGTTGACTATTTCTCAAAAATATGTTCAACCTGATCGCAAACAGACAATTTTGGGCTTGAAACATCTGCCACTTTTTTTTTTTTTTTTTTTTAAATGCCTACTTTGATCAAAAAACTTAATTGTGTAAACCCCTTTTAGACGAGTAAGGCCCGTATCCATAGTCGCTACTTAAGTTAAAATTCTCCCAAGTAAAAGTCAATCCAGTTTTTGTTGGTATTAAATCATCTGTTTTGACGCCCACTTAAGGAAATTTAAGTTTAAAGGCCCGTTCACAAGCTCTATGTTTACGTTCTGTGGAGTCTATGCAACCAAACAAATTTATTCCCTCGAAAAATGAAGCATTTTTATGTTTACGTTCTGTGGAGTCTGTGCAGCCAAGCAAATTTAATCCCTCGAAAAATGAAGCATTTTTATAGCTTGCATAGACACCACACAACACAAACATAGAGCTTGTGAACGGGCCTTAAAAAATGTCTATGAATATGGGCCTAAGATTTTTAATCAAAGCAGCCATTTTAAGAAAAATTTACAGAATTTACATCTGTAAATATGTTCAATGAACATATTTTTGATCAAAAAACTTACTCGTGTAAAAGGGACCCAGGGTGCCTATTCTCTAACAAAAAAGCAATATGTTTTTCGAAGCAATGTTTCTATTTTATTCATTTTCTTCAAACAAATGAATGAAAAAGAATTATTGCTATGAAAAACATATTGCTTTTTTGCTGGCATTTGTTACATTTTTTAAAATGATTTTAATGAAATGAAGTATGGCATCAAATTCGAACCCTGAAAAATTACAAAATTGGCCTGAGGGTGGAAATGAATGGACTAATAATTATTATAAAAATTCAAGTTCGCAGTTCGACCATAGGACGTCGATGGGCCAGTAATTAATTTTTTCTTGTCTCTTCTAGCTACATGTGTGACTTCAAAATATTTTTTTCATAAAATTTATGTACCTAAAAAGTTGGCAAAAATCTTGAGAGGCCATCTCATCAATTTTACAGTTAAAAAACGGGAAATTACAAAGCGACTCACGCATTTTCACTTAGAATACTGTGAAAAGTGAAGAAAAAGTCGGAACAAGAATCGCACAGTTTGAAACCTAGAGCGCTCTCATTTTAAACTTTGCACTAAGCCCATAGCAGTCACACGAAATGAACAAACAAAAAGCAGCTCTCTATGGTCAGGTCAAAATGAAGTTGCATAAATTATGGTTCAAAGGTCTTAATGAATATACAAAAATTAGAGGTCAAAGTTCAAAACGATGATACCAAATGTAGGGGTCAAAGGAAAGGTCAAAATTAAGGAAGAAATGGCAGGGGTTAAACTTCAGGGGGTTTCACATTTCTATTACAACCCCCCCCCCCCCAGAAGTAAAAAAATGAGGATACAAAATTTGAAATTGTGTGGATAACTGCGATTTTCGGTTCCCTTAATTAAAACACAAAAAAAACGTTTCTCTTATTACCATTAGCATCTTCTCTTCCCTGGTCTATCTTGGAGTCCTGTTCTCCTCCAAATTTCAATGTCCGAAAATTTGCCAAATTTGCATTGTGCCGAAAATAGATCCACAGCTCCAGTTCTCTCACTATTCATCCAACGTCAACCCTTGGTGCAATATTAACAATTAAAAAACGGGAACATGGAAGTAAAATCCAACGGTGTCACGTATAGATGAACTGCAAAACGCATAAAGCTCTCTTTAATGGTCATACGTATCAATTTGAAATTTTGAATGGGGGCAATGTGTGAAACAAACGCCCTGCCTCATGGCCCGGCCTTGAAAGCTCATTCAAGAAGCTCGGCACCGGAGGAGTTCTTGCCGACGAGTGCATGATTGATTGTGCGGTGTAGTTTAAATGAAATTAATTTTCCGGGCGAAGGTTATGGAGCCCAAAGAATGGGCCCAAAATTTCTCTCTGACGTGACAATGGACACCCCAAAGAAACGTCGACCTCCCAACCAATTTAGAACCACTTTTTTGTGAAATCTCCTCCGCGGGCCCGAGCTCCCAGCACATCCAGTTTTGCTAAGTAGTCATTCAGAGCCAAAACTTGTGTATTTTTGACTGGTGCATGCTCGCGAAAGTGGTTTTTCAAGTCGTTGATCCGCGAAATTTAATGTTAGAAGATGCTGGATCCACAAAATTGGCTTTTCTCGTGGCCAAAACCCACGAAATTGTTTTTTTTTTTTGGCGTCCCATTTCCCGTGCTTTTAGATCGCCAACATTGCAAACATTTTCAAAAATAGCCCGATTTGCAAAATTATTAATTAAAATGAGCCAAAACTTCGTTTTTAAACTGAAATTGGTTTCTGGTGTGCCAGATCAGCGATATTGGGTTCCTGAAAGACCAAACAGGCGGAATTGTTTTTTGTTAGGGAGCCAAAGGCGAAATTAGTTCTTGCAATTAGCCAAAACCTTAAAAACTGGAGTCTTTAATCTCCGGTGGGGGGGGGGGTCTCCGAAAGAGCTCAACCCATACGGTTTACGGTTCGGTTTGAAGGTCCCTTAAATCCGTGAAATTGTTGTTTGTAAATGTCAATACCACCGTGTGAGTTTGAATTTTTGATTTGGTCGACTCCGCAAAATTGGCTTTTCAGCGAGTTATTAGTCCAACGAAATTGGCTTTTTGAGTAAGCTAAACCGGCGTGAGAAAAAAAAAAAATCCAATTATCCGCACAACTTGGGCTTCGAAATTAGGGGCCAAACCCGCAAACATTTTCTTGTTGAAAGGAGACTCTTTTGAAAGTTGAAATTATGGCTGCTCCGCGGATAAAATTGAGAGAAATCCTCGAGTTTTGCAATTTAAGCGGCTAAAATTCCTGAAAATTGAAATTTTAGTAATTTCATCAAATGAAATCCGCGAGTGCGGCTGTTATGCGGTTAAAATATCGGGTCTCTCTCGCCTGCTCAGCGAGTTGAATTCTAAAATTCGCCACATAATTGAGAAAAACCGTGAGTTTGGCTGTTATAAATTGGGTGGGGGACGGCGATAGTTTGGCCATTTTGTGGGTATATAAAACTCCTAAAAATCTCAATTTTGACTGGTTCCGTCTATGAAATTATTGTTAAAACACCGGGAATATCGCCGCTCATTTGATAAAATTGACAAAAACTGCGCGATTTTGTCCGTTTTGCGGCTGAAAATTTAAAATTTCGCCATTTTTTGTTGTCGGGTGGATAAAATGTAAAAAAAAAAAAAATGAGTAGGGCGGTTCAGATTTCGGAAAACCTGACGTTCAGAGGAATTCCCAAAGTCGCAATTCTGGCCGTTCCGTGGTTAGAAGATTCGAAGAGTCCGCAACGGTACAGGGTGGCGAACCTATTTTTAAGGGCGGGTAGACATTGGCCAACTCACCCTTGTAAGGGATAAAAAAAATTGGCCAAACGAGGCGACTAATCTTTTGCAGTTGTGTGTGCTGAGTCGACAAAAACCAGCCCCAAGTCCGTGGGCTGATTACTTCTCGAGTTATAGCATAATTTTTCGAAAAAACGTTGTTTTTGGCTTGATTAGGTTATTAAAATCCTCACGCCCTAGGTTTAGTGATGAAGTCGTTTCATATGCTGTTTTTGAAGTTGTTTTTTTGTGGTGAATCAGATGCGTGGTAGCTCGATTCTCGGAGATCAATATTATTTGAGTTATGAACGAAAAGACACAGATTTTTTCTATGCTTAAATGTGCCCTAAAAAAATTGTATCATGATTTAGGCTGGACTGATCATTTTCTCTCGTACGCAGTTTTTTGAGCTGAATTGAATGAGCTGTAGTCGAGATTGCTAGAAACAATGCTTTTTAAGTTACGGACAAAGATCTCCAGCATTTTTAAAGGATTTGTTCTTATATTTGTGGGCTTGTCTCAAAAAGTATTGACCCCAGCGATCCCTGCAAGCGCTCATTCGATTCAGCACAAAAAACTACGTACCTAATAACAGGGAACATGGTTAGTCCTGCCCAAAATCTCGATACACATTTTCATGGCACATTAAAGTATCGGAAAAACTCGTTTTTTCAGGTATTTTCGTTAGTAACTCAAAGAATATTAATCGCAGAGAAACAAGCCATCATGCATTCGATTCAGCGCCAAAAACTACTTCCGAAATCACATCTACGTCAACTGCATTACTAAATGGTGAACCAAAAGCCAAGTTTTTTGGTGCAATTTACGTCGTAACTCAAAAACTAATCGTCGCACGGACTTTTGGTTGATTTTTATCGACTCGTCACACAAAACTACATAAGATTAGACACCCCGTTCGGGCAAATTGCTTCACCCCTTATAGCGATGAGTTGGCCAACGTCTACCCCCCATTAAAAGGATGTTTGCCACCCCGTATCGTTGCGGACTCTTTGAATCCTGGAACTATGCATCAAAAGAAATTTTTTAAGCCACATTTGAATTTGGGCCGAATTTTGCCGCTATTCTGCCCTTTTAGAGCATTTCATTCTGAAAATGAAAAAACAGCACGATAACTCTCGTAGAAGTTAATTTAGCGGAACGCGGTTTGGCACAAAAATCAGTAGTCATAAGACCCCGGACGGTATTGCATTTGGGCCAAATCGGTCAAGGTGGAGGGGGGGGGAAACAGGGCTTGAAATGGTCAAAAAATCACTACAAATCACAAGTTGATTCTAGATGCGTCATATTCGGTACGAATACTTCATATTATACTAGCCTTTGATTCCCATTTTAATTTTTTGAAAAAATCGATGGGGAGGGGGTGGTGCCCGCGGGGGGGAAGTAAGTCTGTTAATTTAGTGGGACGCGCTTTGGCACAAAAATCAGTAGTCATACGACCTCTTTTGGTATTGCATTGGGCCTGCATGGTATGCATTGGTTGGGGGGGGGGGGTTAATATGGCTTGAACTGGTAAAAAAATCACTACAAATCACCAGTTGATTCCAGAAGCATTATATTCGGTACGATGATATCATTTTGAAGTAGCCTTTGATTCCCATTTAGTTCAGCTTAAACAAACCCGGCAGCAAACAGTACGAGGGAGGGTCAAACAACGAAACAAATATGGTCTCAACATTACTACTTCTGGGACGGCTTACGGTATCCGTATACAAAATGAAATGCACTATTTCCGACCGCCAGCTGCCGGAGCGAAATTTTTTTTTTTAGCTTTATTTCCTGTACTATTTTGAAAAGATGCAATTTTAGCTGTTATACGGATAATGTTAAGAAAACCCGTGTGGTTTTTCTCGACGTACAAGATTCACGTATTTAGGTTTTTTATTGAGCCAAACCGACGGTATTTGTGCTATGAAGGAGCTAAAGGTGATATTAGTTCTTGAATAAGCCGAAAAATCGCGGGGTTCTGCCCGCGAAGAACTTCGAAAAAGGTCGAAAAACCCGTGAAATTGCTTCTTTGAATTAGCCAGCCCCGCAAAATGGGCAATTTAGAGAGTCAATCCAGCAAAATTGTCTTTTTAAGTGAGCAAGACCAGCGAAATTTGTTTCCGCTTTCCGAGTGTGCTAATGATCCCTAAAATTTTGTCTTTGAATGGGCCAATTTCGTACGCACAACATAAATTAGTTTTTTGTGGGGGTAGAAGGTATGTGCCCCCCTCCCTCTCAAAGTTGTAGCTTCGCCCCTAAGTCCAAATCCTTCTTGTGCTCAAGGGCGAAACATATTGCTAGCCCAAAAGTAAGAATTCGTAAGTCGAGAGGTCTTTAAAGACACTTCTTTGCGCCTCAACCGTGCGCCGATATAAGGTTGTGACCTCGCCTTTTACACACAACAATATAAAAAACCATACGTTGATTAAAACGCTTCGATGGGACCAATTCACCTCAAGGGCAAAAATAATGCAGACTCCTCTAACTTATTAGTTAACAATAGCCGCGGACGAAATTTCTAAAAACGTTCACTATGCAATTTCCCCCTCCATTATGCTGATCAAAGCGAATACCCAGCGAAAAATAGCCGCGGTTCATAAATATACATGGATTTTTGACTCGCTATTTTCTACACAAACTGTGAGGCAATTATAGCCTTTTACCAAACGTAAGTGTGGTATTATATTTTTATGACTGGAATTTGACATTCTGTAATTACTTCTTTGGATATTTATATTTCATATTCTTTTAATGTAATATCACAGAATCATATCAACATAAACAATAATATTACATGGTTCTTTTGACACTATAAAATCATTTTTCATTGTAAGTAAAGTTACATTTGCAGTCAAGCTTAACAAAATAATCTGCCGGACTATGATTATGTAGCACTTATGACCTAAAGAGTAATAAAATTTATTAACGACTATGAAGTCCATAAAAAAAAAACTAATTATGGAAGCTCTCATTCAGTATATCTTGTAAAATAAAAGGCAAACTGAAGGCACGGACAAGTGACTTTAAGGCACGGTTTAACGTCGCTAGGTAAACGAAATATAATAAAGCATCCAAGCGATCAGAGTGAATGTACTACCTGAATATACCTCTTCGCTCTGACGGAAATTAAAGTTGAATCAGGACCAGACTACGAGTAGTACGAAATTCAAAAAAAATTATTCTAACGTAAGAGAGTCGACACCGGTTTTTCTTTTTGTTTTCTAAGACAAATCATAGAAAAGGATTGCTGGAGAAATGACCTCCAGCCGATGATGCAGCATGACCGTTGCCATTGACCTAATAAATTTAAATGCGAAGATAATAGAACAGGAGTAAATAACGACTGGGGTTTTTTTGTTTACAAAAATATTTATACTCACAACAAAAGGATTATTCCATGGATTTCGATGATTTATTTGAACGTTATCGTTAGTCATCCAAGGAATATCTACGCATTTACAGATTACGTAGGAAATACGTGCGAAATGAATAATAATAATAATAATAATAAAACGAACCTGTTTTAAACGGGTTACTGGGATTGCTAGGATTATAATGGGTAGGCTCACTTTTGATCGTATTCCAGCCGTTCTCGACGCCAGCGCCTGTCAACAATTAATAAATTAAAAAACACGCGAAAACTACGCCACTAAGATAACGCGCACTACCGTTGAACGGATTAAAATAATTTTGTTCGGTTGGTTTGTCAAATAGCGGAGCCCAGTTAGAAGCGTATTGATTAGACGATGGACCTATAGAATCGAAGGAAAATTGTCAAGAAACGCTTTTCAGCTGAAACATTATTTATCAACAGTTCGAAACTTACTGCTCCAGGAATGGGCGGGCGAGCTTGACGATGCTACCGAGGTGGAAGCGGACGACTCGGGTGACGCCATTTGAGACTTCATTTGTGAGTCTAAATCTTTGAGGGCGGCGTAACGATCTTCACTTGGCGCAGGAGCTGGAAGAAGCAATCATAATGACAGTAATGAATCGGTAGGCAGGGATCAGGAACAATATTTTTTCTAGTAATAAAAACAAAAATGAGCCGAGGATTACCCTCGAGAGAAAAATGAGGATGAAGTAAAGGGAAACAAATGAAAACAAAATTTTGATAATCATAAGCAAAAATGGACATCGCTATTGCCCAAGCGCTAAACAAAGCAAAAACAAAACGAAGAATTTGCAATGAAAACAATAACAAAGGCGAAACTGTGAAAAGCGTCTAAGTAAAACGGTGGCAAAGAACGATTCGACGGAGAATTAAATGCTTTTCAAAATATGAGAGGGTAACATTTCACGTAGAGCGCGTCATTAAGGAGTTATTAAGCAAAAAACTGAAAAAAGTGCCAAAAATGAGCAGTTTTCGCGATTTTCTCAAAACGCACAAGGAAATTTTGTTGGATCTCTTTAGATTCCTGTTCCTCGCCCCAAAAAACATAGAATAAAGTAAAAAAATTGAAAGACGAAATGTTTGTCCACGTGGAACTACCGTTTGACTGGACTATACAGGGTGTTCATGAATTAGCTGGACAGAAGAAAACCAGTTATGGGGCACACCATTTGCCATTGAAATGACTATTTGGAGTCTTTGGAAATTCCTCTTTGTTTCCGAGATATCACACATTTTATGATTTTTTCATGAATTCCATTTTTTCACACTTAGATGCTTGCCTTACCCTCACAAAATGGTACTAGCCTAAAACTAATCAGCTCATTGGAAAGAGCATAAAATTTCCTTTAAAATGTGTTCACTTTCGGTTGAAAATTACCTTCGCACCACACGTGAGAGCAGCCGATTTACCAAAGATACTGGTGACTCACATTTCCATACATTTTTCCGACGCGATTTTCACCTCTTCGCCATAGGGAAGAAAAAATTTGAAATCAGTGGAAAAACTTCCTTATTTCGTAAGCTTTCCAACGATTGTAAAAGTTTACACTTACAGTATTTTTCCGTTGAAATATAAGTAAAAAACTTGAAAAATCCCAGCCAGAAAACGTGGAATTCAAGCATTTTTTCAGTACCATTATAACCGAAGGAACTATTGTTTTCTTATTTTATTTATTTTTTTGACTTAATTATTAATCTTTTATCTTCCTAATTAATAATTTAAGCTCGATTCGTGAACTCGTCCCCCCTCCCCCTAGAATAATTACGTAGGCACTCATATGAGTGGTGGTGGGGGTCTCTTTCGGAGGGGAGAGGAACTTAAATTATTGACTAAGAAGATGAAAGATGAATAATTGAGTCACAAATAAAATAAAAGAAGAAAAAAAATGTCTCCTTTGTAATAAAATATTGTCGCAGAAATGCATGAATTTCACGTTTTCTGGCTGAATTTTTCAAGTTTATTGCTCATATCTCAAAGGAAAAATACAGTAACTATGAACCTTTGTACATCATTGGAAAGCTTACAAAATGGAGAAGTTTTTCCACTGATTTCAAATTTTTTCTTCCCAATGGCGAAGAGGGGAAAATCGCGTCGGAAAAATGTATGGAAATGTGAGTCACCAGTTTCTTTAGTAAATCGGCTGCTCTCACGAATGGTACGACAATGATTTTCACCCGAGAGTAGGCCCCTCTTTTAGGAAATTTTGTGCTCTTTCCAATGAGCTGGTTAGTTTTGGGCAAGTACCATTTTATGAGCGTATGGCAAGCATTTAAATGGGAAAAAGGGCATTCGTGAAAAAATCATGAAATGTGTGATATCTTGGAAACAAGGCGGAATTTCCAAAAACTGCAAATAGTAATTTCGATGGCAAATGATGTGCCCCATAACTGGTTTTCTTCTGCCCAGGTAATTCATGAACACCCTGTATATGGTCTTTCAGACATCGTTGTGTGCTTAAATGGAACATAATTAAATTTGTTACAAATTCTCTCGGCTCGGATTTTTTAGTAGGATGAGTATTTTAGCCAAAATTCGGGTCGAAAGTTGACCAAAACTTGAAATTTTAATTTTTTTGACAAATTAATCCAAATTCGAGGAGCTGTATCATGATTACTATATGACATACAGAGGTACGTTAGGTCTCAAACTGTAGCAAATTTTGTTTGGTTTTTAACGTATTTCGTACGTTTTATCTTAAAATGCATATTTTAGGAGATAAAGTGAAAAACCCGAAAAAAGTGCAAACATTTCGCGGTTTTTCGAGTGCCACAAAAGTAGCACAAGTCTTTCGAAGCTGAAAACTTGTACTTGCACTACTGGTGCTGGTCCTGAAAACATACTAAAAAATCAGAACTAGCCGTTTTATTGCGATTTTATTGTTTTTGTTGACTGGCCTATTTAGAGGAAATAAAGCCAAAATAGCGGTAATATTCGGCCCAATTCCGAATGTGGCTTAAAAAATTCCTTTTGATGTAATACTTCGAGCAGGGGCGTAGGTAAGGGGGGGGCAGTGGCGTAGGTAGGAATTTGTCCTGGGGGGGGGGATCAGATTGAAATATCGTAAGGGTGCGGGGAGGATGGGTAATTTCACATTTTAGTCATCATTCCACCCAGCCAGCACACTCTTGAATCTGGACATCTTGTTGGCCTCATCATAGCCTCTTTCTCTCAGTTAGTGGCGATTTTTGGACTCTACCCGCAAATTAGCGCTTTTTTGGCCGAGTGTATCGTTCTACTCAATGTCAGCCGCAGATTAGCGGTTTTGCCGCACCCCCTCCCATGGCCATGAATTTGCGCATTTTCTCAACTTTAGCAGTAAAGTATTGTTTTTATCCCGTGAGCGATGTTTCTTAATTATCCACGAGTTTTGGCGTTTTCCTCAATTTACCGATTGCCAATTTTTAAAATTTTTTACCAGGGTATTAGCACTTTTCTCAGTTTTAGCTGAAAATTAACGTTTTTCTTAAGTGTTTTCCACAATATTAGCAGCAAAATAGGGGGAATTTTCACGAATTAGGATTTTTTTGGTTCACCATACGCAATGCATGAGCGATTTTTCTCAGTTGACTCACGAATTAGCGGTTTCTTCGCCTATTGCCATAAATTGGCGTATTTTTTTTTTTTTTTTTTTTCAATTTCAGCCTGAAATTTTGCCTTCAGAATCCGCAAATTGGCCTATATTCAGTTTTTGGCGCAAATTATAATTTTTCTCAATTTCAACCACGAATTAGCGCTTTTTACTTCCATGTTCCCTACGGGAATGGAAGTGTGATGTTCGTGAAAAAAATCGAGTCCGAGCTGACACCTCAGAAAAGTTGAAAAAAGTTGTTTTCGGCATGCCGTCGGTCTGTCGCTTTTTTTTCGATAAATTGCATGAAAATGAAAACCTGGCTATTTCTTGGTATGAGAAGCACAAATCTGGCTTTTGTTTTCAGAAAAAATCATTTATCGGACATGTTCTCCCCGTACCGAAATGTCGTTTTTGAATATAACTTTGTAACAAGTGATTCCAGAATTTTTTTTTTGGTATTTTTTCGGATTCCTCGTAAAATTTCCTTGCGAATTAACCACAATATTACCGAAAAAATGCAACTTTTTTTGTGGCCATAAGGACCAGTAGCAAAAAATGACGGTCGAAATTTGTATCTTAATTGCAAATATTTTTACCCGAAAAAAACTGAGATTAAGAGAAAATTGTGGGAGGAGATAGATTTGGCGTGAGTACGTCAAAAATTATTTGCTACAGTTTTATATAGTAATCTAAATCTAGTTGTTTCTTGGCATGAAAAACGCGAATATGACCTTTGTTTTGAAGGTAAATCATTTCCCAGGCATGTTCTCCCCGTAGCGGAATAATATTTTCGGTATTAACTTCGAAACAATTGGTCCTGGAATTTTGTAACTATTTTGTCAAGATTTCTCGTTCAATTTCCACGCGAATTAACTACAACGTTGCCGAAAACAAAGCCGTTTCACTTCCATGTTCCCTACGGGCATTTTTTTGCCATTTTGTATGTGTAGGTCAGAAGTGTTCTCTATGCAGGCCTCTATGCACAAGGTGTGATGAACGCACTACACTCACCGTGCAACACGTTCTCGCGTAATGCCCGGTGTATGGAGTAAACTGGAGTAGCCCTAGTTTTCAAAACATCGAACTGGGTGACTTGTTGGCACCGGGAAGTCGCCATCTTGGGGAAGTCCTGGAGTTCCTGCGGGAAGCAGGCGTCCATAGGCATATATGAACAAGAGCTCGAATTACAAACGAATTAAAACAAGAGTAAAACAGAAATAGAGACAACGAGTGAAAGAACTGTGTAAGCCAGATCTCGGGCCAATGACCTTGCAGTCGACGCCCTGGGGAGGAGGTTTTAGTGGGTAGGCCCGGACACGGGGAGTCCCACACTCGGTGCGTAACTGGCATTTCCTCCTCCCTCTCCAAAAAAAAAAAAAAAAGAAAAATAAAATAACTGAAAATGCTACCTCTTCAGAGCCCAAAAACTGAAAGGTTTTGGCACTTCTTTTAGTTTCTTATAAATATCCCGAAAATGAGTTACTTTCGAGGAAAATCTTCACTCACAAAACTTGTTGAGCATTAAATTTCCTACAAATTTTGTATGTAAAGTAGTTTTCCACGACAAATATGGAACGGGCTAGAGCCTATCGAAATTGTTGTTCTAAAAAGGGTCGAAGGTCCTAAAATCGCCCTTTTTCGACCCAAGTATACTCATTGGCTTTACTTTGGACTATTTTCTAACTTTTGTGGAGGATCACACGACACTTCCATGTTCCCGTTTTTGGCGTTCATCAATAATGCATACAAAAAAAAAATAAACAAGAAAACTTCCATGGCCGTATCAATTTTTTCAGTGCTCCGACCCCACCGATTTCATGCTGGTTAAAGAATAACATGGGCGCTCGAACTTTATATCGCATTTTTCTACTAACGTTCTAATAACCATTAATCGTCCCTCAATTTTCAATACTCCTTTTTTTAATTGTAGCGGCGACGCGTCGTAGCGTTTCAAACCTGTGATTTAGCGAATTTTCTCAATTTCAGTCACAAATTGGCGTTTGGCGCAATTTTAGCTGTAGATTGACGATTTTTTCCATTTTTAGCCGCAAATTAGCAATTTTCTCAATTTTAGGCTTAAAATTAACCTTTCTCTTAATTTTGATCAGGCTGATTATTTATTTTCTAAATATAACCCGCAAATTAGCGGTTTTTCACATTTTACCACCGCATTAGCAAAACTATATAACTTTTATAGTTATAGATTATTACTTCTTTTCAGTTCTAGCTGTGAATTAGCGTATTTGTTAACATTATACTACAGTCATGCATGAATTTGCCATTTTTCTGAATTTTAGCCACAAAAATGCCTTCAGAAGGTGCGAATTTAAATTATATTAGTGCATTTCATTCAAAAAATGCACTATTGGTCTCGCCCTGATGGTCGCACATATGGGTTGTGATACTTTTTTTTCACGTTTCAGAACCCCTAGAACACGAATCCGAGGTCGGTTCGATTTGATATATAGATATATATGGCCCCTCGCTTGTTAGCACGATCACGGTCGCAATTTTCTACTTAGGGCAACCAAATTTGGTCTAAAAATCAATAGCGTGAATATCTCGGACGAGTTCGTGATCCAGATGAATCGGTCCACGGGAACGGTGTGAAAGAGGGGTTTGAATTAGTTGAAAATTCGCTACCGCATGGCTGTTGCTGCAATTGCCCCCAAAATTGACTCGAGTAATGAAAAATGAACGCGCTTTCGTATGACACCATAGTGAACTAAATCCGTTCATGTGGCAGGGGAGTTCTCGGCGGAGGGGAGCTATTAAATTAACGTTGTGCCTTACTGGACCACCCAATTACCAAAAAATTTCATTGACATTGTATTTTGAGCCGTCTCTTTTATTTGATTTGCCTATAGTAAAAAATCCTGAGATGGGCCAAAAAGGGAGGAACAAAAAAAAAATTAAAAAAAAAATTGTTTCGGATTCGAACCCAGGCAGTGTGTAATGGAAAATTTGTGACATACCATTTGACCTAATGTAGCTGATCTGAAAATGTACGTAATCTGATCCGACAGCAGCCTGTCGGGTAAAGTGCATTTCATTTATCCAGAAATCGCTTAAGTTTGAATGAGATCATCATATTGTAAATGAAATTCAGGCCGCGATGGAAATTCAAAATCAACTGTTCAAAAAAAAAATGTCAGAGGCTGGAATTTTCCCATGTTCCTGGCGCAGGGGGCTAGACTAGACACAATTTAAAATTCACTCCCACAGGAGCCCTTCTCAATCGTTCGTTAGTCCCAAAATTTCGGCATGTAATTTCGGTATGTTGTACGCATTTTTTCTCTCCGTCATTTTATCTTCAGCAAGAGTGCGACAGGAAGACATGATGACAATGTTTTGATTTGTTCTTATTTTTATAAAATTGATTTTGAATTTATATCGCGGCCTGAATTTCATTCACAATATGATGATCTCATTCAAACTTAAGCGATTACCGGTGCATGACCGGATAAATGAAATGCACTTTACCCGACAGGCTGCTGTCGGAACTTTAAATTATAAATTTCACGACACTTAATTCTAATTTCTCATTTTTAGCACCGAATTTTCGCTTTTTCTAAATTTTAGCACCGTGGTAGCGTTTCCAACCCGTGCATTGCCTACCGAGTTTTGTCAATTTTTGCCAAGAATTGGCGTTTGACTCAATTTAAGCTGCAAATTAGCAATTTTTTCCATTTTTAACTGAGAATTAGCACTTTTCCCCAATTTGAACTGAAAATTAAAGTTTTTCTTAATTTTAGCTGCGCTAATTGGTGATTTTTTTTCAATTTTTGCCGCGAATTAGTGATTTTCTTCATTTTGTATCCGCGAATTAATGTTTTTCCACAACTTTACATCTGCAAATTGCAAATTAGGGATTTTTCCCAATTTCAGCTGTGAAATAGCGTTTTAGCGTTGCTAATTTTGTGGCCATTCAGCATCCTATTCCCTTTTTCATACGCGAATAAGCGATTTTACGCCATTTCAGTTGTGAATTTGCCATTTTTGTCCAATTTTAACCTGAAAGCGTCTTTTATTTGTCAATATTATAGCGTGTTTTCTCAACTTTAACCGCGGGGTTTGCCCAAATACAACACTTTTGCGTTGATTTCAACAATTTATTCGAAGAACGGCCTCCAAGTACCGCGAATCAGCGATTTTTTTCTTAATTTTAGTCTGGAAGTTGCATCGCGAGACCACGAATCTGCGGTTTTTAGCAGCTATAGCCACGAATATTATCGGTTTTTTTCTTGTAGAGGGTCCGGGGTGAACCCCCCCCCCCTGGTAACTCGGTACACTACTGCGTTGGGTCTGAAGTCCAAGGAAAAAGCTGGACGTACTCGGACCTTTTCGGGCTGCTTCAAGTCCAGAAAATCTGTTAAACGTAACTTCAACGTGAAACGCTCATTTTCGGCGATTTTATGGGGCTCTTCTTTATAGTACTAGTGCTCCTTCGTTCGTATACTTGTAACTCGGGGGGGGGGGGGGTCTATCCCCTAGTACCTACACGCCTGACGGGGGGGGTATGAGGGTTGGGGGATAGATCCCTCCCCCCAGAGCTGCAAGCATGCGAACAAAACAAAAGGTCGAACGAAGTGCGAACGAGGGAGCACTAGTACCAACGCTCTAAGGAGCCTAAAATGAAAAATAAAATAAAAATAAAAGGAGCGTCCAAAATGTAAGGAGCGTAATAAAATGTCCAAAAAGGAGCGTTTCTCGTTGAAGTTATACGTTTAGCAGATTTTCTTCGCTTCAAGCAGCCCGAAAAGGTCTGACAGGGTGGCCCCTGTCAGACGGGGCCACCGAGAAGCTTAAATACGGAAAACTGAGAATTTTTTGGTTATCCATGGATGTAGGTTGTAGGTATGTGAAGATGTCGGACGGTAGGACAGCGATTTGGCTACTTTCTACGAATTTCTGTTTATCCGACCTGGAGAATATAACGTTGCAAAGACTGTGGGCCGAATATTTCGATTGAGCCACCGAAAGCGCTATTATTCTGGTGGCTCAAATTGACTTGCCGACGCGGCAAAAAATTGAAAAAAAATCGCTAATATTCTATAACAGCGAAAAAGCGCTTATTCCTGGTCTCGCGATGCAACTTCCAGACTAAAATTGAGGCAAAATCGCTGATTCACGGTGCATGAAGGCCATTCTACGAGTTAATTGTGGAAATCAACGCAAAAGTGTTTTTGGGTCAACCCGCGGTTAAAATTGAGAAAACACACTACACTATTGACCAAAAAAAAAAATAGTACGCTTTCAGGTTAAAATTGGACAAATATGCAAATTTACAAATGAAATTGTGAAAAATCGCCCATTCGCGTATAAAAAGGGAATAGGATGCTGAATGGCCGCAAAATTAGCACAAAACGTTATTCCACAGCTGAAATTGGGAAAAATCGCTAATTCGCAATTGACGGATATAAAGGTGAGGAAAAACTTTATAATTCGCGGATACAAATTAAGAGAATCACTAATTTACGGCTAAAATTGAACAAAAATTACTAATTAGCGCAGCTACAATTAAGAAAATCGCTAATTTTCAGTTCGAATTGGGGAAAAGTTCTATTTCTCAGCTAAAAATGGAAAAAATGGCTAACTTGCAGCTTAAATTGAAGAAAACGCCCATTCTTGGCAAATATTGAGAAAATTCGGTAATGGACGGGTTGGAAACGCTACGGTAGCTAAAATTGAGAAAAAGCTCCAATTCACTTCTAAAATTGAGAAACATCACTAATGGCGAACTTGCACATTTTTCAATCACTGGTGTTCCTTGAAGAGGGCTCTTCAACAAGACAATTGCCCACAATAAACATTGAAATCAATCAAGGGTTTTTTTTTAGGCGAATTTTTAAAAATTTTGAGTGGGGATTTGATTACGTCAAAGGGCAGTTAATGAAATGGATGGTGTTGGGAATAGGGGGGAAGACGCGTTTTCAGGGGGTTTAATTTTTCTTGTTATTTGTAAGCAAAACATTTTAGAGTTTCCTCAAATGCTTCAAAACTGCTCTTTGACGCTATTTTTCCCTTGTACCATCAATCCCCTCCTGAAGCAATCGGGCTGCAAGCTGCAACTACCGTTGATATCCTTGTCCGCACGTGCCAATTCACTGATAATACTTTTCCCCCCAAATCGGGCATTCATGGAAGTTCCCCATTCTCGTACAAAGTGTGGTGGAATTTCTAATTTAAATACGCGCCTTAATCTGAAGGCAACTTTGTGGCTAAAATTCAGAAAAACGGCAAATTCATGCACGGCTGTAAGTAAAAACAACGCTGATTCACAAGCTAGAACTGAGAAGAAGCAATAATCTATACCTAAAAGTACTATAAAATTGCTAATGCGGTGCTAAAATGTGGAAAACCGCTAATTTGCGGGTAATATTTAGAAAATAAATAATTATTCTGGCCAAAATTAAGAGATTTTAAAAGTCAATTTTAAGCCTGAATTGAGAAGAAATGCTAATACGAATCTAAAATTGAGAAACATTCTAATTTGCTTCAAAATTGAATGAATACGCCATTCGCGGATTCTGAACGCAACTTTTGAGGCAGAAATTGAGAAAAAGCGCGAATTTATGGCAATGGGTGAAAAAACCGCTAATGCGCGGATAAAACAGAAAAATTGCTCATGCATAGCGTATGATGAACCAAAAAAATTCCAAATTTGTGAAAAGCCCTCTATTTCGCGACTAATATTGAGGAAAATTAAGAAATATCGCTCACGGGATAAAAACGCTACTTTGCTGCTAAAGATGAGGAAATGCGCAATTTCATGAGTATGAGTGGTGGGGGGGTGGGGGGCAAACTGCTAATCCGCGACTGAATTTGAGAAGAAGGATAAATACGGCCAAAATTGAGAAAATAAGCGCTGATTTGCGGGTAAAGTTGACGAAAAGCACTCATTCATGGCTAAAATTGATAAATTCGCGTCTTAAACTGCTGATAAGCGCTAATTGGCGGACAGAAAAGGTGAAATAGCGGTAATTCGTGGGTAAAATAAGGAAAAGGCTAAATAAAAATTATACTTCTTGTTTATACGGAGACATGGGGGCCTCTTGGAGATATGGGGCCCAGATAGTTGTTGGTCCGCCAGTCATCCCACGATACGCGGTTTCATCCATTTCTAAATTTTGTCCATTTCCTCCAAAAATTGCCCTCAACTGAGAGATTTTTAGGGTCGTTTTCTCTTAGTATTTCGATTTGAGCCGAAAGTACGAGTCCCGTGGAGACATGCTCAATTGACCACGGCTCGTCTAACCACAGTTGGAAACTTCAATCACAGTAACGTCTCAACCACAGGAAATCTTCAGTATTCACCCCGTTTCTAGGACGAAATTGGCTGTTTTCAGTCCAAAAATTCTGATTCGAGGCCGAACCAAAACAAAATGTGGCGACCCTGTAGGATTTGTACTATTCGATATTATCTAGGGTTGGGGCAGCTGCTTTGACTCTACGCCCTATGCTTCGAACTTGGTAGTTTGCCATTTCACTCGTGACTGGCAACATTAGTGAATTTATGTTTATGTACCTAATGCACCCACTGCTTTAGTTATTACTACTTTTATACTCATTTCCTCACACATGGGCTCTCGCAAAATATTCTGATCCGCTTTCATAAAACAAATCCCAACAAAGTATTACGATCTGACTCCTTGCGTAACTACATAAGATTCTCGGACTTTGGCGGGAAAGTCATTACATTTCCATGGCCCAACTCCTCATGTCATAGGAAGTCACCTGGAAATAAGAAGATGCTGACCTATTGCAACCGCGTCGCCCACGCCGGCCGAACCAGGCTTATGTCTTCTTCTTGAAATGCGTGACTACGGACCACTACAGTTCTGCGATCAGGGCGCACACCGAACGAGGCAAGGCACTCTTAACCTCAAAAAATGCATTTTAATCGTTTAAAAAAGCGTTACTCGGACGTTTCTTCTAATATTTCAGTCTCTCTTCTAACCTTACTGAGCAGGACTTCTGAACTCTCCAGTATCTATAGGGTAAACAGAAGATTTTCGATTAGCTCTTCTCCAGCATCGCAAACCCTCTAGTGAATTTAAACGTACTTTCATATAAGCCTCCTCAGATTCCTTAACTGTAGCGTCGTACGACTGCATCAGAGCTATTTTCTTGTTGAGACTCGCCGTTACTGCGTCGTGTTTCTTCCTGAGGGCACTAATTTCTTCTTCCAATTTATTCTTGGCGTCTTCCTCTTTTCTCATTTCACAAGCCAATTCGTAACGTTTTGATTTGATCTTTTCGATACCTATGACGATTGACCGGATTTTATTTTTACGCAGGTCCTTACAACAAATTATAGTTCGTAGCAACGTACATTTCACCAATTCCTGATTATATTTTTGAAGGGCCGCTCCCTGTTCACTCATTTTGGGGTACCTACCCGGTAAAATTATTTATCTAAAGTAGAATTCTCAAAACTTACACGAATTACGAAGAACAGAAGAAGGATTTGCCGGTCGTGGCTTGTGCTTGTGTTGTGAAAACATGACCTTATCACCCCAACTGATAACGTTGTCGTGACGACAAGCCTGAGGATATTTGGCGCCTCTTTGGTCACCTAAGAATTTGGCGGGAGAGCTACCAACCTTTCATGCCATAGGGAAACGGCGAGATGTGAGTTATTAGTGGAAATTGTCTTCATATTTATAGGATCTAAAGCCCAGAAACGGACATTTCTGCTGACCGTCTCCCGACACTTCAACCTGATCGACTTCTATACTTGGCGACCGCCTCGAAACTAGCCAGACAGGGAAACCATATAAATTCGGTCTTTCGAACTAGCTGCTTGACTGAACTGGGCATTTTGCCTCCTACGACAACGCTATAAGATCAAGTTTCTTCAGGCCCTTGATGCTTAATAGGCGGCTAAAATTGAGAAGGCGTGCTAATGTACTAGTCTTGAGGCGACTAAAATAGGGAAAGACACTAATTCGCGACCATAATTGAGACAAATTAAGCGCGACGCGGCTATAAAATTGAGAATAAGTAGCGATCAATCGCTCATCATGTAGACTCAACTCTATTGAGAAAACACCAATATTTGATGGTTTCCCCCAGGCAACATCGCGTCCATAATGGAAAATAAACTGTTGATTCACGTCTGGATGAAAGTGGAAAAAAGCTAATTCGCGGCCGACACTTGAGACAATTCACTAATTCGCGGCAAAAACGGAGAAAAAATCGCTAATTCTCGCCTATAATTTTAATACAAGATTTAAGTTACAAAGCTCATTCGCAGCTACAATTGAGGAAAAGCTCAAACTCACGGCCAAAGCTGGCACAAAGTGCTTATGCGCAGCTAAAATGGAGAAATACGCATTTCGCAGATCAATTCGAGGAAATTCGTTGAGTCGCAACTACAAATGAGGAAAATAAAGGCTGTAATTCAAGACTAAAATAAAGAAATAAATAATTCGCGTCTGACTTAAAATGGCAATAAATGCAAAACTGCAGGCTATTTGTTCATAAAAATAGCAAAACTGACTTCACGCGCCCTGAAAATGGCTAAACCGAAGATTCGTGCGGCCCTCAAAATTCCTGTAAGATCATGATTCCCCGCATGAAAATGCCTAAATCGACCATTCGGGTGCTAAAAACAACCAAACTGACAATTCGCGCCTTGGTAGACGGACTATTTGCGCCCTAAGAACGGTTAAACTTAATTGCGCGCCCAAGAAAAGCCTAAATATAATTATGATACCTGTCCTATGCAGCAGTGGCGTAGGTAGGAATTTGTCCTTGGGGGGGGGGGGCATCAGATTGAAATCTCGTAAGGGGGTAATTTCACATTTTAGTCATCATTCCACCCAGCCAGCACACTCATGAATCTGGACATCTTGTTGGAATCATCATAGCCTCAACCTCTCAGTTAGGGGCGATTTTTAAACTCTACCCGCAAATTAAGCGCTTTTCTCAATTTTGGCCGAGTGTATCGTTCTTCTCAATTTCAGCCGCAGATTAGCGGTTTTGCCCCACCCCCTTCCATAGCAATGAATTTGCGCATTTTCTCAACTTTAGCAGCAAAGTATCGCTTTTATCCCGTGAGCGATGTTTCTTAATCATCCACGAGTTTTGGCGTTTTCCTCAATTTTAGTAGCAAATTAGCGATTTTATTTACCAGGGGATTAGCACTTTTCTCAGTTTTAGCTGGAAATTATCGTTTTTCCTAAGTGTTTTCCTCAATATTAGCCGCAAAATAGGGGGACTTTTCACGAATTAGGATTTTTTTGGTTCACCATACGCAATGCATGAGCCATTTTTCTCAGTTTACTCGGGAATTAGCGGTTTCTTCGCCTATTGCCATAAATTGGCGCTTTTTTTCAATTTCAGCCTGAAAAGTTGCGCTTTTTTTAAATTGTAGCGGTGTCGCGTCGTATCGTTTCGTGGCGTTTGGCGCAATTTTAGCTGTAGATTGGCGATTTTTTCCATTTTTATATAGCCATGCGTGAATTTGCCATTTTTCTGAATTTTAGCCACAAAAATGCCTTCAGAAGGTGCGAATTTAAATTATAAATGTATTTTTATTTCATTTTTAACCAAAAAATTTACATCTATCCATCCATTTCTGTCAAAAAATCATCGTTTTTAAATTATAAATTTCACGACACTTAATTCCAGAATTAGTGACGTTTCTCAATTTTAGCAGCGAATTTTCGCTTTTTCTAAACTTTTAGCAGCGTGGTAGCGTTTCCAACCCGTGCATTACCTACCGAGTTTTGTCAATTTTTGCCAAGAATTGGCGTTTGACTCAATTTAAGCTGCAAATTAGCAATTTTTTCCATTTTCAACTGAGAATTAGCACTTTTCCTCAATTTGAACTGAAAATTAACGTTTTTCTTAATTTTAGCTGCGCTAATTGGTGTTTTTTTTTTTCAATTTTTGCCATGAATTAGTGATTTTCTTCATTTTGTATTCGCGAATTAATGTTTTTCCACAACTTTATATCTGCAAATGGCAAATTAGCGATTTTTCCAATTTCAGCTGTGTAATAGCATTTTGTGCTAATTTTGCGGCCATTCAGCATCCTATTCCCTTTTTCATACACGAATAGGCGATTTTACGCCATTTCAGTTCCCCCCCCCCTTTCAGTGCGTCATTTGTCATTTTTGTCCAATTTTAACCTGAAAGCGTCTTTTATTTGTCAATATTATAGTGTGTTTTTTCAGCTTTAACCGCGGGGTTTGCCCAAATCCAACACTTTTGCGTTGATTTCCACAATTTATTTGAAGAATGGCCTCCATGTACCGCGAATCAGCAATTTTTTTCTTAATTTCAGTCTGGAAGTTGCATCGCGAGACCACGAGCAGCCATAGCCAAGAATTTTACTGATTTTTGTCTGATAGAGGGTTATTCGGGGCAACCCCCCCCCCCATCCCTCTTGAGTTCAAGGAAAAAGCTGGACGTACTCGGACCTTTTCGGGCTGCTTCAATTCCAGAAAATCTGTTCAACCTAACTTCAATGTGAAACGCTCATTTTTGGCGATTTTATGGGGCTATTCGTTATGGTGCTAGTGCTCCTTCGTTCGTATACTCCCCCCCGTACCTACGCCCTGCTATGCAGAGCAAAATCAACCACCAAGAATGGCTAAACTACTGACCATTCGCACCTTTAAAAAAATGGCAAATTCCGCCTTGAAAAAAACTAAACTGATTATTTGTGCGCTATAAATAGCCAAACTGGTGATTCGATAAACAGTCCAGTGACAATTTCGTGCACAGAAAATTCCTTAACAGATGATTCCTGGCAAAATCAACCACCCGAACGCCAAAATTGGCCAAACTGAGCCTTCACGCCTTAAAAATGTCAAAATTTACCATTCGTGCCCTGAAAAAAAAGAAGAAAAAAGCAAAACTGGCTATTTACGCCCTAAAATTGGCATTTTCTCGTACTAAGACGCGGATCCATGATTTGCCCAAGGGAGGTGATTGGGAAATTGTGTGCTTCGCTCAACTAACTAAAAATGACTTGACAGTAATTCACTACCTTAAAACTGCTAAATTGACTATAATCGCGCCCCAAAATGGCAAAACTGACGATTCATGCATTGAAAATGACTATTTGTGCCCTAAAAATTGGCATATTTACCGCACTGTATAAAATAGCCAAAATGACTTCACCGTGCCCTAAAAATAGCCAAACTGGCGATTCCCGATCTGAACTGGCCAAAGGCGGCCTGGACATGCCTTAAACAGATTATTCCCGTCCTGAAAGCTGCGTCGCTGATGGTTACGCTAACACAAATCCGTGGATTCTGAAGGCAACTTCGGGCCTAAAACTGAAAAAAAGCTCTATAAATTGAAAACAAATTGTTAATGCGGAGCAAAAATATTTTATACATTGCTAATTTGCGGACAATATTGAGAAAAATCACTAATTGCCGCGGCTGAAATTATCGAAAAAACTCTTTAATAAGTTAAAAATCGCTAAATTGCTCCAAAAATCGAGGACAACTTCAATTCATGGCTAAAATTGAGGAAAATCACCAATTCTCGGATATAGTGTAGAGGAAAAGCTCTGTAATTCACGGCTAAAATTGAAAAAAATCCAATTTTCGGCTATTTTTTAGTTTTGAAATATTCATAAATCAAATGCGCTTGTTAGGTCATTTTTTCTCGTCCACACCTTCTTCCCTTTTTCTAATCTTGCAAGACGTGCCCCCGCGGGAAAAGGTGCCGGGCGCCCGGCTCGCCCCCCCCCCCCTTAAAGCCGGCACTGTCGAAGCTCCAGTTCTCGAGTTGAAACTATTGATATGGTGGTTTGCGGTTCCCAAACGAGTACTACATAGCGATTTGCGATTTTCATGCATCCGGGGCCATCAGGGAACTGTGGAAAACCGATTTCCAGGTTTTCCTCTAGCCACAGGGGCTCGAGTTTTGCGATTTCAACCACCTACTGAAGTCCAAAAATCATTAATTTGGGGCTAATAAACCTCACCCCTAGCGCCCCCCTTTCTCAGCTATGCGGAGAAAACCCTTCTTTGTTTTCCGAACTGGTACCCAAATATTTTGAATTGCTGGTACCCAGAGAGTGCCGTGAATTGGCCTCGTCAAAATGTGACAATTTTGTAAATTTTTAAAATTGTGGAGGGGACGGGGTGTCATGAATTGAAAATAACGCGGAGAAAAATAAAAGCTCAAAGGATTAAAAAGGATTTATAATAAGAAAAGTTTCAAAATTGGATTTTTAACTCTCAAATCTCTAAAGACCTATGTAAACAATAACTTTTTTTTTTTATGTAAACAAACACATGGGATGTCAGGTGCAATAAGTCCGTCTGGTTCTTCGTTTGCTTCAACATTCCCCCTCAAACGAAATACCTGTAGACCATCTCTATGTTTCACGAATGAGGCGTTTGCCAACCCTTTAGTGAGGATATCTGCCAACTGCCTTCCAGCAGGCATGATGTTCCTTTCTTTCTAAATTCGCAAGTTTACTGATTTGCTCGAAATTCATAGCCTTTGTCCAACGCACGGGTAACAGAAAACAATTGTCGACTAACCTCAGGAACATACCAGACTTCTTGCAAGAAACTTCTGATGAGCTTGCCGTTGATCCTCGTTTTAACAATAATTTCTCCTTGTCCCAAGGCTTTAATTGATTCGCGATTGCCGACTTGAACGTGCTTCGGCTGGCTAAACTGTCTGAATGAAACGAAATAATCCATTGTGTTTGTCATATGCTCGGTTGCTCCAGTATCCACAATCCAGGTATTCCGATCGGAAGAATAGGTATTGTCAGTTATAAAGCATGCCCGTCTTGCTCTTCTTTTCAGGTTCATCCTTCTTTAAATTTCGAGTGCGTGAGTAGCAATCCCTTGCGAAGTGTCCAACTTTTTGGCATCTATAGCATTTGACAGGTTCTTTTCTTTGCAGAATTTTCTTCGAAGCATTTGCTATGAGAGCGTTTTCATTCATGATGTCTTTTTTGTCAGGAAGTCGCATTTCGATAAGTCTCAATCGTTCGGTCAAATTATTAACGGTTTGGTCTTGAATTGGAACACTTTCCCACACACTCTTAAATTCGAAATATTCGGAAGTCAACGTCGACAATATTCTACCCATTAATATCAACTCGTGAAGCTCAGAGTTAACAAGTTTCTTCAACTCAACGTTCAACGCGTTGAAATCTCGCTGAAGTCGAGCAATGTGAGTAACGATGCTTTCAGTTCCAAGCTTTTCACTAGAGAAAAACGCTTCCAGTAGCCGATCAACTCTTTGACTTGAGCTTTGCTCGTACGCCGACGTCAGTTTATCCCAAACTTCCTTGGCGCAGATACAAGACGACGTAAGTTCATCGTTCATCGCGTTCAATGAACTTAGTAGTATTAATTGTGCCAGTGCATCTTTTGAGTCGAAGTCTTCTCCATTTTCTTCATTACGGGTGAGCTCCCCTCTGTTACCACATCGAGAACCTTGTGGTGTTTCAGAACGAGAGCAATCTGCCGCTTCCATCGAGCCCAATTTTCTCCACCCTCCAGCTTTTCGACATGAGGTTTGAATTCAGTACGAACTTCTGCCATTCTTATTCAGCGCGTTGCTGGGCCCATAACCAATTGAAAATAACGCGGAGAGAAATAAAAGCTCAAAGGATTAAAAAGGATTTATAATAAGAAAAGTTTCAAAATTGGATTTTTAACTCTCAAATCTCTAAAGACCTATGTAAACAATAACTTTTTTTTTATGTAAACAAACACATGGGATGTCAGGTGCAATCTTGAAGTCCGTCTGGTTCTTCGTTTGCTTCAACATCATGAAGTAAGCCCCCCCCCCCCAATGAAAATTGCGAATTTACCTGTTTTCAGAGGGGTTTCTCATGTATGGTGACATACTTTGGGTCCATCGACGTCTCGAAAGGTGCTGGGGGGCTAAACTTCAGTCAGTGAGATATTTTGTATTTTCTGTTAAATTTCTAACGGAAATCAACAAGTGGTTTTATTGGATGAGTGGGAGGGGGGAGGGGGAGGGCTTCGGCGTTCACAGGAAAATCGTCATTCGTCAACCACCAATCAGGTGAGGTTGTAAAAGGGTTTACCTGCGATGTAGCAGGTTATGCATCTCTTTGTAACTTGTAAGAGGTACTGCGATCTCGTCCGTTCCATCGAATATCTTTCAGAAAAGTGGGTGATCAGTGTATTTTTATTGTTTTAATGGTATGAAAATAATGCCTGTTGTAAATGAGAAGAAGCTTCGAGTTATTTTCGTAAGTAAAACATTTTACATTTTGATGAACCGCTCCAAGTCTTGAACGTATCGGTATGTACCGTTTGATATCAGACGGAGGATGACCTTCCCTACGAAGAAGAAATCCTCAGAAATCCGCACTCGATAAAGCATTGGCTGCGTTACATTGAGTTTAAAAGCGACGCTCCAAAACATGGTGTCAATATTATTTACGAACGAGCCCTTAAAGAGCTGCCAGGAAGGTACCAAGCGTCATCCCTCAATCAGCGTGCTTTAATTTTTTTTAAAGAGGATTATTGTTTTTAGTTACAAACTGTGGTACAATTACTTGAAACTGAGGAAGAAGCAGATTCGTGGACGATGTATAACGGACCCGTGCTATGAAAACTTGAACAATACGTTCGAGCGATCCCTGATTTACATGAATAAGGTAATAAGATCGCGGCTACGTCATTTTTTTCCTTATTTTCACGCTATTCCCTTCACCAGATGCCAAGGATTTGGATGGACTACTGTCAGTTTGTCGTCAGTCAGAGGAAGATCACCCTGGCGCGTCAAGTTTTCGACCGGGCTCTTCGTGCTCTACCCATTACACAACACCACAGGATATGGCCGCTGTATATTGATTTCATAAAGCGACACCACATCCCTGAGACGGCGATTCGCGTTTTTCGACGATATTTAAAGGTATTCGCTATTGAATCGGCTCTTATGCCCCGAGCCCAATCAATCTTTCGTTGGATTTTTTTTTTAGCTGTGCCCCGAAGACGCCGAAGAATACATCGACTATCTTATTTCCATTGAAAGATTGGACGAGGCCGCAATTAGGCTTGCCGATGTTGTCAATAGTGACGACTTCGTTTCAAAATACGGAAAATCAAACCATCAACTATGGACTGAGTTGTGCGAATTAATTTCGAAAAACCCTCAGGATATTAAGCAAGTTTCTCAAGAGTTCTGTCTTATTGCTATTTATTTTTTATTACCCTCAATATTTTAGAACGCTTAACGTTGACGCGATAATTCGAAGCGGTCTAAGGAAGTACACGGATCAATTGGGTCGATTGTGGAACTCTTTAGCTGACTACTACATCCGAAGTGGTCTTTTCGAAAAAGCTCGTGACATCTACGAAGAGGCGATTCAGACAGTTACGACTGTTCGAGATTTCACGCAGGTTTTCGACGCTTACGCTCAATTTGAAGAGCTGTCGTTGAGTAAAAAAATGGAGGAAGTGGCTCAAAAGTCAGCTCCTACAGAGGATGGTAATTAGTTGTTTTTTTTTTTTTTTCTGAGCCCGGGAGCTCTATGGTCCCACATCTCATTTAAATCTAATTTTTTTTTAAGACGACATTGAAGTGGAATTGAGAATGGCTCGTTTCGAGCATTTGATCGAGCGAAGACTTTTGCTGCTAAATTCTGTTCTGCTCAGACAAAACCCTCATAACGTTCACGAGTGGCTAAAAAGGGTGCAACTTTTTGAAGGAAAACCCCACGATGTTCGTACCTCCATCCCACTCCCACCCATCACAATATTATTGAAACGCAGCTCGTGTTTTCCAGATAATTAACACCTACACTGAAGCGGTGCAAACGGTTGACCCTAAATTGGCAGTCGGCAAGCCTCACACTCTCTGGGTTGCCTTCGCTAAGTTCTACGAAGATAATGGTCAGATTGAAGACGCTCGAGTGGTAATGGAGAAAGGCACTCAGGTGGCATATACGAAAGTTGAAGATTTGGCGTCTGTTTGGTGTGAATGGGCTGAAATGGAAATTAGAAGCGAGTGAGTGAATCGCTATCAACTATCTTCATTAGGGAAATGTCTAATTTTTTTTTTTTACAATTTTAGAAACCACGAAGAGGCTTTGAAACTTCTCAGACGGGCCACTGTAATGCCGTCGAGAAAAGTCGATTATCACGATGAAAATGAAACCGTTCAGATGCGTCTTTACAAATCTTTAAAACTTTGGTCAATGTACGCTGATTTGGAAGAAAGTTTTGGAACCTTCAAGTCGTGCAGGGCGGTGTACGATCGGATCATTGATTTGAAAATAGCCACCCCTCAAATTATTATAAATTACGGGCTATTTTTAGAGGAACACAACTACTTTGAGGAAGCTTTCAGGGTACGAACTATAAATAATTTGGAAACATAATTCATAAATTTAAAACATGTAATTTATAGGCGTACGAAAAAGGTATCGCTCTGTTTAAATGGCCCAACGTTTTCGACATATGGAACACGTATTTGACCAAGTTCTTGAAAAGGTACGGCGGCACAAAATTAGAAAGAACGCGTGACTTGTTCGAACAGTGTCTCGAAGACTGTCCACCCAAGTACGCAAAAGCGCTGTATCTTCTCTACGCCAAACTGGAAGAAGAACATGGACTGGCACGGCACGCTATGGCCGTCTACGAGCGGGCGACTTCGGCCGTTCTACCCGATGAAATGTTCGAAGTGTTTAATATTTACATTAAAAAAGCCGCCGAAATCTACGGTATACCGAAAACGCGACAGATATATGAAAAGGCGATTGAACTGTTGAACGAGAGCAACTCGAGGGAGATGTGCCTTCGATTCGCTGAAATGGAAACGAAACTGGGAGAGATCGATCGTGCTCGAGCGATTTACGCTCATTGCAGTCAAATGTGTGATCCAAGGGTAAGAAATCATTTTAGTGATTTAATTCTTTGTAGCAGTGATGATTTAAAGGCGAATGTGAACTCCTTGGAATGAATGGAACGCTCTTACGATTGAGTGATTTTCTTCATTCTCGTAATTGACACGCGTTCCTTCATATTATAGAGTTTATGAACTCAAAATATATCAAACTGAGAAAAATCGATAAATCCTATCGAAAAGCCAGAAGATTTTGTTCTGTATTAACGAAAAATGTTTTCGTATTCTTCAGGTGACCGCTGATTTCTGGAAAACTTGGAAGGACTTCGAAGTCAGGCATGGTAACGAGGACACCATGCGCGAAATGTTACGAATTAAGAGAAGCGTTCAAGCCACCTACAACACTCAGGTCAACATGATGTCAGCTCAAATGCTCTCGGCAGCGAGCAACATGTCCGGCACTGTGTCCGATTTGGCTCCCGGCGCTAAGGACGATATGCGTCTTCTCGAGGCTAAAGCCGTTGAAATGTCTGGCGGCGAACAAAGAAGTACGAGCTCTCCTCTTGTGCTGCCTAGTGGAAAAAGACCGGCTGTGTCATTAACCGTTTTTTTGTTTGTTTTTTTTTTTTATTTTCGTTCCGATAAGGTTCCCAGCCGTCGAAAGCCGCACCAAGCACGGGAATATTGTTCGTACGTGGAGAGACGCAGAATCAAAGCAAGGATACCACGGTTGAAACGCAAGGTCCTGAGAAACCAGCAACAAACCCGTTCGAAATAGACATAGGAGGGAGCGACAATGATGATGAAGAAGAAGAAGGTCAGTTTTGATCATTTTTCGAGTGTAGAATGTCCCTTATAAGACAACATGACAATCTAATTACAGAAATGCCGGTTAAACAAGTCATTCCTGACGAAGTCTTCGGAAATTTGAAACCTCCAGAGGAGGAAGACTAAGCTAAAACTAGCGATAATTTTAAATTATACGATCTTTTATAAATTGAATACATTTTTGAAGTACTCACGTATACAAATATGACGTAGCGAGTCTACCATCAACTCAACTTCCTCTTTTGACTTTATCCGCACAATTCGTTCCCGACGGTTCAATTCATAAGCGACTGATGATTTGTATCTGAAATTTGTACGATCGTCATTTCATTACACGAACAAATGAACGGGTAGAGTTTTTAGGTATTCATCGGACGACAAGGTCATTTTAAATGTTACGGTGAGACGGTTGTAATAAATTAACAGCGTTTTTTTGTTGTTTTTTTTTTCTCGACAAGTTTTAGATTGAGTTCCAAAATTGTTTATTGTATTTGATGGCCGACGTGATTTAAATAGTCGACTTTGTGGTCGGCAACGTTCGGCTTTGTTTCGTACGAGCAAATGGTGACGCCGTGTCGATGAGCCTGAGTGAATTCGCCTCGAAGGCCGATATAGTAGATTTTACTTTGGGGCGCCCCAAAATTACCGGGAAAATACAGCGTGAGATTGTGGACAGTCGAAAATTTCACAGCCCTGAGAGAGAGAGAAAAAAAGGAACAGTGATGAAATGAGACGAAATGTTGGGTGGGGGTGGGGGGGAATTGTTCTTACATTATCGAATATTCGAGAGTACCCGTTGGGTCAGGGTGAAGATCAAATTCTTGATCAGCAGGTACTCCCGTGTCATCAAACGTCATTCTCGGCCGGTTTTTGAATCTGACGAAAGAAACGTTGAGTTGTTATACGGACCGAAAAAGTCAGGAAATTAAGACCCTAAAGTCCGGGTAAGTTCCATTTAGCCCTAAGCCCCGTCCACTTGTAACTAACTATCGTTCCGTTCTTCCGAACCGAATAAATGATTTGTTCGGTTCGGCAAGACTTCAAAGGAAATATATAGTCCAGTCAACGAATGCCAAATATGGGGGTCTAGACGGAAAGTCAAAACGTACAAAAACAAACTGCGGTAAGTTGTTTAGTGTGCCTAGTGCTATGACATATTAAAAATCCTTGGCCCTAGGGGTTGCGCAAGGGGGGAGAGGGAGGGTTAAAGGTATCTTTTTGAGGTTTGAGGACTATCCCAGAAGGGGTTGGTTCTTTACAACATGTATGCGTATACAAAATTATAGCTCACATAATTTCATACATTTTTAATTCTTACGGGTTTTTACCATCTGTAACCGTAAGTAAGATAATTATACAGGGTGTAACGGGAAAATGGGGCATAATTGAAATGGGTGATTCTACATCACATGTGGGTCAAAAATGACTATCAGGACCATGGTCCGATTATCAACCGTTTCTGAGAAATCGCAGTTTTCCTGAATTTCGAAGCATCAGGCGTTTTCTTCAAAACTCGGTCGGTATCTTAGCAACCATTGATCCTAGGAAATTTTCAAGGACACTGTTGGAAAGAGCACAAAATTTCCTTTCAGATGATCGTAAAGTTGGGGTAGGTCGTGAAATTTGGACGCCCTCAACTCTCAGCTGAATAGCCGCTTCCTTGAATTTCTTTATTCTTACTTGTTATTCAGCCAGCTGTCATTTTACTGACAGCTCTCGGAGGAAGAGTAGGACTTCATGAAAAACTTCTACAATTATTAAGCTTTCAAATGACCTGATGGTTCGGGATTTTGTCTTTATTCCTTCTGAGATACAGTTCGAAATACTTGAAAACTCGTCTAAAATGTCTGGAAACGTTGAGGAAGTAACACATTTTCCAAAATCATGCCGTCGTGATAGCTTGGTTACGAAAACTCATGAAAACACGATCCGTTCAAATAAAATCAGGCCCTATATTTTTTTATTAATTTTTAAAACTATTGGGATGCGGAACCCATTTGAAATAGGCTAGACAGACTGATGACGTAATAACAGCATTCGCATAACCTTCACAATGGCTTCCCACAAATCAAACAATGGGAATTTAGAGAAAGGGGAGGGACAAGAGGGGGCAACACATGATAACAGCCATGATGCGGAGGGTTGGGAGGGGTCACGACCCCTTAGCTACGTCACGAGTCACAGACCGGCCGTTTAAGGTAACAAAAAAAATTGGCGAGTTTTATTATTTTGCTATAAATCGAAATCAATCATTTACGCACTAATATTCAATTTCTGGTCACATTTAGTCATTTTCTTTAGAAAAAAAATGTCTCCAGCGATTTTTATTTTCTATGTTACTTCCTCATTGTCCTCGAGCGGGAAACAATTTGCTTCCGAAAGCTCTTTGCAAACCTTTTCGGTGAATTTTTGCTCCGTTAAGACTGCTGAGTCCGGTTACCTCGCTGGACCAGATCCAAAAAAAGCGATACTAAGTGCTTGAAACGGCAGGTCACTGCTCAGAACCTGGGGGTTCTGACCTGTAGGAGATTCAAGGGTGGCTGCCAACAGTCACTACCGTTCCCACTCTCTCCTTTGACAGATATTTTGTAGAGATCGGTGGAAACAGACAGCGGAAGTCAAACTCAAAGTCAACTGCATAGGCCGGGGGCTCAAATACATAACCCCTAACAGCTAAATCAAACGACCCTTTAAAAAAAAAAAAAAAAAAAAAAAAAAAAAAAAAAACGAGCGAATACAATTTTAAAACCGAGTAGAAAATCCCTCACCAACCTGAGTGACGTGAAGAGCATTTTTTAAATTTTTTGAAACGAATTTTTCCCGTTCTATGGCAATCGCAAACATACGTTTCCAAACGATTTAGACAGGGGCTTAAAGTATTTCGTACAGTATCTCAAAAGGAATAGGGACAAAGCCCCGAACCAAGCAGGTCATTTGAAAGTAGAAGTTTTTCCTGAAGTACTACTCTTCCTCTGAGAGCTGTCAGTAAAATGACAGCTGGCTGAATAACAAGTAAGAATAAAGAAATTCAAGGAAGCGGCTATTCAGCTGAGAGTCAAGGGCGTCCAAATTTCACGACCTACCCCCAACTTTACGATCATCTGAAAAGAAATTTTGTGCTCTTTCCAACAGTGTCATTGAAAATTTCCTAGGATTAATGGTTGCTAAGATACCGACCGATTTTAGAAAAAAACGCCTGATGCATTGACAATCAGGAAAACTGCGATTTTCTCGCAAATGGTTTATAATCGGACCATGGTCCATATAGTTATTTTTGACCTACATGTGATGTAGAATCACCCATTTCAATTATGCCCCATTTTCCCCTTACACCCTGTATACAGGGTGTTCCAGGAGGAAACGACAATACTTCCACATGTTATACTACTAAGTAGGGCGAACCAAAATGACTATATGGACATAGGGTCGGAAACGCTTTGTTTCAGAGTTACAGGGAATTTAGTGTTTTTTAAGCCAAATCACATATTTTCCACAAAAAGCTGTCTTAACGGACTAACCGTTCAACATAGAACAAAATAAACTTCATTTCTGAAAAGAGCACAAAATTTAACTTTGGAAAAATCAGGAATAACACATTAAAATCGTCTTTATGTACGTTTAGTTATTTTTGGAAAAATCGAAAAAGTGTTACGTTGAATTTTCGTGTTTCTTTCAGAGGCGAATTTCGCTCAATCTTCAGTTGGTCGGGCATTGACCAATTATTGTAAAAACATGCTCATTATGTGAGCTTTCAATTGACGTAAGAAAATTGAAAATCGGTTGAATTTTTACTGAGATATGACACGAAAGGTTCGGAAAAACAGTGTAAAATCGTCAAAATAAGCCATATTGCAACTGTCAGGTAAAATCCCCAAAAATTGTTTTCGACGTCAAAATAACCCCAAAATTCAAAGAAACAGTTTATTTAAGAAAGATCAATGCACCATGTCCATCATCATCATCATCATCATCTCCCACCACTTTCACTAGTAAATACTCGTTTAATTAGTTTTTTAGGTATCCTTCCGTGATTATTTTAGTTCAAAATTTATTTTTCTGGTACAAATCATATCATACGCGTGAATCACTACAATTATCATACAACAACGTCTGAAAAATAGCACCAGACGAAAATTAGAAGGAATCAGACCAGTTAATTTGTTTAATAATTGATTATTTGATAGTGAAAGTGGTGGGAGATGATGATGATGA
Source organism: Corythucha ciliata (assembly GCA_038030265.1). Taxonomy (NCBI): domain Eukaryota; kingdom Metazoa; phylum Arthropoda; class Insecta; order Hemiptera; family Tingidae; genus Corythucha; species Corythucha ciliata. The sequence goes on from CM075938.1 coordinate 6,982,737, forward strand.
TGGACATGGTGCATTGATTTTTCTTAAATAAACTGTTTCTTTGAATTTTGGAGTTATTTTGACGTCAAAAACAATTTTTGGGGATTTTACCTGACAGTTGCAATATGGCTTATTTTGACGATTTTACACTGTTTTTCCGAACCTTTCGTGTCATATCTCAGTAAAAATTCAACCGATTTTCAATTTTCTTACGTCAATTGAAAGCTCACATAATGAGCATGTTTTTACAATAATTGGTCAATGACCGACCAACTGAAGATTGAGCGAAATTCGCCTCTGAAAGAAACACGAAAATTCAACGTAACACTTTTTCGATTTTTCCAAAAATAACTAAACGTACATAAAGACGATTTTAATGTGTTATTCCTGATTTTTCCAAAGTTAAATTTTGTGCTCTTTTCAGAAATGAAGTTTATTTTGTTCTATGTTGAACGGTTAGTCCGTTAAGACCGCTTTTTGTGGAAAAGAGGTGATTTGGCTTAAAAAACACTAAATTCCCTGTAACTCTGAAACAAAGCGTTTCCGACCCTATGTCCATATAGTCATTTTGGTTCGCCCTACTTAGAAGTACAACATGTGGAAGTATTGTCGTTTCCTCCTGGAACACCCTGTATACAGGGTGGATCCGTATAAGTGTGACAAAACTTTTTGGGTAAAACTATGTTAAAAGTGGAGTAAAATGGTACCTTCGGAAGTGTCCTTCGTCGATCCGTTCCGGAGTTATGATTTTTTTGTGTTTAAAAAATTAACCAATGGTTGCTTCAAAAAATCCGCAATTTCTCGGCTTACATCGCACCAAATCCAAAAAGTGATGCCATTTTCAGAAACTACGGAACATTTCCTTTAGGATAGAGGCCATTTTATTGCTTGAAATAATCGTCAACACCCAGAAATCTGGCATTTTTTCCAAAAATTTACGTGTCTTCTAAAATTTGTCCGTTTTACGAAAAGTCGCTGTACCCAAACAGCTTTCTCAACAGATTTTCGGTATATCACAAAAACTTCCCCGTCTTCTAAGTTTCCTTTTGGCGTGTTCACCTTTCATGTTACCACTGACGTTTCTCACAAAAACGTCACGAGAGTGCACAAAAACCGTGTTTTTACGAAACATGGACCATTGTCTACGGTATTCGTGAAGGGTGCAGGGAGATCGGCGGTAAGTGAGAACAGTATATCTTACCATGGAGAGGCAAGAGGCATTCGATTTGACCCCTTCCCCCACCAGTGATTCATTAAATTGTCGCCATTCAGGGGGGGGGGGTATAATTGTATGCCGTTTGCCTACGATATCTTCTCCTTCCTAAAATATTCTGTCCTCCCTTTCTACAACAGTATTTTGACAGAAAAATATAGGCAATTGCCTATGTGCCAGGTGCCAACAATATTCGTGAAGGGTGCTCAGAGATCGGCAGAAATGGATGGGGGGGGGGTCAAATTGAATGTCTTTTGCCTGCGGTATCTTCTCCGTGGTAAGATATCCTGTTCTCACTTACTGCCGATCTCTCCGCACCCTTCACGAATACCGTAGACAATGGCCCATGTTTCGTAAAAACACGGTTTTTGTGCATTCTCGTGACGTTTTTGTGAGAAACGTCAGTGGTAACATGAAATGTGAACACGCCAAAAGGAAGCTTAGAAGACGGGGAAGTTTTTTTGATACAACGAAAATCTGTTGAGAAAGCTGTTTGGGTACAGCGACTTTTCGTAAAACGGACAAATTTTAGAGGACACGAAAATTTATGGAAAAAATGCCGGATTTCTGGGTGTTGACGATTATTTCAAGCAATAAAATGGCGTCTATCCTAAAGGAAATGTTCCGTAGTTTCTGAAAATGGCATCACTTTTTGGATTTGGTGCGATATAAGCCGAGAAATTGCGGATTTTTTGAAGTAAGCATTGGTTACTTTTTTAAACACAAAAAAAATCATAACTCCGGAACGGATCGACGTAGGACACTTCCGAAGGTACCATTTTACTCCACTGTTAACGTAGTTTTACCCAAAATTTTTTGTCACACTTATACGGATCCACCCTGTATAGGCCAGTCAATATAAACATCAAGCATCGCAAATATGCAAGTAATTGTTTTTTCTTTTGCACATTGTTAGGGCCAATGAGAGTAGTTTATACTCAAGTTTGCAACCTTCAAAACCTTGTGCTCAACTCGTGGCACTCGAAAAACCACGAAATTCCATCAATTTCTTAGGTTGTTAAACAAAAATACCAGAAGAAAGCGTTTTTCGAGCATGACCACAGTATACATTGTTGAAGCCAACTAAATTTGCTATAATTTAAGCCCAGTCCGAGCGTCCTACGTTTGTTATTTTCGGAGATACAGCCAATCAAGAAATACGTAATATCGCCAAAAAGCGAGATTTTATTGATAGGGTTATTCTTCAAGACCCGTAGCACGCAAACAAAATGGTCCTACAGAATATCCACGCGAGAATAAATCTTAGGCAGTAGCTCAATTTGAATCAGACGCTATTGCCTAAAATTTATTTTCGCGTGGATATTCTATAGGACAGAGTCACTGGTACTTGGTTGAGCAAAATAATAGGGGTGATTAAACATCCAAAATGCAACAAAAATGTCTTATGACCTAGGGTCCGATTTCCTTTCCTAGTCGAGATAATAGATTTTTTCACGTTTTTCAGCACATCACGGGTTTTCGCAACAAAAACATCTGTAACATGGGAAGTAAGCGTCCTAGGTTAAATCCAACGAAACCACTGAAAAGAGCACACTTTTTTTTGTGTGAGTAAAGATATTTTGTCTAATGATAGCGAAAAATTCTTTGAGTAAACTGGGAAAATATTAGGATATTTTAAAAAATGTCAGTTTTTGACAACTGTTCAAAGCTAGACTACACTAGCCATGGTGCTCCCAGCGCCTGGCAAATTCCTCTAAAACTGTCTGAAGTAACTTAGTTTAATACTTCATGCTTATTTTACTCCTGTCCTTCGCCATTTTTTGATAAAAATCCATTGTTATACCAAAAAATGAGGCAATTAGGCCCATTTTGAGTGCCTACAAGAAGATCAAGAGCCATTCCCAAAACTTTTTTTTTTTCAGCTTAATTCACTTTTCCTATGCTAATCTATGAGGAAAGGCAAAAAAAGTGGAATAAGCTGAAAAAAATTCTTGGAATAGCTTTCGTATCTTCTTTTAGGCCCTCAAAATGGGCCCAATTGCCTCACTTTTTGGTATAACAATGGATTTTTCTCAAAACATTGCGAAGGACAGGAGTAAAATAAGCATGAAGTATTAAACTAAGTTACTTCAGACAGTTTTAGAGGAATTTGCCAGGCGCTGGGAGCACCACCATGGCTAATGTAGTCTAGCTTTGAACAGTTGTCAAAAACTGACATTTTTGAAAATATCCTGATATTTTCCCAGTTTACTCAAAGAATTTTTCGCTATCATTAGACAAAATGTCTTTACTCACACAAAAAAAAGTGTGCTCTTTTCAGTGGTGTCGTTGGATTTAACCTAGGACGCTTACTTCCCATGTTACAGATGTTTTTGTTGCGAAAACCCGTGATGTGCTAAAAAACAACAAATTGATTATCTGAACTAGGAATGGAAATCTGACCTTAGGTCATAGGCAATTTTTTGTTGCATTTTGGGTGTACAGTCACCCCTCTCATTTTGTTCAACCAAGTACCAATCACCGTGTATTTGAGTGCTACGGGTCTTGAAAAATTACCCTACAATTTTCAGCTTAATTCACTTTTCCTATGCTAATCTATGAGGAAAGGCAAAAAAAGTGGAATAAGCTGAAAAAAATTCTTGGAATAGCTTTCGTATCTTCTTTTAGGCCCTCAAAATGGGCCCAATTGCCTCACTTTTTGGTATAACAATGGATTTTTCTCAAAACATTGCGAAGGACAGGAGTAAAATAAGCATGAAGTATTAAACTAAGTTACTTCAGACAGTTTTAGAGGAATTTGCCAGGCGCTGGGAGCACCACCATGGCTAATGTAGTCTAGCTTTGAACAGTTGTCAAAAACTGACATTTTTGAAAATATCCTGATATTTTCCCAGTTTACTCAAAGAATTTTTTGCTATCATTAGACAAAATGTCTTTACTCACACAAAAAAAAGTGTGCTCTTTTCAGTGGTGTCGTTGGATTTAACCTAGGACGCTTACTTCCCATGTTACAGATGTTTTTGTTGCGAAAACCCGTGATGTGCTAAAAAACAACAAATTGATTATCTGAACTAGGAATGGAAATCTGACCTTAGGTCATAGGCAATTTTTTGTTGCATTTTGGGTGTACAGTCACCCCTCTCATTTTGTTCAACCAAGTACCAATCACCGTGTATTTGAGTGCTACGGGTCTTGAAAAATTACCCTACCGCTTTTTGGCGAGATTAGATATTTTGTTGATTGACTGTACTTCCTGAACTAACAGACCCAGGATGCTCGGGCGTGGCTTAAATTGTAGCAAATTTAGTTGGCTTTAACAATGTATACTGTGGTCATGCTCGAAAAACTCTTTCATTTGGTATTTTTGTTTAAAAAACCAGAAAAAGTGATGACATTTCTTAGTTTTTCGAGTGCCATGAGTTAAGCACAAGGTTTTGAGGGTTGCAAACTTGAGTAATAACTGCTCTGATTGGTCCTAACAACACGCAACAAAAAAATCAATTACATGCATGTTTGCGATTTACCCCGATTTTTGTGTCTATATTGACTGGTCTAGTACTCGAAACAAGTGATTTTCGAGAAAAAAACTTTTTGCATCACATTTTATGGGAAACTATTGTATTCATCGTCTCTGATGTTAATTCCATCGAATGTTTATCGAAGGTAAAGTTATATGGTGGATTTCACCACCGAGAGTTAAGGTTTGAGTTACGTTAACTCACAATTAACTGAAAAAAGGCGTCATTATTTATGTAAACAATGTTAGAGTTAGGTAACTCCAACCTAACTCCCGGTGGTGAAATTGGCCCTTAGAGAATTAAATTTTACAAAGTAGATAAGTAGCCGTAGTTGCCTACGTTGTCAGGCACACCTTGTTGAGGTGTGTCCAAGACAAACCGGTTTCGCCTGTTCGGCATCTTCAGTGTTGGAACGTCTACTGAAAACTCCGGTTTCCACCGTAGGCAACTACGGCTACTTATCTAATTTGTATTATTGTACGCCTTGTATACAGGGTGTTTCAGGACGAATGCCGTATATTTTAATATGTTGTGGTACTAAGTAATTGCGACCAAAATCACCCTATTGACATAGGGTCGCAAATGATTTCTCTTGGAGTTACAGGCACATTTGTGTATTTTTAGCCATTCACTGTTTTTCTTCTAAAGAGACCTTACATCGACTTAACCTTTTTTTGTACCCTTAAACTGCCGACGTTTTTGAAAAGATCACACAATTTTACTTCAGAAAATGTCGATCAACATCATTTTAGTTGCCTCCAAAAATTTCAGTAATTCGTTAAAAATGAAGAAAGCGGCGTTTTCCAAATTTCCTGTGTACGTCAGCGCCACTTTCTGACCAAGTGGTCATAGTAAAAATTTTTCGCCAATTTCAGTAAAACATTTCCGTGTTGAGAGCTTTCAAATGATTTTTGAAAAATTGAAATCGGTCAATTTCTCCATGAGATATTGTTCCTAACGTGTGAAAAAAAAACGGAGTAAGTCATCAATTAGGCATAGGTGAACCTTCCTTAAACGCGTTTGATAACAGAGTAAATTTGTTGGCTTTCGCTAATTAATAGGTTTAGTGAGGTCCAATAAGATCCCTCCCTATCATACCACACCACAATCCATAAAAATCGGCGCTGAATTGGTTTTCGATCGCGGCGTTGGGGTTTTCTTCCTCCCACTGGCGCCAGTTCGACTGTTGTTCGTACCGTCTCGGGTAAACGTGGCATCGTCCGAAAAAAGAGTAAGAGGAACGGAATGCTGATTCTCGAACACCAAGTAATAAAAATATTGCGATTAATTTCGTATCCATCGTGTAGATTTTGCACTTTCTGAAATTGGTACAGATAGTGTGTAAGAAATATTCACTCTGGAAAAAACGCATCACAAGAAAACGAAAAACAAAAGAGCAGCTGTTGGACATGATTAGGTAGGAGTAGGTGTTCTTTAGAATACATTTTAGGTTGATTTATTCAATGTACACACCATGTTTCCCCCCTGTATCCTACAAGTTGACAGTCAGGGGGGGGGGGTTTACATTTTTTGGGAGTTTTGTCCTTTGTCACTTGTAGTGCATTTCATTTTGAAAATTTAAGACAGGCTATTAAACTGAATAATCAGCAAAAAACAACTTTACTTTGTAATAACGCGTTTAAGGAAGTTCCACCGATGCCTTAACTGATGACTTACTCCGTGTTTTTTCCCACGTTAGGAACAATATCTCATATAAAAATGAACCGATTTCAATTCTTCAAATAACAATCGAAAGCTCACGACATGGACATGTTTTACTGAAACTGGCGAAAAATGTTCACTATGATCATTTGGTCAGAAACTGGCGTTGACGTGCACAGGAAAATTTGAAAACGCCTCTTAATTCATTTTTAACGAATTACTGAAATTTTTGGAGGCAACTAAAATGATGTTCATCGACATTTCCTGAAGTAAAATTGTGTGGTCTTTCCAAAAACGTCAGCAGTTTAAGGGTACAAAAAGAGGTTTAGTCGTTGTAACGACTTTTTAGAGGAAAAACAGTAAGTGGCTAAAAATACCCAAATGTGCCTGTAACTTCAAGAGAAATCATTTGCGGCCCTATGTTAATAGGGTGATTTTGGTCGCAATTGACTAGTACTACAATATATTAAAATATACGGCATTCGTCCTGAAACACCCTGTATATAACGATGTTACTAACCCTAATAATTCAATTTTCTTTAGAACTTGCAATGGGCCACCAAAGGGGGGGGGGCATAACTCTCCAGAAGAAAAATTTGGAAAAAATAAGTTACTTTTGAAAGACCATAGTGGAGGTCTGAGAAGGGACGTAGTATGGACTCAAAAACAAGTGACTCGGCGTATAGCTTCAGCTGATGCCTAATTTCCTACTCCAAATTTTTAGTTGTAATCCTTGTTTCGTATTTTTCACTCGTCATTATAGCCCAGTAAAATAAGGTGTCGAAGGTTGCAGGCAAGCATTTGGTGAATAAGCTGTGCATCTTAATATTAGCCACGATTTTAGTGTTTTTCCTAATTTAATAGTATTTTCCATTTGCAAAAAAAATCAGCTCTGGAGCCGAACATTTCCACCCGTCTTCTCCATTACCATATGTTATAATTAAGAGCAACCCGATCCATGAACGAAATCGTTTGTTTAGCGTCATATCACAACGTAAAATCGTTTGTTTAGCATTTCGAGAATTATTTAAAATAAAGAAAAATAAAATAAAATTGATGGTTTGGCCACGTAACCCAACCACGGACAAAGTCGTGTTTGTTTAGCGGCATATTTTTCGGCGGCGGTTTAATGTTCAAAGTACTTGAATGGCTAAACAAACGAAAATTTCGGCTGAACAAACGTAAACAAACTAGTTCGAGAGCTAGCGACAGTCCCATTCAACCGGAAGAACATAGTCACCGAATGTGTGCAAAATGATGGCATTTGACCCCCTATTTACGAGTCCGGAAGTCTGCCATGCTGTATCTGGGGCCTAAGGATTTTATAGCTAATTAAAGTCCTTAATTTGGGACATTAATTTAACCAGAAGAGAATAGACCCGAAACTAGTCTCATTCGAAAGGTTTTATGAAGCTGATTACGAATATGATCGTCTGCCGCCGTCTGCCTGGGGCATTTGCCCTCTGTGGCTCGCCAAAAACACGTAATTCGGTGAATTTTGATCAACCGGAAGAACACATTCCTGAAACTGGTCTTATTCGATAGGATTTATGGAGATGATTACAAATAAAATCGTCTGCCGGCGTCTGCCTGGAGCATTTGCCCTCGGTGGTCAGTAAACTCCTTAAATCAGGGGCATTAATTAACCGGATGAACTAAGTCCTGAGAATGGTCTTTTGCGACACGTTTCATGCGGCTGAATACGAAAGTGATCGTCTGCCGGTGTCTGCCTGGGGCATTTGCCCTCTGTGGCTCGCCAAACTCACGTAATTCGGTAAATTTTAAATAACTGAGGAGCACAGTCCTGTAACTGGTCCTATTCGATAGGTTTTAAGGAGATGATTACAAATGTAATAGTCTGACGGCGTCTGCCTGGAGCATTTGCCCTCGGCAGACACCAGCAGACGACCACTTTCGTATTCAGCCACATGAACCGTGTCGCAAAAGACCAATCTCCGGACTTAGTTCATCCGGTTAATTAATGCCCCTGATTTAAGGAGTTTACTGGCCATCGAGGGCAAATGCTCCAGGCAGACGATTTTATTTGTAATCATCTCCATAAATCCTATCGAATAAGACCAGTTTCAGGACTGTGTTCTTCCGGTTAATTAAAATTTACCGAATTACGTGAGTTTGGCGAGCCACAGAGGGCAAAAGCCCCAGGTAGACGGCGGCAGACGATCATATTCGTAATCAGCTCCATGAAACCTTTCGAATGAGACTGGTTTCGGGACTATGTTCTTCCGGTTAATCATTTTACTCCGGTGCAGTTTGACTAGTCACTAAGGGCAAGTGCCCCAGGCAGACACCGGCAGACGATCACTTTCTTATTCAGCCACATGAAACGTGTCGCAAAAGACCATACTCCGGACTTAGTTCATCCGGTTAATTAATGCCCCTGATTTAAGGAGCTTACTGGCCACCGAGGGCAAATGCTCCAGGCAGACGATTTTATTTGTAATCATCTCCAAAAATCCTATCGAATAAGACCAGTTTCAGTACTATGTTCTTCCGGTTCGTCAAAATTCACCGAATTACGTGTTTTTGGCGAGCCACAGAGGGCAAATGCCCCAGGCAGACGGCGGCAGACGATCACATTCGTAATCAGCTCCATAAAACCTTTCGAATGAGACTAGTTTCGGGTCTATGTTCTTCTGGTTAAATTAATGTCCCAAATTAAGGACTTTAAATAGCTATAAAATCCTTAGGCCCCAGATACAGCATGGCAGACTTCCGGACTCGTAAATAGGGGGTCAAATGCCATCATTTTGCACACATTCGGTGACTATGTTCTTCTGGTTGAATGGGACTGTCGCCAGCTCTCGGTCTAAACGATTTCAAGACTAGAAATGGCGCTGGAAAAACGATTTCGTTCATGGGTGGGGTTGCATGAAGCTGGCTGCACCCACCTTTTTTTTAAAAAAAAAAAAAAATACGTTACGACATGCTAAACAAACGAATAGCACCGTTTTCGTCGTTTTTTACGTTATGGGTCGGGCCAGGATCACGCGCATTGGAGTGGAGTTGAAGGTTTCCAGGCTAATTTGAGATTTTACGAGTGAAATGTCTCTTTCCACGCATCAGTTAACAAGTGCTCCATGGTCGGCAAGCCACTTATTTGGTGCACTTTTGACACTTGTCTATAATCACTGAGGCCTTTGGACGAAATATCGTGTCCTTTGGACTCACTTTTATTTAAGGGATAGCTTTGGATCCCCCTCCCCCAAGAACAGTTCAGCGGGGGAGCCTCAAAATCTGTCAGGCCGTCACAGCAAACAACCATCTGCCCTTTTATTCCCAATTCGTGCGAAAAAGGTCAATGTCAGGCAGGGTCCTGGAGTATAACCGGTTTTGGCTCGTGAAAAGATGGACGAGGGGAGTCGGAAGGGCCATTATATGTCCGTCTGTCTAAAAAAGTTGAGCAGGTACAAAAAAGACCCAACAACTGCCCCAGTTTGAGAAACCCTTCAATCCTTTACTGGCCAATAAACCCCTTCAGGAAGGGAAAAAACGACAAGCCCCTCGCGTTCAGTTCCTTTTTGGGAGTTTGTATTGCTTCTATTACTTCTCGTAGCCAAGACAAGAGCAAACAAAATTCGCACTTTTAGGCATTTCTATAGCATAAAGGAACTCGCCATCGCGGAAGTAATGCTCAAAATGGCCGTCAAAAACAAAATTGGTGAGCAAGATCCAACATGGTTTTAATTTTAATACCGCGCACTGCAAATAAATTACTAGGCGAACAGGAAAAGGGGCTTGATGAGAGGGTCAATCGACAAAAAATAATAATACTTATTATGTTAAGAAACAAATAAAATGCAGAGAGAACAACTTGTACAAAAAGCTTAGAGAGTGTACGAAAGCCGTTAGAAAACCAAAATAAAGACGTGAAGGGTTTCAATTTTACCGAGCGTGTGTCGCCCCCTCTAGGCTCTATCAAGAACCTCGTGCATACATTAAAATAAGATAAACGAAGAAACTAAAAAATAAATTTCTAGAGGTCGATCTTCTCCCTCTCCGACCCAATAAAATCTCAACACCAGCTGAAAAACCTTCTGCTAAAATTCTAAATTAAATATCAGCCAGTCGCTGAACTGTTGAACCTTCTTTTTAATTATCGGTAGGCTCGGGCCTACCGTCTGTGGATACAGTTTTCTTATTATAAAAATAACTTTTAATAGTGAAACGCATAATTTCATCTCTATGTACTAAAAAGGGGGGAAGCCAACAGGGTATCATTCGTTTCTTGACATGACCAAGGAAGAACTTGATGATACTTTGCCCGACAAAGACGCAGCGAAGGAATTTTACGCTAAATACGAGCCTAAGGAGATATTGGGTCGAGGGATAAGTTCAACTGGTAAGTTTTATTATATTGTTGTGAGGGCCTGAGTTTGGACAAAACATTCGAACCGATTCACTTATTCATCTTTTAACAACAAACCGCCTCAGCTTCTTTATATTAAAAGAAAGTTGAACTGAAAAGTTGAACAATAAACTGGAATATTTAAATAGTGCGACGATGCGTTGAAAAAGAGACAGGAATTGAATACGCGGCCAAAATCATAGACATATCAACCGAACCGGATAGCTTGGCTGCAACCCGAGAGGAAGTTAGAATATTGAGGCACGTGGCCGGTCACCCTTACATTATCCATCTTCACGACGTTTTCGAGTCGAAAACTTTCATTTTTCTAGGTAGAAATTGAAATAACAAAAAGTAACAGAGTGTTTAGTTATTAAGACCCTTTCCGTTGTTTGTTGTTAGTCTTTGAATTATGTCGCAACGGGGAGCTGTTCGATTATTTGACAACGGTGGTAACACTCACAGAGAAAAAGACGAGAACAATTATGAGGCAACTGTTCGAGGCGCTTCAACATGTACACAGCCACAGCATAGTTCACAGGTTAGAATGAATAAAAATTCAAAAAAGAAAACGGTCTGATTTTGTGCTGTTTCTAGGGATTTGAAACCAGAAAACATTCTTCTGGACGAAAACACAGACATCAAACTGACCGATTTCGGTTTTGCTCGTCAACTGAACGACAAAGAATACCTCACAGATCTGTGCGGCACACCAGGCTACTTGGCACCGGAAGTTCTCCGAGCTAGCATGTACAATGACGCACAAGGTTACAGGCATCCAGTTGATGTTTGGGCTTGTGGTGTTATCATGTACACTTTACTTGTAAGGGACCTGGTTACTACGGATCTAATATTGGTTGATATTCTAAAATGTGTTTGACAGGTCGGGTGTCCACCATTCTGGCACCGAAAACAAATAGTGATGCTAAGAAATATTATGGAAGGAAAATACAGGTACATTCATGTTCTAATGAAATTGAATAAATCTTCAAAAGGTACACTAAATTCTAAATGTATCCATCAGCTTCGCGTCCCCAGAATGGGCGGACATCTCTGATGAAGCGAAAGATCTCATTACTCGGCTACTTGTTGTCAACCCCTCCGAAAGAATAACGGTCGAAGACGCTCTCGCACACTCTTTTTTCCATCAAAAGCTCTTCGACACGAACATCACCCCATTAAAAGTCTCTTTGGCACCCAGATCGTCACGACTGTCCATAATATCCGACATGGTTGAACAACTGAAAGCCCAAGCTTTCAATCCAAGGAAGAAATTCAAGTACGCTATACTAGTCGTCAGATCTGCGGTTCGTCTACTTCGCCTGGCCTATCAACCGCGACCTATTTCCGTCGCCATGAGTCGCCGGGACCCGTACAAAATGAAGGCTCTGAGAAAGGTTCGAATGTGTGACCCCCCCACCGTCAACTACCCAGCTAAACCCAACTTATATTTTTCAGGTTATAGACAACTGCGCTTTCCGAGTGTACGGGCACTGGGTTAAAAAGGGCGAGGGTCAAAATCGGGCCGCTCTCTTTGAAATGTCGCCAAAAGTCGAACTAAAGGCGTTATACATAACCAGTATGTCACCTTAATCGTTAATAGGTATTTTCTATGCGTAAATAAGAATTTGAATGAAAGAAAAACGTGCTCACAGTTTCATTTTAGAAGGATGGGAGGCATCCTCACCGCCTATGACGATGATTCCTTTTAGTTTTATATTTCCAGTAAACCTGAAATAAGTATGTCCTTGAATCGTGTATCTTTGCGAACGAAAAGATATTTGAACTTACGGTATGTTGATTAGTAATTCTTCATCACAGTCACTTTCAACGAACTGGAAAGAGAACAATCGACATTGTATTTAATATGCTCAATAGATTTCGTTTAGGTTTAGATTATAGTACGAAGATTAATGTATTATTTACTACAACATTTAATTCGGATTTGTTCATGATTCTAATTAAAGAACAAAGTTTCATGAACCACGAGTCTTATTTCCACAGCAGGCTCAGGAACTAGGCAAAAATACTAAGAACATCGAAATAATGCATCCCCTACTCGGCGCAGTCAGTTTTTCTGGGGGAACATTAGTCAGGGGGGGGGGGTTGCGCAGAGACTGGACCACTCATTCACCGGAAATTTGAAAATAAAATAAAATTGTAGAGCACGAGTAGTCATTTGGAAGGCGCGAATCGTCAATCAGCGCCCCTCTGTAGGGCGCGAATGATCAGCTTGGGCATTTTTCGAGCGTGAACATCCAGTGCGAGCAAGTCATTTTTTGAGCGTGAATAGACAGTTTTGCTTTTTAAAGGCACAAATCGTCAGTTAAGACGTTTTCAAGGCGTGATTCCTCAGTTTGTCGATTTTTAAAGCGCAAATGGTCGGTTTTGTCAGTTTTATGACGGGAATAATCTGTTTAGGTCTTTTCAAAGCGCGAATCGTTAGTTTAAACATTTATAGGCCGCCAATTTTTAGAGTTTGAATATCCAGTTTGTCAATTTTTATGGCGCAAACAATTAGTATGGTCATTTCTAGGGCCGGGGTCAAAATCGAGCCGCCTTTGTAAATAGTCGGTTTGATACTTTCATGGCATGAATCCGTTATTTTAGCCAATTGCAGGGTATGAACTCGGTTCAGCCTCTTTCAATCGTCATTTTAGCTATTTTCAGGCCACATAGAGCCAATTTTGCCATTTATAGAACGCGAATATTACGTCAAGCTCAATTCGCGAATGCTCGCAGTTTGGTCACACTCGGCGCGCGCGCACGGTCGTTTTTACCATTTTCAGGGCATTTGTATGACGCCGAATCGTGAGTTTTGCGATTTTGAAGCGCGAATAGTTAGTATTGACCTGTTTTTTAGGACGCCAAGGCCATATTTGGCGCACAAATGGTCAGTTTAGCCACTATTGGAGCACGAAGGTCGATTTAGCAATTTTCAGAGGCGGGAATTATGATCTTTTCAGGGCGCACGAATCGCCAGTTTAGCCATTTTCAAGGCGTGAATCGTCAATTTTGCTATTTTGGGGCACGATTATAGTCACTAGTCAGTTAGCGGTTTTTGTGGGTAGGAATAGCTAGATTAGCTATTCTCACCTTGGGGCCCCGTTGAGAAACGGCCCAGAGTTGAACAAATGTTTTCGTGCCGAAATCCCGGCATTTCAAGTCAAAGTTCAATTCTGTTCCGGGAGTCCGAGACCAGCTCAATCAGAAAATTTAACCCAAAAAATCCAAGTTTTGAGCTAAAAAGTAATGTTGTCGGCCACTGAACAGATTATTTTCCAACTAATAAAAAAGAATAACATAACATGTTTTGCCCTAACAATTGCATCATAGCCCAAATAGACAATTATTAATGGCTCCATTAGTTGTGTTGTTCAGCTCACCAACAGGACCATTACCAGCACAAAGGCGGACCTTTTGGCCACTGAAATGGGTAACCGAACAAGAAGCAGAAAACTTTGTCCTGAAATGTGACTGTTCAAGAGGAACAGTTGGAATTTCATCACGAATCGTTTTTATTACCAAAAAATAATAATTACTTTATCTCGAAAAATGATATTTGACAATAAAATGGCAATTTAGTTTTTAAAAAATCAAAGGTTTGGCCTTAAAAGCCGATAAACCCGAACGAAATTTGGTAACTTCTGGGGGGGGGGGGGTCCGTAGTGGAATGGATAGTATGGACTGTGGAGTTCTTCGTTGGGTTGTGATCACCCCTACCGCTTTTCTTTTGGATTCGCGTCAGGCAATTTAAATTTGCTTCCCCACCAACAACATTCTTTTGTACACAAAAACGCTGTACAAGAAGCTTGTGACCAAACTGATTTGACCAGGCTGCCAAAATCTCTCCGATATTGACCATAAACTCGGAAACTGACGGGTGGGGGTGTGGCAAGAGCATGCCTTGAAATCACACTGATCTGATTCCAGCCCATTTGCGTAGCAGATGTCGGATAAGTAAGAAACCAAACAAATGACATGATCGGGATGAGAAAACACGATGGAGCTCGGATGGTGGCTTTTCGTCGGCGCAGGAATGCCGCAGGAGGTTCTCTCGATCAAGCTTTAGCCCTTCAGTATTGCACAGCTATGGCAATTTTAGGATCAATTTGATCCAATAAAATTACAAAATTCGGGTGATGTCTGTCGTCTGTCCTAGTAAAAGGTCTGCAGAGGCCGCTGACCTGTCGAAACTGCACAGTCAGGCAACAGGTTTCTACAACCGTATTGTTCTCATTTTGTGAAACTGTTTACCGTCCACCAATGTTTTTTGTTTTTCCTGTCCTCCAGAGCATAATGAACTTAGTAAATGTACCTCACATGTTTACACTAATCTCCCCCCCCCCCCCAAACTTTACGCCACTGGCACACTTGTCGTTCACGCTGCGCCACTTCATTTCACATTAGATTAGACTGTCAAAAATTGAGGGTGAGTTCGGACGAGCCACGCCGAGTTGCCCTGCCCAGTGTTGCAGATTTTATTCCAGACACAAGTGGAATGGAGTGGAGTGGCAAGGACGAGTGCCTCGTGCAAGAAGGCTAACCGTACTAATCAGCATGTTGAGAAACTTTCTACAATAGCTAGATGAGTACCTGCAATGGACTAAAAGAAGCACACGTTCTAAAATTTCTAAGTCGTGTCTCGTCATGCAGGTAGGGGTGCGTGACACAAGTCGGGAAGAAGACTGGAGAACGCTTACATAGGCCTGCCCCTTCTAATATATTTGACAGGAAAGTTCAAACTAGGACTAATTTCATTCATTTTATGTGTCTCAAGCCCCCTGCCTGTCACTTCCAGATCAATGACAATGACGCTCGCTCTTTATCTGTAGGTAAAACTATGAGACACTCTGGCTTTATTAATTATGCCAGCATTATAAAGTGTGAAACTTTACCTTGTCCAAAGACAAACGTAGTTCCCAAGGTTTAAATATCCCTTTGACGGAATCTTCGACAGCTTCGTTCAAACACTGTACGTTTTCAAGATCAATTTTGGAATATAAACTGTAGGCCAGACCCATTTCAGGTGTATCATCATGGTCGTGGTCTCCGTCACAGCCTGAATGCCCGTGGCCGCTCATATTTCCCAATTTTTCTCCCAGCGACGATGAAACGACATAAAACTACGTAAACTGAACTGTGAACTCCGAAATGACTTCAACCGGCGGCCTAACCTTACTTGGTTACCAAGACATGTGTAACCTTCTTCATAAGTGTGAATGGTAACGTCACAAGTTTGTTGTTCACTAACTTTTTTCAACATTGCTTTTGTCAAAAATCATATGTTTCCGTTCAGTTTTCTTAATTTCATGAATGAGATTTTAATGTTTCTACCAAAGCGATGTTTCAATCTCGTAAGAGAATCAGGGGCAAGGTCTTGCGTAGTTGCAACTTGCAGTTGAAAAATAAAGTTCACGTAAGTAGGTACTGGATTTTCCAATTCTATGAGGGGCAAAAATTTAGGTCTATGGGCTTTCTGAGTGGCCTGGAGGACAACACGGTAATTTTTGTTGCCCCGCTACGGAAATGGAGAAAACACACTCATACCCCACCCTCCCACGTCGCCATCCCAACTTTAGAGTGTCAAACAATTTGCAAACATTTATGCAAGGGGCTATAGGGATGAGAAGCTTTCTCAAGAAAAGGAGAATGATCGTGTTTCACGTTAGGAAAGTGGAATGAAATTACGATTGACGCGTGACATTGCAATTGCGAAGGTTTTGAACCGCAGGGAGAAGCATAGAAATAGAAATGGGCATGTGACCGGTCACCAGCCTTTTCCCGTGTTGAGTTGAAAGTGGGTCGTCGTTGTCGTTGATTCGTTGCCCGACTTGAGCCAAGATAAGGGTACAAGGTACACTCCCCGAGCACTTATGCCTATATTTTCTCGTTCTATTTCATTTTTAAGGTCCCCCTATTGTGCATCAATTATAATTTTTTCCTTAGTATTACAAGGACTAACGATGTTGAAGAATCACGCCTGGAACGAGTATTTACACGCTAGGGAAGCTGGAGTGGAGCTGGATGTATCAGGACCAGGAACGGAGAGTTTTTACCGCTCAATCGAAGGATCGGAGAGTTTCGTGCCCCTCCCTCCTTGTGACCTTTAGGAGAAACTTTTTAAAAGTTGACGACGAGGCGGGATGCCTTAATACCTTGGGGTGCATTCCACTTTAAGGGGTCACCCACCTGACAAAAGGAGTCATCGAGCAGCAGACTTGAAATTAAAAGTCCCTCTGTTCGATACCTATACCTACCTTAGCTTCTTTTCTCCACGGTCTTACTGAGTGTTATTTTCTTTTTAAAAGTGACCCTTCTAATAGTCAGTCAGGAAGTAACAAATTAAAAACAAAATACACTTGAAATTGCTGACCACAATCCAGAATGACGTGTCCGCATTACAATAAAAGTCAAATTTTCATGATAACACGTTTGAGCTACGTATAAAGTTCGAAGGGTGGATTTCAGCTCGCCTGTCAGTTTACACGAGACGCAGGGGGCTCGCTAAAGAGCCAGCCATTATTGCAAACACCTGACGGTTGACAGGTTGACTAATGGACCGAAGAGAGTGAAAAGTTATTCCTCACGCTACCAAAAAGCCTGACACTCGTCAAAACCAACCTGTTCCGTATGCAAATATTATGTGCAGATAATGTACTGCTGTTATGTAGCAAGCCCTGCTCAAGGCGAGGCCGTTTCCACTTCTTTCTTGAAGAATTTTGATTTTGAGGCAAAAAAAAAAAAAAAAAATTACTTCTGGAATTTGTATGATTTTTTTCGGCCCCAAAGAACGAAATTGGGCGATTGAGAAGCCAGAAAACTTCAAATTTTAGCACGCAAATCCTACTACCACTTATCTCTTCCCCAATTGTACCCCGCTTAATAATATTCATGAGATGTTGGATTCATGAATCTGAACCACGGAAGAAGGAATACTGGTTGGAAGCATCACCCCTCCGCCGGCCATTAAGTGAGCGAGCCAAATTATCTACTAGTAGGCGTGAGTAGAAAATAAAATTATTCATACGAAATTCAGCACGATCAAAAAAACTCTCGAAAATACTTCCTACAACATGGAAGTAAAAATAATTTAAAAAATCAAATTATAAACCCTTGCGACCAATAGAATTCAGCTTTTGGATATAAAATGGGCCCCTCCCCATGGATATTTTCGGCTCGCTTCGAAGACTTCTTGGGCCCATAATATTTCGCCTTTCAAGTCCTGAACATTCAACCATGTGCTTGTGGTAATCTTACCTCGGAATCTGACCATTTTTTCCCAGGGTGGTTCTGGCCCGACCGGCTAAATGGCGCTCTGTGAAACTAAATTTTTAAAAACTCAAGTAAAAAAAATAAGAAGCTGGAGCAAATGCTCTACGTTTTGACCAATCAATTAGACTTATTAGCAGAGGCGGATTACGTGATATGGTGCCGGTAGGGATGAGAACTTTTGCCGCCCTTTTCTAGGGGGGGTTAGGTATTATAACTGCTATTTTTTACATTTATTATGTGCATTTATTACCTATTTAGCTATTTATACATTAGAGTCTCATATAAAGATTTCATTATTTTCATTTCAAGACCGCCTAGGGCAGGGCCGGCCAACCTTTTTTGGTCGTGAGCCATAAACCTGGTTGGAAAAACTCAACTGGCTGGGGGGGGGGTAGTAGTTCATCCCCCCCCCCCATCGAGCACAACACTTAGCAAAAGGCCGTGACGCCCTGAATAAAACGCACTTGGGGCTTGTTCAATAACTTCAACAACATAAGTTAACCACAGTATAATAGCGTTTTCCACTTGCACAAAAAATGTGCCCTGTGGCAGCTCATTGCAGTGCCGGCGGGCCGGCCTTGAACATTTCGGGCCCCCGGGCGAATCTTTCACCTGCGCCTCCGTGAGGTTGCCTTTAGGAGCCGCCAAATAGCGTTTTCTTCTACATTTCATCACTTCTTCTCAATTTCATCGGTGTATTAGCGCTTTGTCTCCATTTTAGCCGACAATTAGCGATTTGTCTCCACTTTAGCCGCGAATTAGCGATTTATCTCCATTTCAGCCGTGAATTAGTAATTTTTTTTTGTAGTGAATTTGTGTTTTTCCTGATTTTAGCCGCTAATGAGCGATTTTACCCGAGAATTAGCGCCATATTTTCTAATTTTAGCCACGAAGTTGTCTCTGGAAACCACGACTTGCCATTTACTCAATTTATTGCCGTGAAATAGCAAACGTTCTCAATTTAACCCCAAGAATAGAAATTTTTCTTTATTTTAGCAGTGAATTAGCGTTTCACCTAATTTTAGCCTCCTGCAGCGAGCCATCAATTAGAGTTTTGTTTCCCAATTTTCGCTGCGAATTAACGCTTTTTCTAAATTTTATCCGCACATTATCCTCATTTATTAGCCGTGGATTAGCGATTTGGTTCACTTTCAGACACGAAGTTACCTTCAGAAGACGCGAATGAACGTTTTCGCCTCTATAACTGCGAGTTAGCGTTTTTTCCACACTTCAGAGCTACTTCTCAATTTTATCGGTGAATTACCAATTTTCCCCCTTTTAGCCGCGAATTATTTTTTTGTCATTTTTGCGATTTTTCACCATTTTAGCCGTAAATTTTGCATTAAATTTGTGTTTTTCCTGATTTCAGCCGCTAATTAGTGATTTTCCTCAATTTCGTTCATGAATGAGTAACTTTTCTTACTTTTAGCAGCGAATTAGCGCTTTTTTTCGCTTTTAGCTATGGATTAGCGTTTTCGGCAGTTTGAGCCACGATCTTGCGTTCTGATTAAGCCGACAATTCATGTTTTCGCGTAATTCATCGCGTAATTATAATTTCGCGTAATTTTACGCGCAAGTTAGCGCTTTTTCTCAAAACCATTGGTAAATTATTGATTTTAATTCACTTTTTTTTCGTGAATTAGCGCGTTTCGTATCGTTTTTTTTACACATTATCCACGATTTTAGAGCTTTTTCTCAAAGTTAGCTATGTATTTTTCTTAATTTTATCGGTGATTTGCACTTATTCTCACTCCTGCCCGTGATTTTCAAATTTGGTCTGGATTAAGAGGACAATTAGCGGAGGATTAGCGTTAGTAGAGGTAGTAGCGTTCTACATTTGCACGAAAATCCGAGGGGCACCAAAATCCAATATTAAAAATGATAATTTACCACTGTACGCCACGGGCGGGCCATTGTGATAGGCTCAGCGGTCCACTTCTTGGCCCGCGGGCCCTGGGTGGGCCACCCCTGGCCTAGGGGCCCATTTTGGAATAAAAATCATCACAAACTAGTAGTTCATAAGTAATGGGGTTTTTCATTATTCCATTCATTGCAATACACTTGTGTGCTGTAAGTTTTTCCACCCGTCCTCTCTGAATTGAAACATATGGAGAGGATGGTGCACTATACACTTGTGTGGTGTAATGAATGGATAACGCTATAACTCATAACTCAGTTTTTACTATTTTGAGACATTTTTGTTGGACCCCGTTCACAAGCTCTGTGCAATGCCCCTGAGGAGTCTATGCAACCAAACAAATTAATTCCCTCGAAAAACAAAGCATTTTGATAGGTTTCACAGACTCCACAGAGGCATAACACATGGTTGGTGAACATCGCCGACAACGCCGGCTTCACCTCGGACACTTCCTGTCGCCCTCGACAGTAATGAGCATCATACCGCCCTTGGATCGTAATATACTATTTTTTATTTATTCACTTTTTTTTAAAATAAGAGAAAACTCGAGAAATTGGCTTTTGAAGAAGTCAAAATCACGTAATTGCCTCATTGGCTGAGCCAAGCCCTCGAAGTTAGTGGATAGAGAAGGCTCGACCTGGTCAAGGGGCCGCTATCGCCCATCGATACGTACGTGCGTTTTGACTGGAATCAGTGTACCTTGGGGTTTCATGACACGAGGATTCCGAAAATTGATACGGATTTTCGATCCGAGCGCTTTAAGATGTGCGATTTGTTTAAAAACTGCTGACGAAAACTGAGCGACTGATGACGACATAATAAATAGAAACCACGGTCTCGCTGTAAATATAAAAAAAAAGATGGTGGATGGACTCATTTTTTTCCCCTAATGGGATTTTTTGCCCTAAAATGAGTTAGGACTGAAGCTTTTGGGCGAATATAGTATTTGTCTATAGGATCAGTAGCGTGCCTTGGTATTAGGGTGAGGGGGACGGACCTGGTCACCGCCGGGCCACCGTTAAGGGAGGGGGGGAAGCTTAAAAATGGGAAGAATGGGATCTTGTGGATTTATGTTCATGTATGTAGGAACAGGATTTTTAGGTCCATTTTTTCCGGTCCCGGCCAAAAGGCCTCTATAACGGATCGTCAGTGCGGAAAATGGAACGTTTGGCCTTGTCGTTGGTTTCGGACGATTTTCCATGACTTCGAATTTAGACGAAAATATAGTAAAAGTATTAATTCGCGGATAAAATTGAGAAAACGAACCAATTCGTGGTTTTTCCATTAGGGAACTTCCAGGTCAAAATTGATAAACAATCTCAAATTTTACTGGCTGAAATTTATAGGAAAAACGCCAATGTGCTGCTCATGGGGAAAGTCCACGGTTGAAAAGGAGAATGGACGCTCATACGACGACTAAAATTGAGAAAAAGCGATCATTCAATCGCTTGGGGAACTTGCATGAATGTCCGATGTAGGAGAAAAGTATACCAGTGAATTGGCAATTGGACAGAAGGATATCAACGGTAGTTGGTGCTAAATTTCAAAGTTCTTCAGGAGGGGATGGGTGGTACGAGGGGAAATGACGTCATTGTGCAGTTGTGAAGCATTTGCGGACACTCTAGAATGTTTTGTTTACAAAATAACAAAAAAAAATTGACCCCCAGAAAAAGGCGTCTTCCCCCCTCTTTCCAACACCATCCATTTCATTAACTGCCCTTTGACGTAATCAAATCCCCACTCAAAATTTTTAAAAATTCGCTTTAAAAAAACCCTTGATTTCTTTCGATTTTTAATGTCAGCAATTGTCTTGTTGAAGAGCCCTCTTCAAGAAACACCAGTAATTGAAAAATTGCAAGTTCCCATTGAGAAAAGGCGCTAGTTCGCGGCTAAAATGTAGTAAAACGATTATTCGCAGCTAAAATTGAGAAAAAGCATCGCGATCACTCAAAGTAATTTCGTGGCTGGAAAAAACCCCTAATTCAAGTGAAAAAATCGCTAATTTGCGGCTTGAATTGTGAAAATTGCTAATTCGTGGCAAAAATTAAAAAAACCCGCGATTTAGCGTCTAAAATCGAGAAAACACACTAATTCACCACTAAATTTGATACAACGGCTCATGGAGGCAACATTGAGGATAAAATTGTGAAAGAGCGCTTTGAGAATGAAATCGGGAAGATAACTGCTAACTTTACAGCTAAAATATAGAAAATGCCAATTGGCGGCTAAAAGTGAGAAAAAGTACTGAGCCGTCGATGAAATGGAGAAAAAGCCATAATACAAACGCCTTGTAAAAATTATATTTATACTTATTATTAATTTAGAGACTAATGGAGCCTCATATAGAGATTTCCACCCTGGACCCCGATTCGCCATAGGCGTAGGTCCGCCACTGCCTATTAGTACTAGGATAATGAAATTGTCATGTGCCTGCACATCACAAGTCTACAAGCATACCTGTAGGTACATGTATTGTATAATATACAACCGTCAGGGAGCCCCGCGATATTTCTCACCAAAGGGGAGCCGCGAGGTCTAGAAGAAACGGCCCTACCAATATACTTCTTCTCTCAATTGGACCAAACCGTCGTGTCATGGGGTTTATTGAAACCGGGAATCCGAAAATCGAGAGGCAGTTTTGATCAGAAGGGAGAAGGGGTTTAAGGAGTTGTTAGCCCTATAAATTTCAAGGAAGACCCTCGGACCTTAGTACAAAACTGTCTTGACACGAATGCCGCAGGACGGATCCAATTAATTTTTGGAAACTAAATAACCGCACTGGAGGCCGCACGTCAGTCACGTTTTTGGTTGGAATCAGCTGTACTTCCGAGTCCGAGTGACCCACAAACCACATTTGACTAAAACCAGTGCTTCGAGAAAATTACCGTAAAATTTGAGGGGGGTGACAACCTCTCAATGAAGTTCAAGAGATGGTTTTGATTTGATGATGTTTTCGGGAAAGTGGCCTCGACTCAAAGGGGGGCGGTGGGAAATGGCTCCTGTGCCCCTTCCTCTTGGATCCGCTCCTGAAAAACAGAGATACAGAGATAGAATTAACATTTTGAAATTTATAGCAAATCTAATGCAAAGTAATCTTAGGTTAAAAATGGATATTTCGACGTTTTCTCACTGTTCCTAATTCCTATAGCAATATGACGTATTCTAATGACTAGTGGAACCGTCAAACGTATAACGCCAAGTGTATACTTGAAAAAATTTTTGACTTGTTTTTTGTTTATTTTCAAAAGATTCTGGCGACAAATATCCTGTAGTGTGACCGAATTTGTATTGGTTTATGGGGCGAAAGTGACGGTTGTTAGTCAACGGACTGTTTAGGGTTTAACCCCTGCAATCATCAGCCATGGGGCTAATTATTTACCTTTCCTCGGCATTGAGGTATAGGAAGAGTTATGTGACTGAAGGTGGTGTTTCAAGAAGAAATGGTCCCCAAATTGGAAACCGCACTTTTATTTTTATTTTACGGAGCAAGAGTCAGAGGCCCTGAAAGCAGGGCACAGTCCGCCTATTAGGCATAAAATCCGGGGAATGGGGCACTACATAGCGCTCGAAATTACCTAATGTGCTTGGAAACCTCAAAGCACTTTCAGGCACGTAATCTCTCTAAATTCAGTCGTTTAATCTTTTCAAATTGTAAAGACGTGTCTTTATCGTCACTGAAAAACCAGGGCGTTTGCCTAAAGTGGACAGTACGGCGAAAAAGCATTACTTAATTGATTGCTGTATTTTTTCGCCATCGACTCATTGGGGTCAACTTTAACATCGAGGGAGTTAAATGCGTGCGCGTTAACTGCGAGTTAGTCAAAATTTCAACAGAGGAATAGCGTGTGTTTTTGACGGGATTGAATCAATGATCCTGTACATTGAAGGAGATACATTGCCGTTTGGTTGGAGAGACGGCAGGTTGGTATGCGGGGCGTGTACCTGCTTCGATGGGTCGGTTCGGCCTCCCTGTGTATCATCCTTCTCCGTTTCCATACCACTGCTATTGTCTATCGCTTTCAATAAAAGGATCCTTTTAAAAAAAAGTAAACAATAGTGAAACCGGGTGAATCCAGTCCACTCATAAGCCGTATTTTTATAAATGATTTTGTTAATGCATACAGTTGCGCTTGGAAGGAACTCACCCATCTCTCTACAACTTCCGTCCATGACCTACGATTTCCTGCCCGTTTATGAAAAAAAAAAGGATAGTTTGTTTTAATTAAAACAAGAACAAGCCTAGATTGTTCGGTCGATTTACTTTTAAGGTATTCAAACGGGTGAAAATGAAAGACCGAAGTAGGATACTTAATTTTGTTTCTCGACAAAAAAAGAAGTCCAAGTCGGGCGGAATCCTCTCGACCGACCGGTTTCTTCATTCCTTCAAGCTCTCAAGTTTTCTCGCTTTGCCTATAGGGACAACTAGATTCTCGGGATGGCAAAAGTTTTCACTCGCGTCCTGGTTTTCTAATGCGTGCTCTTTAATAAAATCACTCATATTTAATTTGCCGTTTGATTCCCAAGATATTTATTTGTGTTTCCCTTTTGACCGCCACCATCAGTCTCCGATGAATAACAAACAGGAATTACTTCAACGTACGTTGACGTTTACTTCAACTGCAAGAGTTTTCCTGTTAATTGGAAATTATCTGATAAATGACCCCCCACCCTTCCCCCAACAACTGCGTCATTATGATATTGTCGTTGAAACATCACTAAATGAACAGCCACTTATAATAGGCACTTAGTAGGATTTATTCAAGTAGTCAAGTATTATAGTCAGCGGATTGACAACTTGAACGCGCCAATAAACAGAATCTATCAAAGATTTTATGCAATGTATAAACAATTCATAAATAATAAGCAATGAAGCAAGTCTGTAACGGCGTTGAGGTAAATGAGCAAAGGTCATTTGTGGTTATGAGTAGACGAGAAGGGGAAAACAATCGCTTAACTTCAGAAGAAAACTGTTTCCGCCTATTATGGTGGATTGTGGATAACGGCAGTTTTCGAAGCATCTTTATTGTTTTATAATTTTTGCTGGGTGTTTTAATTAAAAATGTTGCCTCAACGCAAGGTATATGGGGGGGGGGGCAATTTTTGACACCAAATAGGAACTTCCCACATAAAAATTACTGGGGCATGTGCCTCAAGTTTTAGATTTGATCACTTCACGAGAGACGGGATCAGAAATTTCGTCCGACCAAAACATAACAAAAAAAAAATCTCAGTGGATTCACCCAACTCTTTCAGGTGGTGGAGGAACAGGCGGCAAGAGAAAGAGGTGGGGCTCCGATCGGTTTCAGCTTTTGTGGCCTTCCACTTCTACACAACTCCGGGAAGCGTATAGGAAATACCGTGTTCTTCTCAGTCTTCAGTCGGCGAATTGCCGGGGGGCTTGGAGGTGAGGAGTTCAGTTAAGTGCATTTCGTTGAGGGTGTCGATTTAAAAAATATATATATAATTTCCGCGAAAGATTAAGTGAGCGAAAATGAAGCCGCGGGAGTGGCAACGTGATGTGTGGAGTGGATTATTGCCGAGCCTCGTTATCGTTTTAGCTTTATTAACGAATGGAATTTGGGCGCAAGACTTCGCCCGTGGATTGTCGTCGACAATGATAAATAATAGCGAAGACGCTAATCCGACGACGTCCCCCTCCGTCCCGCTAACATCAACATGCGAAGAATGCGGCGGTTTCAGTGGCGGGAGTATCGCTTGGGCGGTCATTTTGACGCTGATTGTACTGTTGTGCTTGCAATTTGTCGCGTATCTTATTTGGAGACAGTACGCTAAGAAATTAGAAGGTGAGCTCAGTTTTAACATTCTCGCGACAATTTCGCAAGCTTCTATACCCGCGAGCTTTAATTACAGTTGAATAAATTACGCATACAAGTACAACAACGAATATTTTTTGAAACTTCAGGTGCCCTTGAAATAGCTTAGCGATAACATTCTTTGTTTTCCCGTTTTCTTGTCTTTTTCATACATAACTGGGATTAACCCTAACGACAGAAATTACAGAAAAAGTCTATTCCACGTAGCTCACGTCTTCCAAAGAATAGAAAAGTTCATTAATTCAGGATACGTGATTTCATTTTGTTTTTATTCCATCTTTCACCCTCGAAACGCTAGAAAGCAACTAATCCCAGCAAAAATTTGGCTTGGTTCAGTCATGGTGTGGACAGATTTCTGGTGATATTATCGTGGTAGGGCTATTCTTGACCTTTTTCAAAACAACGAATTCCGGTTAAATAAGAATTTTCTCTTAACTCATTTCTGTCCACGATTGGAAAGTTGTTTTCGGTGGAAATCGTTAAGAGCGAGAAACAATGTAAATATACATTGTAGAATTCATTACTAGTCAACTTTTGCATCTTATTGAGTTTCCAAGAAACGGACGATGCCAGCCAATATAGTTGCCGCGCAGTTTGTTTTCCTAGGAAATTCGAGTTTGGTCCTCTCAAATCGCTGAAGCTGATGGAAGTCGTCTGTATCGAGTTTCACCTCCTTTCTTTCTTTCTTCAACTTACGCACAATCCTTTTTATTCAAGGTCAGCGGCTTCTTCTAGAAACTCGCCATCCTCAATGGAAGAATCCCCATTGAAGGACCGGATCTCAAAGTCTCTCGCGACACCCTTTCGCAATTCTTGCGTTCCTGTGGTTTATTTTCACTATAAATGGCGTTAGTAGAATTGGTTGTTTTTAGCCTTACAGGTATGAAAATGCCTTTAACCGTCTAACAATTCAGCAGATACGTTAATTTCTATGTCAAGCGATAGTGTTTTTTTTTTCTCTTTACCCCGTCAACGAAATAATAATTTATCCTCGAAAGGTTTACTCGTGCCTCCTAGCCAATGGGCCCCCATTCAATATTTGGGTTTATAAAAAAAAAAACAACAAAAAACGGTCGATCGATCGAAAAGAGTTAGTAATTATTAAAAAGCCTTCTTACCCTTCAATGTCTGTGAGGCACCCACATATTTGGTTGGGGTGAAGATAACGGTAATTATGCACTCGGAAACCAATAACCGTGTTTGGAACAAAACTCATATAGGACGTGAAAAACGGTTAGGAGTGGTGTTTGAATGATCGAGTTACTTAGTTACTTGGTCCATTATAATGCGATCAGAGATCACATTATAACTCGCCCATTACATGAAAAATGAGTCGAATCACACAGTCAAATATCTCCATAAAGTACTGTTTCTATAGTAGGTATATTTTTGCCTACTCTCCGTTTCGTATTCCGCTCAGGTTTTTTTTTTTTTTTTTTTTTTTTTTTTTTTCCTTCCCTTAAATAATGACCCATGAACGGTCACTTCGAGGTATACGGAGTTGAGAAGAAAAATGATACCTGAAGGAATGACACTGTTCGGACCGAAGAGGAAGTCTCTTCCCACCCATCGCTTCGCGTTCCTCCGTGCATTGAAGAATGAAAATACTGTGATGCATACTAAAATACGAAGAGAGTGAAAAGAGACTTGACGTGAGTTCCTATAGATTTACTTAACAACCGCCAGAACTTTTCGGTCATCCTATATAGTTTTCAGTTGTAATAAGATTGAAACTCGCTTCTCAATGAAAAGAAAAGTTGCTGTGTCACGTGAGAATTTTTAGTGATTTTTTACTTGTTAAAATCCCATGTTGAATTTTAATTTCCATCCACATAAGATTGAAATCGTTATTTTGTGGTAAAAATAATGTGGCATGACGAACGTATTACATCTACATCCGTAGCACAAAACGTACATAATTATCTCCCGATATTTCGAAATATTTACGGTGCATGCTAGCAAACTTTGTTCAGCTCATAAACATGTCGGCATTCTTTCTGCTGATTTATTGCCCTTTATTAATGATTAAATCTGTACGGTTAGCGCAGTTTCTTCACTACAGCTTTGTAAAGAATTGAACTCGTACTTCAAGAAAGTCACTCGTCTTATCGAACTAATTTTAAAATTCGAAACTACTCTCGAGTTGCCCCAAGCTTCCCTATAAACGAGCCGTGATTTTCTCGAGGGCCCCGAATCCAAATAGAGTGGAAGAGCACACCTGTCGGTGTTGATCCCCTATATAAGCCATTAAGAAACTGCTTTTGATGCGTTGTAGAGGGTGCGGGAGAGAGGAATCACGACCTCGACATGCCTCTTTTCCTCTACTTCTTCATCACTCTTTTCTGGAACAAAGGCAGCGGAGTTTTCAAGTCTCCACCCAATCCACAATACAAGGAGAAGACCCCCTTTTGACTCCTTCCCTCTTCCATGTTTGTTCAACTCATTTTTTTTTTTACATATACGTCGCTCCGTACATTCTTCCTGGCTAGTAGTACAGGTACCTACCTAATTTTGTAAGTGATGTACCCATGTAAAAAAAAAAGGACGCCGCGTCGGCTGAATCGATCCTCCACCCCCCAAACAACTGAATTGTCTGTGTGAGGTCCAGAATGGATCTCTTTTTCCCTATGATGCTTTAAAAGAGAGAAAAACTTCGAGTAGATTAAGAGAGAG
Source organism: Corythucha ciliata (assembly GCA_038030265.1). NCBI lineage: Eukaryota > Metazoa > Arthropoda > Insecta > Hemiptera > Tingidae > Corythucha > Corythucha ciliata. The sequence continues at coordinate 7,011,136 of CM075938.1, forward strand.
CTTTCAGCAAACAAGGAGAAATCACTAACTACATTCTTCTGCATAAATTGATTCAAGAAACTAACGGTGGGAATGATTTTCACCCAGTTTGAACTGACACTTTTTCTTCCCCCACTCACCTCCATTCTAACGAGGCTACCACGATCAATAAAAAAAAAATTGTTCAAATATTAAACATGCTCGAAATTATTTTAAACGTTTTTTATGGTTAGTGTCCACGTTTAATAGCTCTGACAATATTTTTAAAAAATGTAAATTAGTTTTTTAACGACCTTTTTAAAATTTTACTTGCACAGTGTTACACGTACCTACCCGAAAAGGGGCAGGGGTAGGGGGGTCCATTAATTTTCCAAGGATGTTCTTTGACCCGACATTGGAGATGATCGCAGAAATTATATCAAACTGTCGATGATTGCCCCGCTGTTAGTGGACACCTCACCAACGACTGTATTTTACATCGTTGTCGGATTTTCAACTCTCCCCCCCCCATCCCCGAAGGCATTACTGAGAAGTGGAATATCCATTCCATGCCGCCATACAGCTGCAAAACGCATTATTAATTACACTATTATGACTGTACTGAATATTCGCCGTTCTTTGATGTCATTCAGCAATCCATTCACGGTGGTTTTTGCCACTTCTTGGTGAGTCTCTTCTAGAGGCGTCGCCGCTCGAAGCAATTAAACATCTTGAGCTGCTGAGAGTAAATGTGCGTTTACACTGAAGTGTCTGACATTCACGTAGCTACACTTATGTCTCGACATTAGTGTAAAGTGTCAGACACATGTATATTGACTGTACAAATTCTGATAAAAATTTCTGGAAGTTTGTGTTTACACCAAGGAAATTTGTGTCTGACACTAAATTTCAAGCAATAAGTGTAGCGCGACACTCCAGTGTAAACGCACCTTAAGGGGTACTTAATTTTAAAGACGATCAGAGCCGTTTACCGAGATTTGGACAGATTCGATTTGTCTTATATTCTAGAAAAACGCTTCCTGTATCACATCTTTCCCCTAAAAGGAAAATCAACTTGGGAAACGACCAGTGTGTTTCCGCCCTTGTAATACGGTAAAATGTCGTACGTATACCTACATATGTGACGACCTGCCTCATATCAATGGACGCATCCATGAGGGGCGATTTACTCGTATAGAGTTACAGTCCCGGGTTGGCTAATTATGTCCCGCGTCCCCTGGGAAAGGTCATCCCGGGACGCAATTGGTCCCCGCTACAATTTTTTTAAATCGGAGTCGGATGTGATAATTCTCGGAATGAAGAAGACCTATAGCTGTCACATCAACACATGAACAGAATCGTTTGATCCGAGCTATACTCGGACAAAACTTTGTGTATACGTATGACGGGGAAAAAATATTCGTTTGTAAGTTTTTTGTTCAAAGCAGCCAGTTTAAAAAAATTTTGTTTTGTGTGCTTACAGCCTGAAATTGTCTGTTTGCCTGAATTTGGTTTTTAAACTATCCTACTCGCGAAATTGGGTTTTTGAAGTTGGTGACTCCATAAAATTAATTGTTCATTACCAAAACCCGCAAAACTGACCTGTTAAAGTGATCGGTTAGAGCTTTTAGTGGTTCGAACTTTTCAGGATTCAACATTTTCAATTTTTTATCGTTTTGTGGCTATAACATTTTGTGATCGGAACTTTTTATGGTTCAAGGTTTTTGTGGTTCAGTTTTTTTTTTGGTTGGATTTTTGTGGTTCAGTTTTTTTGTGGTTGGAGGTTGTTATGGTTAGATTTTTGTTCGGTTGGAAGTTTTTGTGGTTACAGCATTTTAGGAAAAACATTTTGAATAGTCAGCCGTAAAATCCTTTGTCCTCGGGTATCCACACGCGCCGTCATCACACAGCTGCGGATTCTTCGTATTGAGTTCCACGCATAGTAGCCGGTTTTTAGGCTTAGTAGAGGGTTTCTTGGAATTGATCCCAGAAAGGATTGACTCGATTTTGCTATTATTATCACTTCTGTCAGGTATGGACGAGGGAGCCATGTCCACCTGCCCAACCCACCCACCATTGAGGTGAGATCACTTTTGGGGGGAAGGCATACTGGCCGGAACGTCAAATATGAAGTTGTCCCTGCGTTTGTTCCTCATTTTATCTTTAAATTGTATGAAAACTTGTAAGCAACTTTACTACCAAAAAAAAGGGCGCATAGGGATAGAAAAGATTGGCAGAACTAGGAAAGCGGCCTTCTTGAAGCGACTCTGGTTCCGCCCAGTTATTAATTTTAGCCATTTTTTCGCCCTATAACGTCATCAAATTTTCTAAAACTTGTCCGGTTTGCGGACGTGGTTTATTTCAGACTATGATCATTCGAGAAATGAGGTAGATTCCCGCTAAAACGCAACTGAGTGGCGGCCCGCCAGCGCCACTTTGAATAAGGGTGGACTGGGGGGGGGGGACATTCGCGTGGAGTGCCAAGTAGAAGAGTGTCTAATACGCTAATAAAAAATGGTATTCATGAGTGATAAATAAGAATTGAAGCTCTTGAATGTCTGAAAAGTCCCACTTGAATGTTTTTTAAATCTTTAAAAGCACACATTCCCCCCTCCCCCTTCCACTGCATGAAAAATATATCCTCGAGGATATCGAGGGCCACCCTTGGTAGATGCTGATTGATTTGGCAGTTTACCTACAGTGAGCAATTCTGGAAAAAATATATTGAGAATTAAACAAGAGTGGGTTTCCTTTTCCTTGCGGGTGTCGCCGTTTCAAATAAGGGTGAGTTGAACTTTCGCACAAGAAACCTACGCAGGACACTAAAATACACACAAACAATATTGCAACACTGGCGCGTGAAATTCCTTAAAAGGCGAATGAAAGGGACATCGGTTCTTGCGTGTTAACTTGTTAAGAGGGAGATTTGTGAATCGTGATTGTAGTGTTAAAGTGAGTAGGAAGATGAACAATCTATAATGCATCTGATTTGTTGACAGTAGAAACGTGAAGTCATTCCGCTCGGAACCCGCATTCCCAATTATGCCAGAATAGCGACATCGAGGAACATGTAATAACTCATCCCCCACTTCTTCCTCATCAACGTCAAAGGAGAACCCGAATAAACATTTTTATTAGCCTGAAATTGATAGCTATGCAAGCTTACTAGGGTGAGTGTTTACTTTAAACGAGTCAAGTTGAAATCTCAGCAATTTTGTGTCTAAAGATTGGTTGGGGGGGAGGGGTGCTTCTCGTGCATTCGACAATCCATTTCCTGTCGAGGTATACATGTTAAAACTGTTTAATAAACGAATCATCGGCACGCTCTATAGTTCTTCTCGGGACCCCTCTCTTCCACGAGGAACTTCGGCAATTTTTTTAAAAACTCAGCCTCATGATAGAAAATTCACAGTGCCTGTTTCACGGGCCACGGCTGAATTTTTGGTTGGAAAAAATGATTGTCATATGCAAGCGCAAGCAGAGTTAACGTCAACAGCAAAGATCTGGGGGTCAACCATGAGCTAGCGTAAAAATACCGTCAAAACGCGGTATCTATGGCGTTATAACATTATTTGTGATTGAGCGTCCTTAGTTACCGCTTGCGTTAATTTGTTAACGCTAGCTCATGGTTGACCCCCTGATGAGGAAACCATTTTCCATCATTATCAGACATTTTATTATATTTCTCGCATTCGAGTCCACATGCGGGAAACAGGACTAGTTTGTCACTACAATTATAATTCGGTGAGGGATGCGGAGAACATGTTGCACTCAGTTGGGGTTCAATCAAGGAATTTTCTCTGAATGGTCAAGGTTAGGGAAATCCTGGAAAAGTCAAACGAATTTCCTATACAATTCACTCTGCGTCGACCCTTTCTATTCGACTCTCTTTGGTTTGTAATTGAAGGTTTGTTCGATAAATTAAAACTGAATATGTGGGAGTCTTGCTTCATAATAATAATACTCAAGTTACAATACCACAGCTAAAGCATTTTTGTGGTATTTATAGTTATGCGTCAGAGTGAAAAATAATTTGTCCTGTAGCACGCGCTTTGTCATTATAGCCATAATTATAGGTTACGCATATAAGTATTTCACTTTTTAAAACCATAGACTCGTTTTCCTGTTCCCGCCTCCGAATGCCTCGAACGAAAATCAACGCCGTTCGACGTTTCCGTCCAGAGACAGAAAGCCCCTCCCAAGGAGATATCGTGTAAGGGGATTCCATTTCGCCCCAAATGACCCACCTCTCTCTTATTTCCTTTATTTTCTCCGGGTGAAAGTAAAAAAAAAAGTAATTAATATGGTAGCAATGTGGGTTTTAGTACCTGTACGAAATCATTTTTGAAGTCCTTGGTTCAAGGCGTGGAAAATGGATTCTTCCTCGTTCATTAAAAAGTTCCCAGACTGTTTGGTGTGTATTGTTTGTGCATTTCATTTATTTCTTGAAGAAAAATTGACGAGGTTGGATCCACAATAATTTTGCCCTTGAAAATTAGTAACGGAAAACCGTTGTAAAAAAAAATCTCGAATAAATTCTATTCTATGTATGTTCACTGGAAGCATCGCTCATTCTTCTGGGCCTTGTGCGCATTGAGAATGTCCGGAGTGGATCGCAGTGGCTAAAATTAGTGGGAGGGCTAAACAAAAAAGAATCCAGACGATAACTCCATGCTGACCTTGCTATAGGCCAGTTATTCTGAAGTGGTTTTAGATATGAATGTTGTAGGAGTTCTTGCGGTGATTATGAAGTGGAAGAAGAGTGAGAGGGTGAATTGAAATTCTTGTCTTGAGCGACCAACAAGGCTGTTCGTTTTCTTTTACCTTCTCCCCCCTCCCTTCTTATTATTGAAATAGCATGCTTATAATTTCCCCTTTTATTTACCAAATTCTGATGATCGTGAGAGGCAGACTTATTTCTTTTTTGCTGCGATAGTGTTGGTTTATCTCCCGTGTGATCGATTCAATTTTGCAGACGAGAGAGCGCCTCATCAGAGTGGAGGTGTAGGACCCCTCACGATAGGTCTTCCAAAAAATGTAAGAGATACTATTGGACAAGTGTGCTCGTGTGTCCTGACTATTTTACACGTTACACCCCTCTCTTTTCATTAAAATCGAAATCCCATTAATTTCGACGAATGCTCTATAAAATTAATCCAAGCGAAAGCTGCTATCAAAAAATACTGTCACCTATACGCCTACGCCCAATTTCACCTTGATCTTACGTTTTGACTGAGCTCATAATATACTGTCTACGTACGTGTTGTGTATACTGATTATTCTCCTTCATGTCATGTGTCAAGGATATTGCCGTGAAGATTCTTCTAGTGGCTCACCACTAGTTTGTAAATGTTGACTTTTTTATACAACCCTACCCACCCCCTCACCCACGGCAGACGCATTATGTAGGCGTTTATGCAAACCTGAGTGGAAAGACCACGGGCAATTAGTATTCACTACTCTCGTGGCTCGTTCATCCCTCCCACCATTAATCCTGAAAAATTATAATTATTATTTTCCCCTGTTTTTGCATCAACGTGTTTTTTCCTTTTTTTTTTATAAGCAACCGGTTTCTGATGACTCGGTCTCAGCTCTCCTCCTCTTGTGACAAGCACAATTTTTAATTTTATTACATTTGAAACATTATATTTTCTTTATACAAAAAACACGAAGGCGCGTGATAGAAAACACAAAAAAACCACAATGACCAAAAAAATGTGCATGCACCGTAGCTCAGTGGGCAAGTAGTGAATAGAAGAAATGGCGAGATCAGGCTATTCCCCTATGGCGAATTACACGATTAGACAATTTTCAAATCACGCTTGCGGTTTCTTTTTCTTGTGGAGAGCAAGGCAGATTTGTCTGCAATTAAGTTTTTTCGGACTAGTCATAAACAGAAATTCGTGATCGAACCTAAACGAAAATGCCTTTCTTATTTTTTCGCTTATCCTGAATTCATCTTCCTGTGTTAGGAGAATTTTCTCAACTAGATAAATATTATTAATGAAAAGTAGCCGTTCCCATGGAATAGAAACTAGAATTTGTCCTTAAATAGTTGAATCAACACAAAAATTTTTGTTAGTAGGTATTAGCTTATATAATTTTTTGAGCGAGTCCCACTAATGCATTTTTTCCTTGCCTTGCCTAGAAGAGGAATTACTCCTTGATAAAATACTTCAAAATCAAAAAATAAAACCACAAAGACGCTTGATAACGTATAAAGGACAAAATTACATGGACAGGACTCGTTTGTTTTATCGTGAGAGCACCCCCCCCCCCCACTCATTACCACTTTTCTTGCGAAAATAGGAATGAGTTTTGATCAAAAGATTGAAGTATTGATTGAAACGTACTGCGTCAGTTGATTGAACCAGACTCAATCTTGTAATCGAGGGGTTCAGGTTCTCAACCTTTGGTGTGCAGATTACCATTAATAATTACGCGATTTTTCCGGCTTACCACCTGTAGAAATGTTCTAACTTCATTGTGTAACGTATATGAAGGTTTTCTACGTGGGAGTGTGCCTACTTGTGTGCATAATTCAAAAAGTATGGACCAAACATGAAACTAGTGGACCATGCTCAGGGGCGTAACGTGATATTTTAATTCGCGGGCCGGTGCGGTGGTGGTCATAGTAAATGCCCCCCTCCCAATATTTTTGTTTTCAGTAGGTGATGAAAAGACAATAGTAAGATGGTTTGGAATGAGTTAATGGCTGTGGCCGGTTGCAGAGTGCCCAGATTGTGCACGGACAACTTGGAGAAAATGACCCCATCAATTTTAAATCGGAGGATACCGCGCAGTAGTTCCTTAACTACTGAAAAGGAAAATTTTCAATGGCAGTCGAGCCGTTATACGTCATTTCCCTGGGGGCCACGAATTTTCCCATGGACTTTAAGCCCCCCCTCCACCCATCAAGAGATGTATTGACTTGTCAAAAAACGAATTTCGCGGGATCAATCACTGAAAAAACTAATTTCGCCGAATTTATTGCCTAATTAAAAAACCCAATTTCGCGGGCTTAGCTCTTGGAAAAATCATTCGCATGGATGTCAAATTTCAGAATTTTTCCAAATTTTTGGCTGTTGTTTCAACTTGTAGACCATAAACACACAATACAGCCATCTTGTTTTTTAATAAATGCATTTCAGGGCCCATTCCCGGTGCCCCTCAACAGCATTGTGGTTTCGCTTCACCTCTAAGGCCACACCTCAGAAATCCCCTCTCGGAACTCAAACTGCACCTACCGGGTCAGTGCATGTAATACGTCACTTTTTCTTCATATGTCCGACAGTAATTATTGAATTTGTAAGACCCTTTCTACGGACAATTATGGGATTACTCCCCCCTCACCGCACTACCATAGTCACAAGGAACCGTGAATTCGAAGGAGTGGGGGGGCTTCGGTTTCTCCTGGGTGAATTCGCTCTTTGCGAGGACTCCCGGGCAGCTCAGTCGGTTCACCTGCCGCGAAACCAGGAGGTCGTGGGTTCGAAGCCCACCTGGGGAACAATTTTTTCTCTGAACTTAAAACAAGTAAAATGGTAAATTTAATTTCAAGTTTAATTTCTTTATTTTCAGCCTCCTCACTCCCTCGAATTCACGGTTGTGACTAGGGTAGTGCAGTGAGGGGGGAGTAATCCCATAATTTTCCGTAGAAAGGGTCTTCTAAATTCAATTAAAAAACCAAATTTCACGCGGTTTCGACACGTTCAAAAAACCAAATTCGTGGGGTTTAATAATTACAAATCCCAACTTAACTGATTTGGCTCCTCAAAAAAACAGAATTTCGCGTGGATGGCGCACTACAAAAAAACAATTTGGCCTCTGTAATGAATCAATTTTGCGGGGTTGTGTTCACTCTAAAACCCATTTCACTGGTTCGTTCTGCTCAAACAATCAATAAAACCAAAATTTCGCGCAGTTGAACCGTTGAAAATCCCATTCTAGTGATCCCATATAGTGATTCCATGGATGTTTATAGTCGCGACTATTTTCAGTCACAAAGTTGTATTTTACTGATAATGTACTCAGCTTCAAAACTTGCAATTTCGTGGCTGTTTATCCATCGAATCTCGACTCTTTGGCCACCGCTAACAATTTTGAGGTTATTAAGCCTGGCAATTAGCCAGTTTGAAAGAGAATTGACGGTTTCAGAGCATCGCATTCGATTTTGAGGAATTCCCCGTCCTGGCTACGTCCTTGTAGTTACTAGTGTAGAAAGCATTTCATTTATGTTGAAAGCAAACTTGTGTTTCAATTAATCCCCCCCCCCTTAAATTCATGAGGCCCTTCTCGCCTCCAGCAGTTTTTCGGAAGGACCTAGTTACCTTGTAGGCTCCTTTTTAGGATCCCGAAGGACCACAAACAGTTACAATTCCTTCCTAAAAAGGACCTCCTGTCACCGTTATTATAAGAGAAATTAAGGTGACAAAAGATGACGATGGTTTTCGGGCGATTCGGAATAGTTCCATACACGACTAACGAAGATGCGTTCTTTACAAATTAATTAATTGGGGGGGGGGTTGATTATCTTACTATACTTATCCCTCTTATAAATTTCTCTAGTCTAGATCCAATTCTAAATTCAAATTTGGACGAGGCAACCAAATTCAAGTTTCAATGTACAGGAAGGCGAAGTCTTCAGTTCATCCTCGATCAACACTTTGTAAAATTCTAGGTGTGTTCAAGGAATTCCTTTGGTTTTACGCGGGATTTATGTATTTTAATTTTTTCGTTTTTTTCTCCCATGGTAAAAGGGAAGGGGGTATCAAACAAGAACAGAAAAGGAAGAATAATGGATGTAGTACAGGTGGCTCGCCTTGAACCTTAACAACCCTGTAGTTATTCCTTCCATCGCATAGTTTCTAACTTCTGGGCGGATTAACGTAGTCAACAAATCTCGTAATAATTACTACAGCGCTGTTGGTAAACTCATGGTCGCGAGCGGTTCTCATAACTATGCGCTATATATTTTATTGAGGATATTACTGCATTATGAAGTCTTGACAATGCGCTGATTCAGTGGAGGAAAATTTTAAGATTGCATCTGCTTTTGAGACCACCAGGAGTTGTTTGCCTTCAACGTGGTTCATTACCCCCATTTTTCTACTCCCATTCCCTCCTTTCAGGAGTCGCCCTGCTACTCCAACAATCAGGCAGGTACTGGGAATTTTCAGCTTATTCTCTTCCACCTGTTTGTCAAATTGGCCGAACTCTCGAACACTATTAATACTGCTCACACTCAAGGGATTTTTCTATTTAATTATTTATTGGCTGGTCCTTCCATCTCTTCTAAACAACACTCCTTGACACGAGCTTGGAATGCAGGAGAGATAGGGAGCCTGAGAAAAAGAGAATGAGAGAAGTGAGAGAATGCGACGAGGCTTGCCTAGTTGATTAATAGAACTAAGCATGCACCTTTCGAAAGTTTATATTCTCGTATGTATTATGTTTCAACCATCGACGATGTTTAAAAATACATAAAACTTCAGTCTTGGAAAATGTATCACCGTCCCCGATGACGTAGCCAAAACATAGGAGGACATTTTCGGCTAGGATTATACCACCCAAATTCGTAAAAAAAAAAAATCCGTGTTTACGTGATGGATTACCATACAGGAAAAATATCAAATTTATACCAAAGTTGCAAAGAATTCGGCGCTATTGCCTCAAGAGTAGGTGAAACACAAGCTCCCTGGTGTCGTCCAAACTGAACCATTCTGAGAAAAAATGAGTAACAAATCCTATTAGAATCTCGTCTTCCTCATAAAAATGAGTGATTCACACGCCGTCAAAACAGAAATGTGGCCACAAACGTGAGCTCGTAAAATTGTCTACTAAGGGGTATGCTTAATTGTGCTTGTTCATCTCCGATTGCGTTGTTTGGCTATTTCTATTTTATATGGATTTCAAAATTTGTGAGCTTATATCTCGATCTGTACAAACGTGTATACCTTCAAATTGTCCCCCAAATTGTTACATTTGGTCAATTTAGGCCCCTTCCCTTGTCCTCTTCTGTTCGAATTTTAGTTGGTGCGTGGAAATTACAATTTTGCCCTCCTTCCCTCATCTCCACACCTCACCCTGGATGACACCTCATGTTCCATTGGTGTCATCCAAGTCTCGGCCAGTTGTCTTTAAGTTGGCACTATTTTAGCTTCTTTATTTTAAAGTTTATTAGACCGATAAGTATATAAGATAAGAGTCTAAAAGCATCGTACAAAACACTTTCTGGCCACAAGGATTATACGAGTCATTGACCCTAGTGCATCAATGTGACTTGGTGTTAATTATCCGTACCTCATCATCTCTGTTATTAACAAATTCCTTGCACGCAACCAAAAAAGGAGGCCCTGTGAGATCTAATGAATACAATGAGTTTTTTTTTTTTCGTCTAAATGGAATGCGAAACCAGCGGGAGACCTTTCGGAAATAGAAGAGAAAGGTAGGTGCTAATAAGTGTTAATAAAGAAAGAAGAGAGAGATAGAGAAAACAAGGGAAACCTGTATAGGCTTTATGTGTCAGCTTCACGCGGTTTGTCTTTTCAGACACTTTCCCCAGTAATTCCACGATTAAAAGCAAAAATGCATTAGCTCTGTAACTGTATATACCATCTTGGTCTTTTTCGATAAGGCAAAACGCTCATTTACGTCCATGAGCGGGCCGGCCTGAGGGGCTTACCAGCCGCTTCCGGCTCATATCAAAGCGCATAATCAAAAAACTGGACCTCAAGTACAGCCTATACTACTGAGCCGTTGTTTTTTCTACTTTTAATTATTACTTTCAATATTTCTGAGCAATTAAGAGAAAACGTGCCTTAGGTACGAACAAAACAATTATCTACATGGATTACACTCCGCTTAAATAAGTCGATAACCCTAATCCTACATCTGAAAAGCTTATAATTCAATTTTTACCATAACACGTAATCGGTTCATTAAAATTCTAATTAGAATAGAAAAAAATTGTCGAATTGTACCTGTCGCTTCCATGTCGAGTAATTGTCCACTTCACGAAATGGTTGTCCATTTCACTAAGTGGCTCCTCTTGCCGTAACTTCAAAAAATTACATCTGGACAAAAGAATTGTCCATTTCTTGAAAAGGAAATCGCGTTTGTCCAGTTGATGAAATCAAGCTTCCTTACTGCAAGTGGATGCACAACACAATTTTTTGTGTTGTGCATCCATTTGCAGAAAGGAAGCTTAATTTAAGCAACTGGACAAACGCGATTTCCTTTTCAAGAAATAGACATTTTTTTTTGTCCTGGGCCCTATTGCACAATGTTTTATTAGCTAATAATATAGCTAATATTAGCTAATAAAACAGCTGTAATATTAGCTAATAAAACATTGTGCAATAGAGCCCAGATGTAATTTTTCTAAATTATGGCAAGTGGAGCCACTTCGTGAAATCGACATCCATTGTATGAAGTGGACAATTTCGCCAAGTGGATGCTACGTATCCAATGCAACAAGAATAATCGGGCCTGCACATCGTCTGACCATTTGATCAAATTACTAATGTCGTGGTTACTGTTTATAGGAGGTGGCTATTTTGCTTTTGTTTTTTTTAGCGATCGAGCACGCTCTGACGTATTCTAATTATTGTAGTTGTAGTTCAAGCTTCTGTTATATTATGATTGTTCTTTCCTATTACACGGAAAGGTGGTTACGGAAAACAACTGTTATCGTTTACAACATTAAATTCTTCACTCATTACTTTTGTGGTTGGACACCCTGTGAAAATTATAGACTTTCGGTTCACGTTTCACAATGATAGCCGACGATTAATTGTAATTTCTCGTTATTAAAATACAGGGACGTAAAAAGGGGCCAGTTATAGGGTTGAACCAGTGAGCTTTCATCAAAATAGGTAGAACTCACTTTCGTTCGGGTAAATGCAGTGAAAGAGAAGAAAGTAAAAGTATTTGGATTCGTATAGGAGTTATTTCGAATGATTGCTGGTTATTAGAGTCTTAATCGGCCCGAGTGAATTTCTCAGTTTCTTCAAATGAGGCATTGGTAGCCCCTTAGCCTCATCCGTGTTAAGAATGCGGCCTCGTTTCTTTTTTTAATGGTATTTGGTCGCTTACAAAAAAAAGTGAGCTTTCATCAAGTTGAAAATAACTCCGTTCAACAAATAGCTCAATTCAGATGAAAATTGTAGTTATAAATATGAATAGAACCAAGCGCAAATCCATTAAGGATGGGGGGGGGGCTAGGGGCAATCGTCCCTGCCGCTGACAACTCGTTTTCTGTCACCTTATTACACCGTGGTAAAATTAGAATTAAATAATTTTCTGCTGTATGAAAATCACTTTCTTTCCCCAGGTGTAAATGAATTAAACGCGTGCTGGACAGTTGTCATGCCCTTTTTATTGCTCCTCGCTACAAGGAAATGGGCGCGTGCTTGGCGGCCTCACCTGAATTTTGCCCCTTATTTGATAAACTATTAGGGTCGTTATTACATGTTTTGGAATAATCGAAAAGGAAAAAACCAAAAATTCCTATAAGAAGAAATTCTCTAACGAATGCCTCCAACCTGGGACCTGGGAGCGCGAAAGCTCAGGATGAGAGCCATATCTAAAAAGCACGAAAACTAATAGATTTCCTTTATACACGAAATCACTAGAAACCCCTCTAACTCTCCATTCCTGCTTCCCCAATGATTATTTCACCACCATGAGGGAAGGGGGACGGGAACAATCCACGCCTGCCCTACTCCCGGTGGGTATAACCGTTATAACGTCGTGGTACGGGGTGAGAAGGGGCACACAAAAGTAAGTACGCAGTCACTGCTCGCATGGTGATCGTAAATTGCTGATATGACCGACCGTAGCCATAAATTGTCGAGATTTCTAGTTTCGGGCTTTAAATAAATAAGAAGGCTTTGACGCGTGCGTGAGAGTCTTTACAGAAAAAAGACGCGTGCGTGAGCGTCTTTACAGAAAAAAGACGAGCGCGTGCGTCAGACTCCTGCAGTAAAATAAATAAATGGAACTTTATGGGACCTTTTCCATCACTTAAGGTCGACAGATTCTATGAAATTTAGAAGATTCACACGTACAGCTTAACCCAAATTTAATAAAATCTCGAAACAATTTTCATTCGGAGATGTACCAAATAGTACTATAGGGCCAAAACGAACGAATGGTCCGAACTTGCTCTATCTTTTAGCTGCTGTTCTGTGTAAAGTTTCACACAGTCGATAAAGCTTGTTTTGAAAAAGAACGAAAAACGGCAATTGTATGCCACATTTTATGCAGTTATACCCCTTTTTGGTAGAATAAAGAGAATATTTTATTGGAATTTAAGGGATGACAATAAAACTCACTTATTAGCACCCCAGAGTTTGCAAGATCTTATTATTTTATGCTCGAATTATTTGAGATATATATTTGCTTATTTAATTTTTATTTAATTTATAATTTTATAATACGGAGAGCCCGAGGAAGCCCGCTCTATACCTTGTTTGCGCCTTTCTACGAACTTTAATTTCATTCAAAGCCTCTCCAGAGACGCTATTCGGTGAACATTTTAGGCTAGAGGCTTTCCTAAAGCTTTTAGGCACAGAGGTGCTGCTATATGCAAACCCTTTGAAATTCGTTTTTTAATTTGGTATTTTTTTTCGTAGCGACTGACCCCCTCCCCCCTCCCACCAGTTACCACGACCTCACAAATTGAATTATAGAAGCCCTCAATATTCCCCGGCAGCACCCCCCTTCCATTCAATTTTCAACGTGAATGCACCGATGGTATACATATAACTCAATTATTGTTCTCGGCCAGAGGAAAAGCATATTGTAACCGTGTTTGTTGTCGGTGGTTAGACAGGCAATCCGTGCAGGGCTTTTGACTCGTGGGATCGCTGGAACCGACAATGAAAATGAGAAACGTTTCTTGGAATCGATTCTTCTATTCATAATCACGATGACAAGTGATTTTTGACCGAATTGGACGACTGACGGTAGTTGGAAAATCAAACAAATGCATTGTACTCTCTTCATTAATTCTGACGAATTAATTAATATTTTTTAAAAAACTGGAATTTGTCATTGTAAGATCAACATGATGATTCGAAAAGTAAAACTTTTTTTAAATCACCTCGAATGTTTAACTGTGTCTCCTCCCTCAGCCCTGAACTATTCTATTACTCGAGATTTACGCGTGAACTCTTGGGTATATGACGCGGCGGCGTTGATGAGAACAGAGGGAGCGAGGTACCTAGCCATTAGACGCGCTTAAAAAGTGGCAACGACATCCAAAGGATGATCTTTCTTTTCCCCGTCTTCATTCATCCGAGGTTTTCATTCCTTTTTGGTTGTGTTGGTGGTCCAAAGTCTAGTGATTGATATCAAACGGGTTTTTTTGAATTCAAAGAAAAAACTTCCGCTAGAAATTTTACTCGATTTATCATTGTAAGGTGGACGTTTAATATTAATGAGAGACCTACAGGTTGCATATTAGTATCAACTTTTCACTCCAGCAAGAAACAGAATTAAACTTTTTCTTGAATAATATTGCTCCTATTAAGTATGTTATCTTCGCCCAAGGGCCGTAACGAAAAGACTTCTAAGGGGGCTACTATTAACCCCCGCTATGTACTACGCATTAATTAAAGATTCACTTTTGCCACCTACACTCGTGAATTAGTCGTGATACACATACCATCGTTTGTTTTATTTTGTCTTTTTTTTTTTTTTTTCAAATTCACTACGTGCTCCCAAAGATTGACTATTCGACTGTGAAACTTGGTATAAGACCCCGTGGACAAGAAACTGTCAAATTTGGTTTCACAGCCAAACAAACTGGTAAGCTTTACGCCGCAAACTGACTATTCAGCACTTTAACTGTCAATCCCCGGAACAAAATATTCGGGGTTTTTCAATCCTAAAACTATCACACAGGTAAACGAGACTTGGCCCAGAAAAAACGTGAAAATTTCCACCTAGAAACACCTTTTGTCGTGAAATGTACCATTTTCATAGCCACAATACATATATTGGTTTTCGGTCCAAAACTGGTAATTTTGACTCTTTGGTTCAGAAATAATCATTCAATTTAGCGCTAGGCATAGAATAATTGACTATAAAACCGACAAATTAGTGAAAAAATATAATTGTCGGAACAACAATTCGTAACTTAGCCCAAAAAACAAAAACTGACGATCTATACCTATAAAAAAAAAGGAACGATGGTCTTGGGGCAAGTACGGAACTAAAAGTTTACAAAAAACATCAGTATTCGTGGCTAAATTGCGAAAAAGCGCTCATACGTGGCTAAAAATGAGAAAATACTCCAATTCGCGGTTTTTCGATGCAATTTCCTGACCAAAATTGTGAAAAAATCGATTATTGGCAGTATATGGATACCATTTTAAGGTCCAAAAGGTGAGGCAAGGGGAAATTCGTAGTTTTAAAGTGTAAAAAACAACAACAGAAAAACGTTAATTCATGGCTGAAGTGAGGAAAACGTTAATTCACGGCTTAAGTTTAGAAGTACCCTAATGCGCGGCTAAAATATAGAGAAAGTACAGATTCTCAGGTGAAATTGAAAAAAAAGAGCCAATTTCGCGGCTAAAATTGATAAAATCTCTAATTTGGGCCGGGCTAAAATTGAGAAAAATCACTAGTAATTCGCGGTTATAAATGAGAAAACGTTCATCCGCGACTAAAATTGAGAAAAAGTCATAATATTCCTTATTTATTTTTAGACTAAGGGCCCTAAGGGGGTTCGGGCTCCGACAGGTGTCCGCCACTGAGGTGTTCGCCCCCTCCCGCCCGCGCCGCTATCGTTCCGCCACTGAGGCTGAATAAATAACCAAAACTTAGGAGATGATGGGGGAAAAATCATTCATAGGGCTGAACAGAAAGTTAAAGTGTGAATGCTCAGTGGTCGACTTGGGTACCATTGCTCCGGTTTATTTGATTAAATTTTGTTTTGTGCCTGTATTACAGTTCATTTGCAGCAAAAGAATCGAACTCTGAATTTGAAGGAAATTAAAATCTTGACCTTGACAAAGCAGAAAAATACAACAAATTTCTGAGGCGCATAGGTCCAGATATGGAGCGAAGGGGGCCAATCGAACCGAACTTTCAACATACTTTTTTTGGGGGGAGACATTTCCTCTTTTGTTTTGAAGATTTTGTTGTACGACCTTCATTGCCCCGGGGTCTCGGGAAACAATCAAGGGAAGCATTATCGTGACGTAAACAGTAGAAATTACCTGAAATGATGGGTCATAGAGAGGCTCCGGGAGAAGGGTCCTCACAGACAGCTAAGCTCCGAGAAACAATTTACTGTCTGTCGTTAGGACAATTGAGAATAAAATAACTTGAGGCGGAAAATGAAAAATTAAGAATTCCTGGAGCCTTTAAAAAAAATACAATAAGTTTTTATTTGTTTACAGGCCAGCACCTGGTTTTGTTGTCCGACCCAGAGAAGGGAGAGTCCGCTTTTGCGTTTGACAACCCTGGATTTAAAGGTAATTTATTTTTTTCTTATGCGTAGAAGAGACTTTGTTTTTTAAAATGTTAGTATATTCAGAGGGATCATCCATCATTCAACAGTGCCCCGATAAGGAAAGCAACAATAAGGTAATTACTGCAATATAATAGTCAATTTATGCGGAGGTATTTACTGTAAAACCCAATAGCAGCTAAAATGGCCTCGTTGGAATGCACTAAATACTGTCTCGCTAGGCCAGCCCGTCAAGGTCAAAGCAATGGACGATACTTACACAACCGTAATTATTATTTTTCAGCTATGAACATTTTGAAAATTGGTCTCATTACAAACTTTTTTGTTTTTCATCTCAGCATCCTCAACTAAATGTCGTCCCCCTGAGGAGTCACGACTTTACTGGTCTCGGCTTTAACATTTGCGGGAATATGAGAGACGGTATCTTTGTCAAAGACGTGCTTCACAGAGGCCCCGCTTCAGAGAGTGGTCGCATTTTCACCGGCGATCGTATCGACAGCATTAAAATCAGCTTTCGACACATGGTGTTTGAGGACGCGTTGACCATTCTTAGCTATGCGTCACCCTACGAGGTCGACCTATCGGTCGAGCCGAGAGCGAATAAAAAAGACGGACCGGGTGGCGTCACCGTTAATCAACTTCTTCAAAGTTCGCCAACATCGGTTGCTAATGCAACTGGGACTCAATCTGCTCCCCGCACGTTATCCCATCCTTTTTTTAAAAGTCATTCGATAACTGATATTTACAAGGTGATATTTTAAACAAAACTTTCATTAGAAAGGTGTTCTTAACACCCGTATTGAATTTCAAGATTGCCAAAACATCAAACCGAAGGTCTGGTGACCCACTATGCGACACCAGCGAGAACAAACCTCCAAATTCTCTTGAAAGGCGGTCAAAATTTTCTCCCGTAATTATTCAATTTATTAGAATCCCTTTTTCTTTCTCTAAACACAAATTTTTCTTTCTAGGCCACTGACCATGAAAAGACCGAAAACGCGAAAAACTCCTTCCTCGAGCATAACTGCGTCCGAACGCCCGACACGTTTACCGAGATCCGTTTGGATGAACCTGACATGCCTTCGCGTCACTCCCCCAATCACAGGCTTGAAACACCAACGACGAGCAGTTCATCTCCGTCCTCGTCGTCGACGAACGTCAAAGCGGTTCTGGCCAAGAGCATTAAAAATTTAAAAGACAAACTACATCACTCCCTGTTAAATGACGAGAAAGACTCGTCGACAAGCGCTCACAGCACCCTTGAGAAGAAGACGAAGAAAAAACGCGAGAGCCCTAATAACTTGGAAAAAATTGAAGACGGATTCCAAACTCTGGAATTATTCGTTCCTGACAAAAAAGAAAGGTGCAAAGTTGCACAATTATCCTTGTAACAACAATAATTCATTCTCCCTTATTTCTTATTTTTATAGTCAGAGAAAGGCATATCTATTCGAAGAGCTCATCGTTCAAGACCCAGCACCCGATGGTAGCGATTCAGAGGACCCCATCGCTGCGAAAAGAAATAAAAGAAAAGCGCCAAAACCCCCGCCAGGAACTGTGAATGATGATGACGATGACGATGTGGAAATGATTATGATGATGAGGAGGATGGAAAGCGGGGAAAATGCGAGAAGTGGACGCAAGGTGAGATCAAGACACAGTGGAAGAGCATTAAACTCGAGTCATAACGTGACGTGCGTGAAAGTAAGAATAATGTGCAGAAATTACGGAAGACTGGACGAAACTTTTGCTTTTTACAAAGAAAGTGATGACGAAGTGGTCCATGGGCTATTCCCCCAATAGATAACTTAGACCTCTAACTTTGATTTGATGGCTTCATCAGAATTCAGGAATTGAACCCACCATCAGGGGCGTAGCGTGATATTTTGATGCCCGGTGCGGTGGTCACGGTAGATGCCCCCTCGCCGCACTATAAAACGAAAAAAAACCGCGAGTATCTTGCGGCTACTCGCCACAATCGGAAATCATCCCAGGGCCCAGGGTAAGGGAAAACGTCAGGGTTCTCGGGGAAATTTTCTCCCAAAAGTCGTATTCGATTCAGCAAAGAAGAGCCATGACCTATTTTAACTTCAGCATCCCCACGGGTAGAAGATTAATAATAAATTAAGAGAGAAACTTGCTCAACAGTTCATTGTAATCGCATTGGACAAAATAACAACATCTAACCCCCTTTTAGAGACCAAAATTTTACAGTTCCATTGGGATTTGATAATGTTCCTGCAAAATCGGCCTGACAGGTTTCGAGACTCCCGACTGAACAGTCAAAGGGGGCCAACCAAGATAATGAGCAGTGTTTTAGACCAGAGATTGGGGACTACCACAGCCCGCCGAAGCGCCGTCCTCCACCCCGTCCATTCCTTCCCAACCATCGACAATGTCGTGGGTGAAGGGGGTTGTCAGCGTTAATTTGTTATTTGAGTTCTGCTAGAAAACCAATATACCACCCGAAGTACGTCAATTTAGGCTCTGTGGAGGTGAAGAAACGGGTATTTTAGTCCCAAAAAAAATTTCGCTCCGGCAGCTGGCGGTCGGAAAGAGTGCATTTCATTTTGTATTCGGATACCCTAAGCCGTCCCAGAGGTGGTAATGTTGAGACCATCATCTGTTTCGTTAATGTTTGACCCTCCCTCGTACTGTTTGCTGCCGGGTTTGTTTAAGCTGAACTTAATGGGAATCAAAGGCTGTTTCAAAATGAAATCATCATACCGAATATAATGCTTCTGGAATCAACTGGTGATTAGTAGTGATTTTTTTACCATTTCAACCCCTATTTTCCCCCCTCCACCTTGACCGATTTGGCCCAAATGCAATACCGACCGGGGCCTTATGACTACTGATTTTTGTGCCAAAGCGCGTTCCGCTAAATTAATTTCTACGAGAGTTATCGTGCTAACAAGGCCTCACACTTACTTCCACCCCGGGGACATCACCCCCTCCCCCTCGACTTTTTCAAAAAATTAAAATTGGAATCAAAGGCTACTTTAACATGGAGTATACGTACTGAATATGATGCTTCTAGAATCAACTGGTGACTTGTAGTGATTTTTTGATCATTTCAAGCCGTATTTTTCCCCCCACCACCTTGACCGATTTGGCCCAAATGCAATACCGACCGGTGTCTTATGACTACTGATTTTTTTAGATAAGCGCGTTCCGCTAAATTAATTTCTACGAGAGTTATCGTGCTAACAAGACCACACACTTACTTCCACCCCGGGGGCACCACCCCCTCCCCCTCGACTTTTTCAAAAAATTAAAATGGGAATCAAAGGCTAGTCTAACATGGAGTATACGTACCGAATATCATGCTTCTAGAATCAACTGGTGATTTTTGGTGATTTTTTTACCATTTCAACCCCTATTTTCCCCCCTCCACCTTGACCGATTTGGCCCAAATGCAATACCGACCGGGATCTTATGACTACTGATTTTTTAGATAATGCGCGTTCTGCTAAATTAATTTCTACGAGAGTTTTCGTGCTAACAATACCACACACTTACTTCCACCCCGGGGGCACCACCCCCTCCCCTTTGACTTTTTCAAAAAATTAAAACGGGAATCAAAGGCTAGTCTAACATGGAGTATACGTACCGAATATGATGCTTCTAGAATCAATTGGTGATTTTTAGTGATTTTTTCACGACTTCAAGCCCGATTTTCCCCCCCTCCACCTTGACCGATTTGGCCCAAATGCAATACCGACCGGTGTCTTATGACTACTGATTTTTGTGCCAAAGCGCGTTCCGCTAAATTAACTTCTACGAGAGTTATCGTGCTAACAAGGAAACGGCCATAAAGATATATATATATATAAATTCCGGAGACCACTGAATTCGTGTTCTAGAGGTTCTGAAACGTGAAAAAAACATGACATGACCCATGTTTGCCACCATCACGACGAGACCAATAGTGCATTTTCAGAATGAAATGCACTAACAGGCTATCCAACATCTAAAAAAAAGGCAATTCTACCGCGAAAGCCCCAAAAGAGGCCGCTAACTTTAACTTACCCCGAGAAAGTTAGCTATAAAACCATCAATTTCAACCCAGAAACTATCCGAGCAAACATGATTAAGGCCGTAACTGTCGGAGTAATGTGTCAATTTTGCCCCCCAAAAAATGATAATTTACCCACTAAACTCTAAATTCTGCCCAAAAAGGAACTTGCGTGCTAGGTTTGGCAGTTGGTACATAATTAGGCCAATCAAACTGGCTATCTGACAGAAATTACAGTTTTGCCTCTCCCAAAATGACAATTTGTCCTGGAAACTGTCAAGTTATTGCTAGAGTCCGAACTTTTGGGCCACTCTTTCCAGGCTTAATTGTCAATACATGAGGGAAAAAGGTGTTATTTTGACCCATTATACTGCCAGTACTCTCGTCAAACGTGTGGTTCTTAGGAAAGCTGTCGCACTTCATAAGAATAATTTTGAGGAAAAATTACCTTTAATTCTAAATTACTGCTTTTTTTTTTTTTTTTTACTGATTTATAGATGTCAGACAGTCAAGACAGCATCAAAAGCGAAGACAGTACAACGAGTGGTGGCAAGCACAGTGGAACGACAATCGAGCTCAATTCCAGCCACATAACAGTTCACCAGGCTCCAGCGGACAGTGAAAGTCGTAAAGCTTCGTCCCTTGGGGATTTGTCACGCTTCGAAAACTCCACCAACGGCGTCGTCCATCTTGAACGCGCCGTCTCTCTCGACTTGGCCGACGGCAGTGGCAACTGTGGCGGTAGTTGTGGAGGAGGCAGTGCTCAAAGTTCAAAAAAAAGGAAAGCTCCAATGCCACCCCAAGAGGACTGCCTGACGCCCTATAAAGAGGCGCGACTTGAATCCGCCGGCAGTACAACCGGTGGGGGAACTTTGAAAAAATCCTCCGTTTGGGGCAATCTCGAAGATGTTATTCAGAATGACTGTGACTCTGATGCCGATCTCGGCATTTCTGGTTGTTCAACGCCTGAAAAATCTGAAGAAATAGTGACGTCAACACCATTTAAATTTTCAGCGACCTCTGTTCTAAGAAAAAATGAGAATGGAATCGGCGATTTCCAGGTAATTACTTCGGTCAGTCAATGTAACTTGAATAAAGTAGAATGACGTTCGCTTCTCCTAACAGGTAAACTCATCAAGTGACTGGGAAAAATCTGAATTTATAACAGCTCTAAATGGTGGAATGGAGGGCGACGATACCCCACCGGAATTGCCTAGTTCCCCTATGCCACCCATGTCATCGTTTATCACGGAAATTCAAGTTGTAACCGCCCCAAGGCGTCGGCACGGAGACAACACGGTGAATGAAGTGATTCATTTGGACTCGACTGAAAAATTTTTGGACCACGTTGCTTCGAGTGGAGTGATGATGATGAACGACAGTACGAACAGTCCTCCTCTATCATTCGAGGATAACGAAATGGCGGTGACTCTCAGCTTGACAAATGATTCTGCTAACGAAAATGAAGAGGAAACCGTTAATTCCCCAACTTCAGGGGAGAAAGATGACAGTTCCAAAAGCATTAGCGCGTCCGTGCTCGAGCACGTAGCTCCAAAACCACCGCCTCGTAGTGATCGAGAAAGGTAAGATGAGGTTCTTTTTTTCAACCTCTGACCAATTACTACCCATTAATAACTTTTCCATTGTGAAAACAGTTTTCACTCGAAAGTCGAATCGAACGACACACCGCCCACAACGCCCGCCACCTCACCGACCCCACCCGCAACAAATAAGTCGCCCAATTCAAGACCAACTTCGTCAGCGTCAACCGCAAGTGGTAAAATGAGCGGCGGAAATGTTTCCATTACAAGTATCAAAGGTCAGTCGAGAATCCCGGTGCGCGCCAGCGGACCGCGAAGCCCTGGATTAACGCTGAGTCCGTCGTCGGACAAGAGGATTTCTAAAATCAGTCGAAACGGTCATAGTTCTCCGTAATTTCGATCCAGAACAAAAAAAAAATTGTCCCTTCTCTCCTCCAGAAGACAATTTTTAACTCTTTCATGTGCCAAAGAGTAAGTAGCATGTTTTATAGTTGATTTTGGTCGCTTTTTGAAAGCAGCGAAAAAAGCCAGGATGATTTCAGTATTCTCCACAGATCAACATTGTAAATATGTCGTTATGTGATTGCTCAATTTCTTGAGTTAACATATCAAAATTCGAGACTAATTATTAAGAATGATTGATGCGTTAAGATAAAATTGTGATTCAAATATTACCCCTAATTTGTATTTATCACAGAAGAAAGGTTCTAAATGATCAAAACTTAAAGTCTAACTTATTTAGTTCAGTAGGGGTACAGGTTGTTGTTTATTCCTTTTTACGTTCGTTAGATTTCAATTCTTCGCGTAGATCATGTAAATATTTTTTCAAAAAGAAATTATTACGTTTCTTTCAGAATAAAACAGATATTTCTTGTTTGACAAAATCAAATGCGCACATTCTCAATTATTATTGTTTTATACAAAATTGGTGGTCAACTACTATGAAGTAGCTGTAGCTAGTTATGATTTTGTTTTTAATTTCTGAATTTTATTGTATGTACTTATCACTTGTGAAAAAGTGACATAAACGTAATCAATTATTAATGATGAACTCTTCCACTAACCGGTAAATGACGACATGAAGGGGAAAAGCTGGATTCACGCTTGTAATCGCTCAAGATGCTTCATTTACGTTTTGAAGGGATTATGATGGTGCGGGGGGGGGCGACATTTTCGTGGCAAATGACTGAACTTTTTGACATAATATGTGAAAAAAATAGGGAATGGATAATGTAAAAAATACCATAGCCCACCAAGTTCGGCCTGCTCCTGCAGTAGCAATGTTTGGCAATTTTTTGGGTGCAGACAGCCATTTTGAAGGCGCGAATCATCTGTACATCCTCTGTAGGGCGCAAATTTTTAGTTTGGCTATTTTTGGACCGTGAGTTTTAAACTAGCGAGTATGTCATTTTTGTGGTTTAACTAGCCAGTTTCGCTATTTTAGGGCACAAAACGTAAGCTTAGACATTATCATGGCGTTAAGGTTCAATTTAGCCATTTTCGACCCGTGAATGGTTGATTTTGTCATTTACAGGACAGGAATCATCTTCTGTTTAGAGCTTTTCAAAGCGCGAATCGTTAGTTTAGCCATTAATAGACCACACAGAGTCAGTCTCGCCAATTTAAATGCGCCAATAGCCAGTTTGGCCATTTTTACAGCACACTCTGCCAGTATGGTCATTTCTAGAGCACCAGAGCGGCTCAGAGGAGAGCGTCAGTGTGATATTTTCTGGGCACGAATCGTTAGTTTTGCCAATTTAAGGTCCGAATGGTTAGTTTAGCCCTTTTTAGAGCGGGAATTTCCGGTATATGGCCATTTTTAGAGCGAGAATATACCCAGAGTATACCCGAGAGTATACCCAAAGACTCAAATTGAATGTGACATCGTCCACTGCAGGCTTAGCTGCCGTGAATTCAATTTTAGTCATTTTGTACGTTCGCTCTTTGTAGCGCCGCTTGAAAACGCTTCCAGTGGACGACCGGCCTAAAGCAAGAATCATCAGTTTGGCTATTTTTAGCGTGCACTGCTAAAATTGATGAAACGTGCCAATTAGCGGGTAAAATAGAGAAAAGGGTGACTTCGCGGGTAAAATAGAGAAAAACTTGAATTTACGGCTAATATGAAGGAAAACTCTTCAAATTCGCAGCTAGATAAAAACGCTAGTAGATAAAAATGACTAATTCGTGGGAAAATTGAGATAAAAATCACTCATTCGCAAATCTAGAGAACACTAATTCGCAGATTATTATAAGCAACTTCGTGGCTTATAAATTGAGAAAATGCGCTAATTCATGGCTGAAAGTTTAGAAAAGTGCCGATGCGCAGCTAAAATGGAGAAAAACGCTGATTTGTGGCTATAATTTAGGAAAATTGCCGAAGTTCACGGCTAAAACTAAGAAAAGGCGCTCTTTCGCAGCTAAAATTGAATTAACGCCAACTCGCGGTTACCGGAGGCAACTTTTTAGCTAAAATTTATAAAAAGAAGTAATTCAACGCAACGTAAAAAATTGAATTCCTTCTTTACTCAGAGACCAAAACGACATAGGAGGGGCCTCCTAGTGATTTCCTCCCCGGCCCCTAAAAGGTGTAGTTCCACCACTGCTTTCGAAACCCAAAGTTTTATTTAATTGGCACTCATGGAGCCCAACTCCACGGGGTTTTCTCATTCAAAAATCCAATTTCGCATAATGAACTCACTGATGCACGTAAATTCTGGGCCGTACTTCTTCGCCAATCCCGGATCTTAGAGTCTCATTTTAATCTCCAGAAAGTTCTAATAAGTCGACGGAATAGTATGAATTTCCAAGGTCAAAGTTCGAAGGTGTTTTACAGTTATTTCTGGATTGAATTTGGAAGAAGCAATATACAACGCTCCTGTGGAATTTCCTGGAGATTAAAATGAGACTCTGAAATCCGGGATTGGCGTTGAAATACGGTCATTTATGAGAAAACTTATAAAAGGGGTATGAGTCCCTCAAACAGTTCGATTGACAACTAGAAGCCAGCCACGGACAAAACGCTCCTTAGAGCCCTCTTAGCAGCTCTGAAAGTGCGGCAGAAAGTGGAACGGTTATTCCTTGTCACTGAATGTGGTCGATATCCAGAATAGCCCTTAAGAATCGCATGCGCTGTTATCATTCTGGTAATCCATGGCCAAAATGTAGAAAAATGCAGCACCCAAAAATTGAGAATAAGATCATCTAAAATTTTAGTCCATCGCCAAATTCACGGCTAAAATGGATGAAAAAGACCTAACGCGGATAAAATTGAGGAATAGAGCTCATATTCTCATCTTAATTTGAGAAAACACGCACATTTGTGGTCTCGCGATCCTACAAATCCGGGTCAAAATTAAGAAAATACGCTAATTCGCGGTTTATGGAGACGTTTTCTTGGGTAAATGTGAGAAATGGTCTCTTTCATGGTAGAACTGAGAGGAAGCACACATTTGGGGGAAAAATAAGAATAAGAATAAAATTAAGAAAAAGTGTTCATTCGCTGCTAAAATTGAGAAAGTGCGCCAATTTCCTGAAGATTTGAATGAGCCCTTGAAGTCCACGATTGGTGCAGAAATACGGCGGTAATTTCCGTAACGCTGAGTAGGCGAGGTATGATTGAAGGGGGGTCGAGGAATCACATGTACAACTCCCCCTTAACTCGCCGCAATGTGTGAATACATCGCTGATTCGCTTCTAAAATGGATATAAGTGCTAATTTGCTGCAAAATTGAGGAAAACTGGGACTTGCTCAAACGGGCAGATTGGGAAAAAGCGCTCGTTTGAAGCTTAAGTTGAGAAATCACCAATTCGCGATTTCTGCGGGCAACTTCATGGATGAAATTGAGAAAAAGCGCTAATTCATGGTTAAATGTAAAGACATCGCTGATTTACTGCTGAAGTTGAGGGAAAGCGCTAATTCGTGGCTAAATGTGAGCGATAATATTTACTGCTAAAATTGATAAACAGCGCTAATTTGTTGCTAAAATAGAGAAAAAACGCTAACTCACTTCCAAAATGATAAAAAACGCTAATTCACCGCTAAAACTGAGAAAAAGCGCTCGTTCAAAGCTAAAATTAAGAAAACGCCAAACCGCGATTTCTGGAGGCGCTTTCACAGCTAAAATTGGAAAAAGCGTTATTTCGCGGCTAAAGTGGAGATATAGAGCTAATTCGCTGCTGTTATGAGAACACATCTCCAATTCGCTGTTAATATAAAGAAAGAGCGATATGTAATTCGCTGCTAAAATTGGGGAAAAACGCTAATTCGAGGAGGCTAAATGTGAATACATCGCTAATAATTCACTGCTCAAATCGAGAAAACAGCGATAATTGGCTTTTAAAATGGAGAAAAAGATCCAAATCATCGATAAATATTAAGAACTCGCTAATACTCTGCTAAACGTGGAAGCAGTGCAGCTCTCATTCCTCATTCGTATAGTTCTAAATAGAATACATCGTCGATTTACTTTAAGACTTTAGCCTGAAGTTGAGAAAAGCGCATATTCGTGGCTAAAATTGAAATAAAATGCTTATTTATTCACTGATAAAATTGAGAAAACGCAAATTATAAATTCACAATTTCTGGAGGCAACTTGAAAGTTGAGAAGAAGAGCTAATTCATGGTTAAATATGAAAAATGGCTAATTCACTGCGGAAATTGAGACAAATCATTTGTTTGTGCCAACAAACATAGATATTTTCGCTGCGAAAATTGAGAAAAAGCGCTGAATCGCTGCTAACATTGATAAAAAACGCTAAAATGGCTAAAATTAAAGCGCTAATTCATGGCTGAAAGTGAAAAGAATAGTTAATTCACTGCTGCATTTAAGAAATACGGTAATTTGAGGCTAAATTAGGTAGAAAAATGTCTCATTTGTACTTCGTAGATAAAATTGAGAGAACACCAATTCACGATTTCTGGAGCCAAATTCATGACTAAAATTGAGCAAAGTCCATAATTTAACGCAACGCCAATTTATATTCCTTGATTGTATAGAGACACATTGACACTTAAGTCCCAGGCCTTCATATGGGTACCGTTTCACCGGTGGTTATACACTATGACATAGGCCTTGGATCAATAAATTGGGCGATTCCATGACCAAATAAGCAATTTCAGTGGTTATTTAACAGTTTTCTTCCCACATAGGCCAGTCAACAAAAACAATAAAATCGCAATTAAACGGCTAGTTCTGATTTTTTAGTACGTTTTCCAGGACCAGCACCAGTAGTGCAAGTACAAGTTTTCAGCTTCGAAAAACTTGTGCTACTTTCGTGGCACTCGAAAAACCGCGAAATTTTTACACTTTTTTCGGGTTTTTCACTTTATCTCCTAAAATATGCATTTTAAGATAAAACGTACGAAATACGTTAAAAACCAAACAAAATTTGCTACAGTTTGAGACCTAACGTACCACTGTATGTCATGCAGTAACCATGATACAGCTCCTCGAATTTGGATTAATTTGTCAAAAAAATTGAAATTTCAAGTTTTGGTCAACTTTCGACCCGAATTTTGGCTAAAACACTCATCCTACTGGAAAAGCCGAGCCGAGAGAATTTGTAACAAATTCAATTATGTTCCATTTAAGCACACAACGATGTCTGAAAGACCATATATAGTCCAGTCAAACTGTAGTTCCACGTAGACAAAAATTTCGTCTTCAATTTTTTCACTTTATTCTATGTTTTTTGGGGTGAAGAACAGGAATCTAAAGAGATCCAACAAAATTTCCTTGCGCGTTTTGAGAAAATCGCGAAAACTGCTCATTTTTGGCACTTTTTTGTTTTTTGCTTATAACTCCTTAATGACGCGTTCTACGTGAGATGTTACCCTCTCATTTTTTGAAAAGCCACATAAAATTTGCTACAATTTGAGACCTAATATACCTCTGTAGGGCATATAATAACCAAGATGCAACTCCTTGAATTTAGATTTATTTATCAAAAAAATTGAATTTTCAAGTTTTGGTCAACAAGACCCGGTTTCACCGGTATAGATTTTTTTTAAATCGTAATTTTTAGCCACTTTTGGTAAAATTAATAAAAATTTCCAAGGCAGCAGCAACTTAAAATGGCTGTTCCATTCGGAAAAAAGTCATGGAATCATAGTGGTTCGGAATTGAATTTTACATGAGTGAAAAACCTTTAAACCTGCAGGAAAAATCAGTGGCATCAGTTATGCGACAAAAAAAAAGGAAAAAGGCGGCCCAAAAACCACGTTTTTCTGCACATTTTTGCCAGTAGCTCGCAAAGTAGTAGTCCAATTTTTTAAAATAAAAAACGATCTGAAAGCTGATTGAATTTTCTATCAGACCTATTATATGAAATTTCATTTGAAGATTAACATAAGACAGGGCCATAACGTCAAACAATTTAAAATTTGCTGCAAAAAAAAAAACGTTTTTTGACACATTTCGGCCTATAACTCAAAAACTATCCATCCGATTAAACTTTGAAGAAACTCGTCTGAAAGCTCATTAAATTTCCTATAAGGAGTCATGTATGGCGTTTTTATAAAGACCCGATAAGTGGCAATAAAACGCAGTGGGAAATTCGCAAAATGAGTAATTTTTCCAAAAACTCCTTTCTCAGCCGAACGTTTTTGCTTATAACTATCGAACGAAGCCTTCGATGAAAATTGCACTATTTTTCAATGAAAGCTGGTGAAACTAAAAGTCAGAAACCATATTTTCCAGATTTTTTAAGGCCCGGAAAATATTCTGTAGAGGGCGATGAAAGTAGGTGTTGATTAAAAAAAAGTGGCTACGCCCACCAACTTTGTCCACAAATGTTGAAACTCAACATATCACCAGTATTATAGGTAGCGTCAGAGATTACATCACTCAACTGAGACTTGAACTAGTTTTATTTTTTCACACAATTTTGCCAAAAGCGACTAGAAATGACCAATCAAAAAAATCAATACTGGCGAAACGGCTGGGTCATTGGATTGGGTTGGATTGGGCCCCCCAAGACAATCACAAGAATTGTACCTTTGGGTGTGGTCCAGAGCTACTCCATCTCCATCAGAGGTGCTACCCTACAACGATTCACGTCCCTGGCTGCCAACCCGATCGTGTTTTCATGAGTTTTGGTACCCAAGCTATCACGACAGCATGATTTTGGAAAATGTGTTACTTCCTCATTCTTTCAATTTTGTGATATTTTCATTCAGCCTTATGCTCCGTGTACACGAGCGATAAGTTTCGCCCGATCACTGCGATACATGTCACCACGACCATGGAAAAACAATTAGCAACTAGTGGAGCAGTCCATTCATAGAGTGTATAGAGGAGAATGGTCCTGATGATTAGCTTAGCGATGACCATGCTACACTTATCGCTCGTGTGCACTGGGACCCACCCAAACTTAGGGGTGGGAACTCAACAGATTCATTTTTAGAAAAATGTAGTTTCCACACTTTTTGTTTATTCGAGGATTTTGATGAAACTATTTGGTCTACAGACATCCTTGTGTGCTTAAATGGAACATAATTAAATTTGCTACAACTTCTCTCGACTCGGATTTCCCCGTAGGATGAGTATTTTGGCCAAACCTTGGGTCGAAAGTTGACCAAAACTTGAAAATTCAATTTTTTTGATAAATAAATCTAAATTCAAGGAGTTGCATCTTGGTTATTATATGCCCTACAGAGGTATATTAGGTCTCAAATTGTAGCAAATTTTATGTGGTTTTTAACGTATTTCGTACGTTTTATCTTAAAATGCATATTTTAGGAGATAACGTGAAAAATCCAAAAATAGTGCAAAATTTTCGCGGTTTTTCGAGTGCCTCAAAAGTAGCACAAGTCTTTCGAAGCTGAAAACTTGGATTTACACTACTGGTGCTGGTCCTGAAAACATACTAAAAAATCAGAACTAGCCGTTTAATTGCGATTTTAGCAATTTTTAATGTTCTTATTGACTGGCCTAACATGGGATATGGGAAGCCAAATTGACAATTTTTTCGGCCAAATATCTTGTTTATTGGGGAAATGAAAATCCTTCAATTTCTTATACGAATGTTCGGGCTAATTTTCCGGTTAATGTTCAGCGAGTATCAATTTTCTGAGAGGGATTTGACAAGGTTTTTTAAACGGAAAAGCAGACCGTTGGGTTATATTTAAACTTTCTTCGGATGCGGTAAGGGACTAGGACAGGCCCATATTTGGTCAGAACTTTCTTAGGGTTGGAACATTTATGTGGTCGGGACTTTTTTGCAGTTTGAACTTTTTAAAGAGATAGCCGAAATAAATACAACGCCCGCGTAAAATAGTTCTATTTTCTTTTCTTATATTATTATTATTATTATTATTATTTTTTAGGGAGGGATTTTTTGTTACTTCCTGAACTAAAGCGAAAGATTTTTTGGTCCGGAGATATTCTCGGCCCGCCCGGAGACCGGAGATCGGGTCCCGGGCCCAGGCCCGGAGATTCAGGACGAAACCCGATAATCGGAGATCTGGCAACCCTACTCTCAAGCCTTTCCCTCTGTAAGGAAGTCCGCCACAAATAAGAGGAAGCAAGCATGTACGATCTCATTGTCGTAGTTCTCGAAGGTGCGAATGATAATTTTTTGGCGACAAATTCATCATGAACCCATTCTTTTTTTGAGTCCGGAAACTTTCGAAATGGGGAAGGATTCGCTCCCCACCCCGAACCCGGAACCCCCCACTTCCGTCACTGCGCTCTAGCCCACGATTTTTTTTTTTTTCTAACAAGTTGTAAAGCTAAATTCCCTGCTCATCGGAAATTCGTTTCTTCGATCGGGAGAATTGGAAATGTATTTGTTAAACTGTGATGAGAGGATCTGGCGTTCAATATTGAAAATGAAACAACAAAATAATTCCTCGATGGGCCGATGTGGTAATTCCCAAACTGTGAGGTGAAAAAAACTTATTTCTAGTATGCCAGAAGAACCACTCACCTGGATTGGGATCAGCGTCGCACCCAAAATGTGAATCGTGCTAGTTCCGGACCGGACCAGGGGAAAAAACCCCGCGATGGGTCTAATTATATTATAAAGAAGTTGAAAGAGAGTTTTAGAACAAAATAACTAACTGAGAGTATAAGTTCCGAAATTAACTGGGAAGAATCACAAGCCCGAACGAGAGTGCAGAAATTAGAAAACGATCGGAACACGGAACGTCAACGACAATGAACCGAATACAAGTGCCAATAATGGCGGGCGGCGGGCAAGCAACGGTAGGGATTTAGGGAACCACCGCTGGTGAGCGTGAGTCTCTCGCTCGCCGTCCCCTTCATCCCCACTCCACGAGTAACTTTGTCACCTCCCGAGGGGTGAGGGAAATTCTGGACGACGCTTTCGATGTACGAAAAGACGCGTCAGCTGTGTAAATTTGGTGTAAATTGAGTTCCTCAGCTCGAAGAGAGGGAAATAACAATAACAACCGCGGCTCGAAAGAGGGGTAAAATCGGGGTAACAAAATATGACGGAGGGGTGACGGTCATATACCCCGAAAGGAGTGTAGCGAGAAAGAAAATTATTTTCTATTTCTTCCCTGTCGTGATTTTTGTTTTTGTTTTAACTCTTAAAATGTAGGCCGTCGGTGTTCTCATCAAAATTCTTGTAAGTTGCATTTTGATTTCTTAACGATTTTTTTTTCTCGAAATGACACAATCCTGTTCATTGTAATTAGACCATAGGCAGGAGTACTTGGGTTTTTGGTTTGTTCTTTTATCTCTGGGACTGGCCAGGCCGGAGGTCGATCAACGCCGGGGGACTTCGTGCTGAGTTGGTCTTGCAGAGAACCCAAACAAAAATTATCCTGGAGAGATCCAAGAAGTAAACTAAAACAATAGACTTGACTAAA
Source organism: Corythucha ciliata (assembly GCA_038030265.1). Taxonomy (NCBI): domain Eukaryota; kingdom Metazoa; phylum Arthropoda; class Insecta; order Hemiptera; family Tingidae; genus Corythucha; species Corythucha ciliata. The sequence continues at coordinate 7,042,971 of CM075938.1, forward strand.
CGCGTCAGCTGTGTAAATTAAGTTTCCCAGCTCAAAGAGGGAAATTAGGGTACCCGAGCCCGGCGGATCTAGGGGTGGGCACGGTGCTATGGAAGAGTTTCGAAGTCTTACTTGATCTTGAACCTGAACGTATCAAACGAATCAGATTGAATATGCCCGGAGGTCCCTACTCACCTGTAATGAAAAAATATATGGGTTTCTAGGACTTACTTTTCAGAGTAGAATCGAAATGATCGCGGGGCCCTGCTCTATCCCCAGGCGCAGTGGCTGATCTAGGCTTTTACCTTGGGAAGGGTTCCACCATAAATCCCTCTCTTTCTTTTTATGAAACAAATGTTCCAGTGTTAAGAAAAAACGACAATTCACAGCTGAAATTGAGGAAACCACAGCTAAAATTGACAGAAATAGCCGCAAAATTGCATAATTTTAGCCAGATATCTGTGAAATGTAAGTGACGGGTCTTATATCCGGGACTTTGCAAGTTTAGGGGTTTTTAAAAGTGATCGGGGAGCCTGGGCTATACAGGGTGGTCGGTTTTGAGCAGCAAAAAAAAAAATGGGTAATAGTACACCAAAAATGGGATAAAAAAGTCCTATTCGGATAGTGGCCTATCTCTTTTTGTTTACGATAATATTTTTTTTAGTGATTTTTAGGCACAACTGTATTTTTCAACGAAAACCTGCTATTTATCAGCTTCTACTTCACTTTTTTTCAAAAGTAATGGCAGTTTCGTAATCTACGGAAAATTGTCTATGGGATGAATGCAAAATCAATGTTCTAAATGGTCAAAAGCGCCTAAAAACGTTTTCGTTGCGTCAATGCAAAAAAACAAAAATGTGACTTCAAACAACAATTTACTGTGTCGCCAAAAATTGCTTCACACGTTGTCAAGCTTCATAAAAACTTCTCCGTTTTCCCAGCTTTCCAACGGTGTACTCGAAAGTGGAATTGTCTCCCTCCTTTGACAATGAAATTCGAAAAGAAGCGAAAAAGTCATACATTTTGGGCTAAAAATGTGAATAATAACAGGTGCCAAAATTCATTTGTTTTGCTCTCTTTCTTGAGAAAACCAAGCTCTGGCACAAGAAAAATTAAAATAATATTGCATTTGAAGAATAAACAACTAATAAAAAATTTAATAAAATGGACGAAGAGGTGTGCGAATTTAGGGCGTCTGCTGGTTTTTTATTTAAATAGCTGCTCGAAGTGCCCGTCTCCATTCCTGATGCACTCTCGTGCTCGTTTTCTCATTTCTCGTACCGTCTCATTTCTCGTGCCCGTCATTATTCACATTTTTAGCCCAAAATGTATAACTTTTTTGCTACTTAAAAAAAAAACCATCAGACGCCCTAAATTCGCACACCTCTTCGTGCATTTTATTAAATTAGTGCATTTCATTCTGAAAATGCACTATTGGTCTCGTCGTGATGGTGGCAAACATGGGCCGTGTCATGTTTTTTTCACGTTTCAGAACCTCTAGAACACGAATTCAGTGGTCTCCAGGATTCATATATATACACATATGGCTTGTTACATATATATGTCGCATCCACTTGGCGAAATTGTCCACTTCATGAAATGGATGTCCTTTTCACGAAGTGGCTCCACTTTCCGTAATTTCAAAAAATTCCGTCATCTCGACAAAAAAAATGTCCATTTCTTGAAAAGGAAATCGCGTTTGTCCAGTTGTCGAAATTAAGCTTTCTTACTGCAAGTGGATGCACAACGTCATTTTTTAGCGGGGTTTTGAGTGCTCAGTAAAATAACCTTTTAAAAAAAAAAAAAATGGTTTCTGCGCTTGAGATTCCTCACTCATCCATTTCACGAAACACGAAACGGATAATGTTGTTGCATCCACTTGTAGTATGGAAGCTTGATTTCAGCAACTGGACAAACACGATTTCCTTTTCAAGAAATGGACAATTTTTTTGTCCAGATGTCGTAATTTTTTGAAGTTACGGCAAGTGGAACCACTTCGTGAAATGCTTGTGGCCGTTTTCTTGTTAGCACGATAACTCTCGAAGAAATTAATTTAGCGGAACGCGCTTTGGCGTAAAAATCAGTAGTCGTAAGACCCCGGTCGGTATTGCATTTGGGCCAAAGTCCTTCCGGTGTGGAAGTGTAAAAATAGCATTATTGAACTTCACTAGTTAATCTTAGCGCTCTAAAATTCGACTCAATAATTTAATGTAACAAAAGCCCTGGGTTCCATTGAAATTTATCGAAAACTTTGATGTGGGGGAGGGGTTGAAATGGGGGATGAAATTTCAGAAAAATCGCTAAAAATTCACACGTTTAGGTATTATAAAATACGGCACAAAAATTTAATATAACAAAGCCCTTGGAAAACTACCGAAACTTTTCGACATTTTTGAAGAGAGGGTAGTGAAAATAGAGGAAGAAGTTCGGCTTAATGAAACAAATTATGGTATCAAAATTATTACTTCTGGGACGGCTTAGGGTATCCGTATACGGAATGAAATGCACTCTTTCCGACCGCCAGCTGCCGGAGCGAAATTTGATTATTTGTTGTTTATTCTTCAGATACAATGTTATTTTAATTTTTCTTGTGCCAGAGCTTGGATTTCTCAAGAAAGAGAGCAAAACAAATGAATTTTGGCACCTGTTATTATTCACATTTTTAGCCCAAAATGTATGACTTTTTCGCTTCTTTTCGAATTTTATTGTCAAAGGAGGGAGATAATTCCATTTTCGAGTACACCGTTGGAAAGCTGGGAAAACGGAGAAGTTTTTATGAAGCTTGACAACGTGTGAAGCAATTTTTGGCGACACAGTAAACTGTTGTTTGAAGTCAAATTTTTGTTTTTTTGCATTGACGCAACGAAAACGTTTTTAGGCGCTTTTGACCATTTAGAATATTGATTTTGCATTCATCCCATAGAAAATGTACTATTACCCATTTTTTTTTTGCAACTCAAAACCGACCACCCTGTATAGCCTTGAGCCTCCCATAATAGCACCCTGACGAAAACCCTTAATTTCAACATTTTGGAAACAAATATAAGTGAAATTGGAAACTTCCTGCCTTAAATTCACGATATTGCAGGTTTTTCACGCCTCAATTTCGTGAATTTCAAAGTTTCGGGGATTTTTTTTTTTTTATTGGCCATGGATGCCGGGCCGCGACTGCGCGCAAATCTTGTTGGCAACTATTGCCACGAAATTATAATATATCTTGTAGCGGAAAACTGCGAAATTGCAAGTTTCGGGTCTAAATATCGACGAATTTGCAAGATCCTGACGGTGTTTAATTTCGTGAGTTTGAAATTTTCGGGGATTTTGTTTTTAGTGACCGCGGAACCTGAGCCATTACAATACCCTGACGTGTAGCCGCAAAAACACAACTTTTTAAAGGTGTTGTTAGATTGATATAATGAATAAATCTGTCGCCGGCATTTTAATTAGTAAATTAATTAAACTGATATTATCCGGACGACGATGGAAGGGCATAGCCCAACACGATTCGAGTTTCGAGAAAAAATGGCTCTCTCCGGCGGGATTTGAACCCGCAACCTCTGGATTACCAGTCCAGCACGCTGCCATTTGCGCCACGGAGGCGCCTATGGGAGTCGTACTCCGAGGGATAAGCTAAGCCGAACCCCACCTAGGTCCATTGTTTCTCGAAACTCTAGGCGCTTCTCCTGATCGGTAAACCACGCCGAATTTAATCTTATCTAGATGTTGTTAGATTGATATAATGAATAAATCTGTCGCCGGCATTTTAATTAGTAAATTAATTAAACTGATATTATCCGGACGACGATGGAAGGGCATAGCCCAACACGATTCGAGTTTCGAGAAAAAATGGCTCTCCGGCGGGATTTGAACCCGCAACCTCTGGATTACCAGTCCAGCACGCTGCCATTTGCGCCACGGAGGCGCCTATGGGAGTCGTACTCCGAGGGATAAGCTAAGCCGAACCCCACCTAGGTCCATTGTTTCTCGAAACTCTAGGCGCTTCTCCTGATCGGTAAACCACGCCGAATTTAATCTTATCTAGATGTTGTTAGATTGATATAATGAATAAATCTGTCGCCGGCATTTTAATTAGTAAATTAATTAAACTGATATTATCCGTGTGTTAATACTGATATTGGGCCGTGACATAACTGATATTGGGCTATGCCCTTCCATCGTCGTCCGGATAATATCAGTTTAATTAATTTACTAATTAAAATGCCGGCGACAGATTTATTCATTATATCAATCTAACAACATCTAGATAAGATTAAATTCGGCGTGGTTTACCGATCAGGAGAAGCGCCTAGAGTTTCGAGAAACAATGGACCTAGGTGGGGTTCGGCTTAGCTTATCCCTCGGAGTACGACTCCCATAGGCGCCTCCGTGGCGCAAATGGCAGCGTGCTGGACTGGTAATCCAGAGGTTGCGGGTTCAAATCCCGCCGGAGAGCCATTTTTTCTCGAAACTCGAATCGTGTTGGGCTATGCCCTTCCATCGTCGTCCGGATAATATCAGTTTAATTAATTTACTAATTAAAATGCCGGCGACAGATTTATTCATTATATCAATCTAACAACATCTAGATAAGATTAAATTCGGCGTGGTTTACCGATCAGGAGAAGCGCCTAGAGTTTCGAGAAACAATGGACCTAGGTGGGGTTCGGCTTAGCTTATCCCTCGGAGTACGACTCCCATAGGCGCCTCCGTGGCGCAAATGGCAGCGTGCTGGACTGGTAATCCAGAGGTTGCGGGTTCAAATCCCGCCGGAGATCCATTTTTTCTCGAAACTCGAATCGTGTTGGGCTATGCCCTTCCATCGTCGTCCGGATAATATCAGTTTAATTAATTTACTAATTAAAATGCCGGCGACAGATTTATTCATTATATCAATCTAACAACATCTAGATAAGATTAAATTCGGCGTGGTTTACCGATCAGGAGAAGCGCCTAGAGTTTCGAGAAACAATGGACCTAGGTGGGGTTCGGCTTAGCTTATCCCTCGGAGTACGACTCCCATAGGCGCCTCCGTGGCGCAAATGGCAGCGTGCTGGACTGGTAATCCAGAGGTTGCGGGTTCAAATCCCGCCGGAGAGCCATTTTTTCTCGAAACTCGAATCGTGTTGGGCTATGCCCTTCCATCGTCGTCCGGATAATATCAGTTTAATTAATTTACTAACTTTTTAAAGGCCTATTTAAACTTTTTAAATATTGAATGTTCCCTAGTTTTTCAAGAAGCCGGCTTCCTGCCTTTAATTATGCAAGCTTCACGGCTTAATTCAAGCAAAATTGCAAAAATTTGATGCCCTTTCGACGTGAAACGTCTTTGAAATGGCTAGGCTAGAGGCTAGAGCTAGAAATGGCTTTAAAGGCCAGAGGTGTAACGACAAGCGTTGAAGTGAAACGCTCAAATTTCACCACTGAAATGTGTTAGCCATTTGAAGTTTTGCATGCTTGTGTTTGGTTGAACACTGTGATATTTATCTAGTCTGACTCAAATTTCATTTTGTAGGTTTGATTAACACTGAGGATGCCTCTAAGAAGGTGAAAAGCTTTTGTTAAATATAATAAACAAAACTTCGTTGGGAGACAACATCGTTTTATTTCACAAATGAATTTTTTTCAAATTTTTAAGTCAAACATGGACGAAGTAGTGACGACATGACCTGTCCCACCCCTCTATATCAGAAAATAATGAAAAAAATCCTGTTGATAGGCCTTATGGTCTAGTTTGAAGGAAAATTGTCGCGAAGATCATATCTTTCATATTTTCGGAAATATAAATGTAAATACATTTTCACTGGTGCTTGCTTTTCCGAGAAACTGCTGGGCCAATTTCATTCAAATTCATGGTAGACCAACTAAAAACTATAAGAAAACTATCCTCCAAGTTTAAATTTCTCGAGTTATTAGTGACCAGCGGAATTTTTTCGTAACTGTCCGTTGGGGAAACGGCTCATATTTTTCAAATGAAATCTGTGTAATGCATTACGAAAGATATTATCTTACTATCCTTCAATTTTGAGAAATAACGGGCGAGTAGTTCTAGCCATATAACATCCATCCCCTCTTACCCTGATTGTTCTCTTCCTTTTTTCGGGCGCTCGCATGACACGCACTCTTGAATGAAGGAGGAACTTCTTTCCATCATTCTCTTGTTTCTGCTTCACAGTTTTTAGGATCACAATGACTGTTGTAGACAAAATTTAATAGGTATTAAGCACGAGAGAAAAGCATTTTAAAACTCTCGCGCTCGAGTGTGAAAAAGTATGGTTTTTCTCTCTAGTATAATAAAATAACTATTCTTCCCAAACAAAAAGACGTTTCACGTCCAAAACTTACAGTAGTGTATCAATACTACCCATCATATTTTTTTTTTTTGACGAAACCAGGATCTTAGGTTGGCCTGCCCCGAATCCTCCCACAGCCCTGTTATTGCAACGTTTAAGCGCCTAACACTGAGTTTGGCAAGTTCGGGTTCGCTGTCTTTAATTCTTGTGCAAATATATGTTTCTGGTCTTAATGTCAGCCAAATTGCAAGTTACGGGTCCTAATTTCTTAGAAATTGAAAGTTGGGGCTTAGGACCTTATTTTTGTGGCCGCTCCCATCAAGCACTGGACCGGCCCGGCGTCCTACAGGAGCACTATAAGCTTGATGAAACCCTTGATCCCCGCTTCGCGTTCATTGTTGACACGATTTCGCTCGAAGGCTCAAAGGAATGCAAAAAGCAGCCCACCCTTCTATCTTGAACTAGGTACGCCCATGTTGCTTATTTGTAAAATAGGATAGGTACTCCTGGAGATTGAATCGAGGCCTTCAAAATCCAGGATTGGTGCAGAAATGAAACGAGAAATTGTATGCTGAGTTAGTCACTGGACAATTGGCGGTTGAGGAATCATCCGTGCAGCTCTCTCTTCAACAGTCCTTTGGTGACAGATGAAAGAAATTAATATCTCGAAAGTCAAAATTGCAAAATTTGGCTCCAACAGTGCGAGCAAAATGACCACAATTTCTTGGCCAAGTGGCCAATTCGAAGTGCTGAACCATGAATAGTTACCGGTCGAAAAATTCACGGATTTGTGGCCAATGCAGGTCCCTGCAGTGACAAAATAAAGTGAGTAACACCGGTTGTACGGTGATTTCTTTGGTTTTTGGCCAAGAACAACTGAAATTGACCTTTACTGATTCTAATGAGCACCTGTGCGACACATGCTCTTCGGCGATCAAAAGAATGAACGTGAATGCGTCAAGGCGAGAAACGGTCAAAACAGTGCTCCGCCGAAAACATTCTATGGTCTCCCTCTTCTACCTGCCGTTGAGTGCTGGAGTAAGAATGTTTTCATAAAAGACTTCTTGCTTTCCCCCGTCAAGTTCATTCTTTCTATCGCCGATCAGTACCTGGTTCTATGGGTTAAATCGTAGTTTTATGCGCAAATGAGTCAGTGTCTTTTCTTTCCAGTGAATTTCTTTGAGGATAATTTGTCAATTATTAATTTTGTAACGGGGGGGATTTTTGGGCTTTTGGGGCCGTTACAGGGGAGACAGGACAAAATAATGAAAACACGAGTTAACGCTCTAACTTTATTAACTTAACTAACAAACCCAACCCACTTATAACTTTAACTAAGAGACGACTGGGGGGGGGGGACACGACGGTTCTCAGGGCACAATTAAACAGTTACACTTCCACCAGCCGGTGGCTGGCGAACGACTCCTTTATCTCGGCACTCCGTCCACCTGGAAAACTCAGGATTGGGTAAGAGGGGAATTGAAACTAGGTTGTCTATTGCGACACTTGCCGTGCCGTTGAATTGAGCTTTGGACTCTTAGCTCAGCCCTCTGTCCCATGCCGTAATGTCGTAGGCAACCTCGGGACCGGCAACCTTCGTCACCCTTGCGTAGCACACGTTACAATTTTCTCTTTTATTCGTTAATTACATATTTTCCTCAATTTTAGCGGCGCAGTTTTTTCACTTTTAGTACTTTTAGCAATTAATTAGCGCTGTATTTTGATTTTAGCTGAGATTGCCTCCAGTACCTAACCCGAAAAAAAAATTAGCCCTTGTTCTCCCTTTTAGCCGCGAATTAGCGCTTTCCTCAGTTTCAGCCGAAATTAGCGCTTTTTCTAAATATAGCCGCGCTTTAGAGCTTTGCCTACATTTCAGCCGCAAAATACGCGGCAAGTTTACGTACGCCCAGCACAAACTTCGAAATGGCGTTTTCTTAAAATTTGACCCGCGAATTAGCGACTTCTCAGTTTTAGTCGCGAGTTATAGTAGTTGTTTTTTACTTTCAGCTATAAATTAACGCCTTTTCTTGATTTTAGCTGAATTTGACACCAAAAACTGTATGTTTAGCCGCAAATTTGCTAATTTTTCCATTTTTAGGCTTGAATTAGAGCTTTTTCTTAATTTTTATCCGTGAATTTAAACTGCCAATTAGGAAGCGTGTTTCTTCGCAAATTACTGTTTTTGTTATTGTTTTGTTTTGTTTGAATAATTGTTACCATGAATGACCGCTTTGTCCCAATTCTAGCCGCGGATTTGCACAAAAGCTGCACGTAGGGATTTTTTGGCCCTCTAACATACCTCGAATCAGCGATTTTTTGTCTAATTTTGGTCTTGAAGTTGCAACAAAATACCGTAAATTAGAGCATTTTCTCATATTTAGGAATGAATGAGCACTATTTCGCCATTTTAGCCTGGAAAATTAGTATTTTTTCCAAACTTTTAGCCACGCAGTTTCCCCCTAGAATAGTATGTACACATGCGCGTAGGTCCTACAATAACTGGGGATCAGGGTATTCGACCCAAATTGCCGTCCAATTTTCACTCCGTTCAATTTTGTATCATTTCAACGTCCTTAAATTCCTTGTTTTTCCGCCCATAAGCTTTTCGGAGGCTCCCTGGGAACATTGGTCCCCGGGGCAGTCCGCCCCTCTCCACTACCTCTCGGTTTTAGTTACTGTCTAGAAAAGAATTCCCCGTTCCGGTGAGGATTTCCTCGGAAAAATTGTGATTTTTGTAGCGAGTCTCTGTGCTCAGACCTCTTCGTTTCAAGGGCAAATTGACCGTTTTTCTACGTTGGATTGTGTGGTTTTCGCAATTTATGGTCAAATTTTGCGTTCCTGCTTCCTGATAAAAAATGGGACGTTTCCTGCCGGTGGGGGTTTCCTGAAAGAGGCAACCGTGAAATGATGTATTCTCAAAATTGGGACTCGAACGGGCCAGTTTGGCTTATAGGAGGTGCCACAAACTCCGAAATTTTGGCTTTTTAAAAGAACCAAGTCCGCAAAATTGGTTTTTCGAAGAGCCAAACTCACTAAATTTGATTTTTGAAAGATCCAATTCCGCGAAAGGATTTTTTGAAGGAGCGAAATCCACCGAATTGCGCTTCGCTGAATAAGCCGTCCCTGGCAACGCCAGTCTACTGCCGCAAAATTAGCTTTTTGTGGATCAAATAATCCGAATCTGGTCGGCCGGGGTCGGTATTTTCATAATATTTCATGAAGGTGATTGGTGGGGAATTAGGAAAACCGGCCGACCTTATTGTCCCGAGCCCTGAGCTGGCTACGCTCTAGTGCTCAGGTGAGACTGCATTCCGAAAGCTGGTGTTGTCCGAGGAATCATAAATCATAAACTTTTCAGATTTGATTTGTTTCCTTTTGTCTCATTAATTTTCGACGACAACACCGACTGATGTTGTTTTTCAACATTCACAGTTAATTTTCTGCGGAATAAAAGCAACAGCTGCCCATCATTTGAAAGGTTACTACTTGCACTTGTGTTTTCATGCACCTGCTCGATCATTGCCTCTGAGATTAGAAAACTTTATTGAGCTTGTCTAATTAGCGGGATACCGTAAATGGATGACCGTTATTTCGCTAACCACCTGTGACAATTAAAAGGCTGTTTTTTTCTCGGCTTTTTGTTGCTCATTTTTTTAAAAACCAACAATTGTATGCTCTTTTCTGTTGTTGTTTTGCTTTACTGATTCATCGACGAAACGTACGTAACTTTTCGTTACGAATTTGGGAAATCCTTAAATTCAAATCTGCTGTTTAGAACTTGAAGAATTATCCCCACTATTGCTCTTGATACGAAGTGCATTGGTTAATCAAGCTTGAGTATTTTTTCAAAGTCATTAGGTCAAGCTTTCCGCTTGGTGTACCTCCTTGGTCCTTGTGAATTGAATTTCAAGCCCGGAGGGTACAACTCCCCCCACCCCGCAAGGTCGACCTTGCTTGACAGTCAAAAATGGAGCTGGAGGTAGTGTTGGAATTTTATATTGAGATAAATTATTGTTTTGGTTCACATTATACGCATTATTGATTAAAAGTATTACCTACATTAAAAGATGAGATTTATAATTCAGATCATGTGAATTTTCTTGATGCAGTCTTATTCGATAAATAAATACTTTGCGTTATTATCATTTAAATATCATTGGTTTGATTCATCAATAAACTGCAACTACTTTATAGTTCAACTAAAAGCAATTAAGACTCAACTTTACCTCCGAGTTCTTACAGGGAAATGGGAGTAAAGCTTTTGACTAATATTTGGAAAATTCAATTCGGCACCTAAATGAACAAGAAAAAGGCACCATTTTTTTTTTCAAGCATCACTGTCGCCTGGATCTGTCTAGGCGGTAGGAGCCTCTTTTAAAGAGGATTATCACAGAGCCGTTAAAAACAAGCGTGTTTTCAAAGGGCAGTACGTTCGTCGTACACGACGACTGCCTCGTTGTCAACCAGGGAATCAGTGTCTTTGTGTAAATGAAACTGCGACCGAGATTTACTCAGAGCAATAATGGCGGCCTCGTTGTTTCGCATCCTGTTTTTACGTTTTTTACTGAAATTAACCTGAAACGAGCGATAAAAAAAAAAATCAACATTGTTCTTTTGTTGTGATTTTACGTACTACTTTACTTTAGCGTAAAGTTCAGATATGTCATCAGCAGTCGATAATGGTCTGGATTTATTTCGAACACAAGCGGGTAGACTTTGAGTTTTTAACATGAGGCCGCCACCTCCAAATGGAGACAGATAAACTTCACGCGAGCTTCCTCCAGAACTCTCTTCTAGAACTTGAGAGAGAAAAAAAGGTCTTGACGTCAAAACAGTGTGACAAGTGAAGGTTTGAAGCTCAGTTCATGGGAGGCACGTTACAATTTGACGAAAATCGTACAAATCTTGCAACTGTTCCGAAGTTGTGGGTTCATGTTCAGACCATAAAAACCGAAGTTCATGTTGAGCTTTCGGAAAACGTATTTCCTTCCTCAGGGTTCTACAGCCCTAAATCCCATAAAATGCAGAACAGTTGACAAAAATAAATGTGCAATCCCTGATCGTACATAATTAATAGCATTGGGAATTTCGAGCTCTGCTCTTGGAAATGCTGAATTTATGAATGCATCCAGTTTTTATCTCTTGTAGAGCCTCAGACAGAAAATACGTTTTCCGAAAGCTCGGCATGTATTTCCGTTTTTTATGGTAACTCGCAACTTCTGTACAAGCTTGTAATGCTTGAATTTTTCCTTTATTCTTATATCTCGCAAAACGTAGTCAGGGCTTTAGGGTTTTTTCTTACTGGTTGTTGAGGCGCAGAACTGTCCATAATTCGGAGGACTGAATTCTGATATCTGAGGCAATGAACAAGGCGGACAATTCTCAACACCAGGGCCCGGTGACAGTGAAAGCGGTTGACTGTGCGGACGAGGAGGCCGTTGCTGATCAGCTCCCTGAATAAACAACAAAGTACGAGAGTCTAGGAATTTTTTCAAAACAGAAATGTTTGCAGATTCCACCCACCATGGAGTGTTGCGTGGGAACTGTGATTGATCGAGGAAGCGGGCTACAAGTGGCTCGCTCGAGGGCCGCAGGATCCAAAAGTCGGTTGTTGTAGAACCAGTGATTGCCTGAAGACGGCGAAAGGCCTCCAGATGGCATCACTTCTAGGACTCGTGAGCTGACAGACCACTGTCCACCATTTTTAACATCAAGGTACACCGCGGATTCGCTGGAAAAACAAAAACAAACAAACACACAAAACGAAAGTGCGTTAACAATTGAAAAAGGCTGGAGAACAACAATAATTATTGCAGCCCGTACCTGGGTAAAACGGGAACAACATGGCCACGCTGAGCTGTCCGACGGTCTACCTTGACTCCTGTGAAACATGGGATGATCTTTTATAGCGTTCCCCATTTGCACAAAATTCTGCAACGGGGCTATTCAGTTCCACCCGTCTTCTCCACTAACATATGATTTAATTCAGTGAAGACGGGTGGAAATGAACTGCCCAAATGCAGAATTTTGTGCAAATGGGGAACGCTATAAGTTTTGCGATTTGCTCTTAAAATGCTTTTTAAAAGTTCGAGAAGTAAAAGTGATTTCAGTCCCCTCCCAGCTAATGAAAATTTTTCAATTAAAGCGTCCAGGGGCGATATAGGTCGGAATATTTCGTCCCGCATGTGACTTAGGAAGTGATTAAACCTTAATTTCCGGGACGATAGCTCCAAACGGAAATTAAAAGCAGAGACTCCTTACAATGCTAAACGTGCGACACAGATACTATGAGTGAGAAGGAGGGGAACTGATTGACTAATTGATGACAAAATCATAACTCAACTGTAATCCTTGTTCCGTTGTAAGCAAAACCTCCAGAGAAGGACGCCAATCACAATAAGTACGATGAGAGCTCCAGCAGTCAAAACGGCCACAACGAGGGGAAGTTGTTCAGAAGGAACACGCCAATGCCAAGCATTGCGTCCTCCGCCGTCGTCGGTTGACCATCGAGTCAGATTGCTCTGCAAAACATGAAGAGAGTCGTAATTACATTGAAAGAGCGGTGGTATTACGAGACTTGAACTAATGATTTACCTGCGGCCACATTTTGGCCGTGAGTATCACTGACTGCTGGTAAACTCGATTATTGTCGGCCACTTCAAGACCCATGGTTTTGCCATCTAAATGTAAATTTAATTGAAATACACTGGAAAAACTCAAGAAGGAACAGCTTTCACTGAAACACTTCACATAACATACCACTTTCTATAATGAGAACAACTCAAACCCGTGAAATTATGGAACTAAACTTTAAACAAAACCAAAAATTCAACTTTTATTGGGTGCATTAACGATAATGGTGACTTAATGGAACCAGGAAGCATTTTTTGGACAAATAAGAAAAAAGGACACTGAAATGAGAGAAATGACAGGAGGGGGAATGATAACGGTTATCACAAAATTACATGCAGTTCGCCCAACTCCTAGGGTTAAAAACTTGAAACTAGAAAAAAAAAAATGTGCCAAATTATGAAAAAAGAACGCTTCCGTAGAATTAAAAAGACTAATCAGGACATGATCGCCCAACCAGTGAATCGTGAAATTAATGAAAATGTTAATGAAATAAGAAGAAATGATAGACTATTTATGAAGGTATCCCATTAACAGCATCTTCAACAACAATCCCGCTCCCACAACCTACAGAGACCACTAATTAATTTTCGAAAAAATTACCTTTAATGATGACTCCAGGATGAAGGACTTGATAATATACCGTCATTATCAATTAAAATTGTTTTTGAATCAATAGAGATCACTTCTACAATAATTAAATAAAACCCTTCGCCGGCGGCAGCTCCTTTGTGAATGAATGAATAGTCTCCTCTACTCCAGCTCCAACCTCCAACGAATGACTCATCCACATCCAAGCAGCAGTGCTCCCCCCCCCCCACCAACCGTCATCATCCAAATATAAAGTTGTGATGGGTCGTTTAGCCGTTCATAAGTTTGATGTTACATTAATTATGTATGTGAATTCCCAGATTTCTATGCTATGGAGTTTCCGAAGAAGCTTGTAAACAAGAGGTAATTCGCTCAACCAGACTGTGTGAAGTTGAAGTTGAAGAGAACAGGACATTTCGACATTGTTAATTTGAGCAAAAACGTAGAAAAATTAGCGAAAAAAAAAAAAAGAAAATGGTGAATGATGGTGGGGTGGACGCATTAAATTCACGTTAGAGACCACACGTTTAGGGCGTCGACTCTCATGCCCAGGTATTGTCTGCTGAGTGGGTTCGATTCCCACTGTAGGCTGGATTATTTAAGGAAAAATGATAACCCACGTGAGAATAGCAAAGTGTGTGCTTTCGCCCTCGTCCACGACACCGTATGGACGTAAAGCTCGTTGGATTACCACTCCAACTCACTGACGAAACGCGGATATTATATTGGCTCTGTGGGGGTCTTGGGTTTTCATCAAGCTTAGGGCGCTTTACCTAAAATAAAAATAAAAACAAAAACTTGCCATTTCTCCGAAATTAAGGGCCCTATTCAAAAATCTACCTTAAATTTAAGACCTCCTTAAAGCGTTTTGAAACAGATGTCACGTTCTTAAGTTGAGGTACTACCAGTAAAATTGATTCGGCCCTAATAAGACTCTAAACTCCCTGTTTTGTTGAAACCCCGAAACTGAAATTATGGTCCGAAACGTACATTTTCACGGGAATTAAGACCCGCGAAAGACGCATTACCCCGGATATTCGCCCATGGAACTTTCAATTTCCTGGGTACTCGTCAGGCTCTGTTAGGGCCGGCTCGGATGTTAGGATCCTCCGCCACGAAAAAGGTCAAAAACTTGGAAATTTTGCTTAAACTTAAAGTCCCAGTGAACTTGCAATTTCGCTTAAATTAACACGTGAAAGACCCGGTACTTTCAATTGTGTCTATATTCAGATTCAGCCAGGAAACTTGTTTGTTTGCACAAAATAGAGGACCCCAACTTGCAAACTCATTAAATTTCTATTTCAAATGAATTCAAGAAGATAACAACGAATTTCGCGGATATTCAAACCCAAACTTGAAATATCCCTGCGAAATGAAGAATTGGAATTTGCAATATCGAGAATATTCAGCCAGTGAATTTCCAATTCCGTGCGTGATGCCTTCCAAATGTAGCAATTTTGAGGTTATTCATCAGGCTTTGATGTGTGCTATTGGAACTGGCTTGCCCTGCAGGATCCACGGCCTTCAAAACATGGCCCCAAACTTTCAATTTCGCGGAAACTGACACGTGAAACTCGCAATATTGCGAAAATTTGGCAAGGAAAATTCCAATGTCGTGGATATTTACTTTCAAAATGTAGCAATTTTGTGGCTATAAAGTGAAATGACTTGTGGCACTGTCGGCACCGTCTAGACCGTCTTCCGCGGTCACGATGAAAGATCCCAGAAACTCGAATTTTCGCAATGCCACCGATAAGTAGATAAACTTCGGCCAAATTAGAGTTCAAATCATCCAAGTCCCCCCCTCTCCCCATTTTTTGTGCAATTTCATCCTCTTTCACGTCTATTCAGTGTCTTTTCCGATTTGTCTGGCATTCTGAGAGGCGAGCATCCAAATAGTAAGAAATGACCCACGCCAGACATGTTCGGATGATCCGATGTCGGGACACAAATTTTGGAAACTTCGAAGGCTGTCTCGTCCCTCTATGTCCCACTGAAATTGTCTGGCGTTTGCCACTAAGGAAACCTCTCTAGACGCATGATGAGCTTTTACAAAAGCCAGACACGATCTAACGATCCGTAAAACGACTTTTTTTTTTTTTTTTGCCAACGACCAGACGCCCTGCTTGGCCTTGTGCTGTCGTTAGAAATGTCTGACAGTGTTACAGACGCATTTGCTAGTGACCATGTAAGCGCGATCAGATGATGTACGGATTTTTCATACGGTGGGCTCCCGGACTGCAAGGTTTTGCC
This sequence comes from Corythucha ciliata, assembly GCA_038030265.1. Lineage (NCBI taxonomy): Eukaryota > Metazoa > Arthropoda > Insecta > Hemiptera > Tingidae > Corythucha > Corythucha ciliata. Next base: position 7,058,714 of record CM075938.1, read on the forward strand.
CTATCAATATCAATTTCGTTTCCTAAAATCAAAATATCGCGGGGGTTGGCTCAATAGTAACTAATTTACGGGGGTGAATCTCATCCAAAAAGACAATTTCGCTGAATCAACATCAACATTTCGCGCAGTAGACCAATTCAAAAAGCAATTATTCGTGGGGTTGACTCGTTCGCATAACCGATTTCACAATTCGTGGACTTGGCTCTCTCAAACCCCACATGCTTCGCGGATCTGGCTCTTTCGGCAACCTATTTCGTGGGAGGACGGGATGGGGGGTTGCACCTTCAAATGCGAAATTACTAGAGGTTGGATCATTTGAGACGAATTCCGCTGCTGTCCAAAGAGACGGAGTGTGGTTGTGACTTGTGAGGCCCAAACTGAAAAAAAACTGTCTCGGATCAAAATTTTCTTCTTACATGCAACTTCCTCATTATAACTTCAGTATGGAAGTACCTATGTAACCCCCTCCCTCACACCACACAACATCAATTCCGCGGTCAATTGACCGCGCATATAGCAAGCAGTAGGGGCTCTGTAGTAGGTTGGCACGTCGTGCAAAACGCACGACTATGAACCCGCACAACTTCCTGTGTATGTCCCGGTTTGAGCATACCCTTTTCTTATTTCATGGGAGCTTCCAGGATTGTTTTTACGCTTCCTCCTTTCCTCGTGTTGTTTTCCTCAGAAATTGAGGTCAAACTAGGTGGTGTTGGTTTAGCCGGAAACCCACAATTTAGCGGGTCTGATTTTTCAGCTCAAAAAGGACAAATCCAGAACTTTCGACTGAGCCAATCCGAAAATAGAAAGAGATTTTGCGCAAAATATTTTAGTTAGTTCTTTGTGATACCCTGCGAGAGCGTTTCATTGCACTCGCTATGGAACTCAGATCCCCCCCCCCCACCAACCACTTAGGAGAATAATTTTTTTTTTTTTTAGGTTTCTAGAGGTGGTACAGAATACGTTCTCGGCCGTGACTTGTGCTGCTCTGCAAGGCCATTCATTTGCACTTTCCGATGAAAATCCAATTTCCGTATTAGCAGGTTTTCTCAGTATCCTCCGGTTTTTTGCCGCAAATCAGGCCTTTTTCTCCATTATTGACACGAATTGAAGCTTTACTCAATTTCAGTTACGAATTGCCGCTTTTACTCCATTTCAGAAGCGGGTTTTCTCCATTTTAGCTGCGAAAATATAGGTAGAATAAGCTCTTTATGAGAATTTTAGCCGCGAATTAGCAGGATTTTTTCAGATGTGCCCATGAATTAGCGTTTTTTTCCATTTTACCAGTATGTTAGCGCTTTTTCGTAATTTTAGCCTCGAATATTAGCGGTTTCTTCCACTTCTTACTTCTTAGCCATGGGAACGAGCGTTTTATCTCTCATTTTCCCGTGCATTAGCACTTTTTCTTTGTTATAGCCGCTAATTATTTATCAATTTTAGCCGAGAGCAAACAATTTCACAAAATTTTAGCCACGGATTTTCTCACGATCCGCGGTTCGGTGTTTTTTCTCCATTTTAGCTGCGAATGATGAACGCATTATGTAAATTTTAGCTGGGAATCAGTATGAGTAGGTTTTCCCAGATAATATTCGTGAATTCCGTTTTTTCTCAAGTTCCCTTTTATTGTGATCATGCCATATACATAGGACGTAGGTCTTCGAACCACCCTCCCCCCGCCTTGTGACTGTTTCTACCTAACATCATTGTACCTAACCGAGTGGAATAAAAAGATAAATCAACGTACAAAACGGGGCTAAAGAGTGCCTTCGCAAGCGACGATTGTGGCTGATCGCGGCTTTCGCCGTATCCGACCATATCTCCCCTTCTGCCTTGAAAGATGCACTTAAAATGAGATCCTTATACAATTTACAATGATTGTCGACCCATTTTGAGCTACACAATTAGAATTGAACGCTCGATAAACTTAAACGAATTTCTTATAATCCACTGCTCATAATGATGAATAATAATGATGTATTAATTTATGTTAATTGGTTCTTGCCCACAAAGAACTCAATGAGCTGAGTCCCCCCCCCCCCTCACCGAGAGAAAAAGAAAGATTTCACTGATTGAGCAGTGTCAATCTAGAGAAAGCAACTCTGGCGATAACTACATACATACCGATATTATTAAGTTCTTTTCTTACGGGAAAAATGCTTTCAAAACACGAGAAAGAGTCTTCTGTTCAAAAAGCAAATACTTTGGCAAATCGTTTCCATTTCATAGAGCCAAAATAAACGTCAGTCGTTTTCAGCGGTCGATTTGGACTTCAACCCACCGTTGTTATCAAACGTGTAATCAAAATTCAAAATAGCTTGTTTGGGCAAAGGTTGCACGTTGAAGAGCCCCTTCTTTTAATTCTCAGGGAACAAAGTCATTCAACTTATTCATTTCATCTCGGAACGACTGGAAAAAAACATCATGAAACCCGCGATTGTAGCTGACGAAATGTTTCCCGAGGGTGCTGGACCGTACATGGAACTGGAAGAAGTAAGTCTTAACAAGGGGCTTTTACGCTAAGGATCGACCGTGATGGTTGTAATTTTTCCCATTCTGAAAGGCCGGAGGATCCAGTGGGCTTCTAATGGACTTGGCGGCCAACGAGAAGTCGGTTCATTCCGATTTTTTCAATGGTATACCTTTGGACTGGACGTCTTGTAAGACGAAAATTATACATTCAAACTTATCGGAGATGTCATTTCCAGATTTTGAGGATCTTTTTGATGATGACAATCTTGATTGAACCTCTTATACGCTGACATGACATCAAATTAAAAACATTTTTTTGATACTGAAATGTGGCTGTGCTTCCTTTCTAGAATGCTGCGTTATCTTGTACTCTGAACGTGGTGACCATTTCCCTTCCTTCCGTGGTTGTCCTTCAAAAATAAGCTGAGGCCACTCTCGGAGAGTGTTAAGGTGCCCAGTCGTTAATTAATGTGAAGGGGAGGTAAATGTCTGATGTGATAGCTACATCGAGGATCTAGAATTCTGAGAAGTTGTCACATGGCTTCGCCTAAGGCCGGTCGCCCTCTGGCAGCGTTTTCGAGCGGCGCTACAACGAGCGTACATCCCTAAAGGCTCAAATTGAATGTGACATCGTCCACTGCAGGCTTAGCAGCAGTGATTTCCATTTAAGCCTTTTTGGATGTACGCTCGTGTCGCGCAGCTCGAAACGCTTCCAGTGGACGACCGGCCTAAATCGCTTCATTGTGCTAATTGAAATTGGCTGAGCGTGATAGCAACTAGTGTTCTTGAAAGTTAAGGATCTTCGCCCGGGGATATACATATATCCAGTACGGGAGGGGGGGTGGATTACATAAATATGTGCAATGTACATATCCACACCTGAGCGCCCAAAGGGCCAATGTGCACTATTTGAACACTGGCCGAACTGGATTAATTGAATCTGAAAGTGGTTTCAATAACCAAATTTCGAGGGTTGGCCCATAGTCAAAACGAATTTCGTGGGATTCGCACGCCAAAAAGAAATAATTTCGGGTTTAGCCAGCTCGAAGAGCCAACTTGGTGGATCTGGCTTTTTCAGAAATGAAATTTTGCAGTTTTGGTTCTTTTAAAAACCAATTTCACAGGGCGAAAGCAAGCATTTCGCAGGATTTGCGCTGTTCAAAAGGCAATATCGAGGGATTTTATTATTCAAATAATCACTTAACTGCAGATTTCGCTTATTCAAACCCGGAATTACGTGGATTTGAACCCTTACAGGAACCATTTTCGCGGATTCGGCACCTTCGACAACGAAATTTCGATATGAGACCCATATCTGGTGCTATCCAAGAGGGAGAAAGCTGTCATAGGAAAACGCTGCAACTGTGTGGTTGCCGCTGGTGACATGTTGCCCCCTTTTTTACCCCTTTAGGTACGCTCCTGTCCCCCACGAAACGTTTAAATTCCTGGAAAAACATGAAATCCTGGCATGAGTTTTCCTTCGTTGGGTTTGGAAAAGGGGGGGCCGCCCTCGCTTGAGCTGAACTCTGATGGTTGAGTTTTGTGGTTAATCGTTTAGTGTTCGGAGCTAATTCGTCGCTATATGTGAATACATCGTTGATTCGCTGCTATAATGGGTATAAGTGCTAACAATTCGCTGCAAAATTGAGAAAAACTGGGATTCTAAAGTACAACTCCCTTCTTTTTTGGCTGCTTTTTCAAGTTGAATAGAAAAACTCCTCCTCTTTCACTCGAACTAACTCAGCCGTCGCAGTGTTTTTTGTTTAATTAAATGCATTTCGGGTCCATTTTTCCGGATCCCCTCATCAGCATTTATATGCCAAACACAGCACAGCAGGAGTAGGTTTCAGTTGTGCTGTGTTTGGCATAAATGCTGATGAGGGGATCCGGAAAAATGGACCCGAAATGCATTTAATTAAACAAAAAACACTGCGACGGCTGAGTTAGTTCGAGTGAAAGAGGAGGAGTTTTTCTATTGAAAAACTGGGATTTGGTCAAACTTTGGAGATTGGGAAAAAGCGCTTATTTAAAGCTAAAGTTGAGAATTCGCGATTTCTGGGGACAAAACTGTCATGGCTGAAATTTAAAAAAAGCGCTAATTCATGGCCAAGTGTAAAGACATCGCTGATTTACTGCTGAAGTTGAGGGAAAAGGCTAATTCGTGGCTAAATGAATAAATTCACTGCTTATAAATTGAGAAACAGCGCTAATTTGCTGCTAAAATATAGAAAAAAAAGCTAACTCACTGCCAAAATGGAAAAAAGGCTAATTCGCCGCTAAAATTAAGAAAAAACGCTCATTCTAAACTAAAATTAAGAAAACACCAAACCGCGATTTCTGGTGGCGCTTTCACGGCTAAAATTGAAAAAAAAACGTTAGTTCGCAGCTAAAGTGGAGATAAAAGCTAATTCGTTGCTAATATATAGAAAGAGCGATGCGTAATTCGCTGCTAAAATTGTGGAAAATCGCTAATTCGAGGCTAAATGTGAACACATCGCTAATAATTTACTGCTAAAATTGAGAAACAGCGCTAATTTACTTTTAAAATTGAGAATAAGAGCTAATTCACCGCTAAAAAGAAGTAAAAGATCGAAATCATCGATAAATCTGAAGAAGTCGCTAATACTCTGCTAAACTTGAGAGCAATACAGTGCTAATTCGTAGTATCGTAGTTCTAGATGGAAGACATTGATGGTTGATTGATGTACTGCTGAAGTTGAGAGAAGCGCACATTTGTGGTTGTAATTGAGATAAGGCGCTTATTCACTGCTAAAATTGAGAAAACGCAAATTCACAATTTCTGGAGGCATCTTGAAAATTGAGAAGAAGCGCTGAATTCTTGGCTAAATGTGAAAAATGGCTAATTCACTGCTGAAATAGAGGAAAATCACTAATTGGTGCCTAAAAACATAGACATTTCGCTGCTAAAATTGAGAAAAAGCGCTAATTCATAACTAAAAGTGAAAACAATTGCTAATTCACTGCTGAAATTAAAAAATACGCTAATTTGTGGCTAAATTAGAGAAAAAAATGTCTCATTCGTAGACAAAAATTGAGAGAACACAGTTCACGATTAGCAACTTATTGGCTAAAAATTGAGCAAAACCCATAACGCTACGCAATTTTATATTCCTTGATTTTTTAGAGACTGAGAGGCCTGAGGGGGATTACAGTCCGAGGCCCTCATAATATGTGTAGTTTCACCGGTGGTTACACTACGCATAGGCCTTGGATCGATCAATTGGGGCGATTTCATGACCGAATAAGCAATTTCTGTGGATATTTAACAGGTTTCGTCCCATGTGGGTTATTGAGAAGCAAAATTGGCAATTTTTTTTAGCCAAATATCTTGTTTATTGGGGGTAGAAAAATCCTTTAATTCGAAAAAAATTAATGTTCGGGCTAATTTTCCGGTCAAAGTTCAGCGAGTATCCATTTTCAGGGAGGGATTTGTCAACGTTTTAAATGGAAAAGCAGACCGTTTGATTATATTTGAATTTTTACATACTATGCTGCCTCAAAAAAGTCTAGGGGAAAATTTATATTTTCTTCGCATGCGATAAGGAACAGCCCCATGACAGGCCCATATTTGGTCAGAACTTTCTTAGGGTTGGAACAATTTATGTGGTCGGGACTCTTTAGTAGTTTGAAACTTTTGGCTAATTTTTTCTATTTGTGGAGGGGGGGGAGGAATTTTTTGGTCACTTCCTGAACTAAAGCGAAATATGTTTTGGCCCGACCGGAGATCGAGTCCCTGGCCCAGAGGCCTGGTAACCTAGCACCCAGCAGATCTGGCAGCATTTTTGAACTTTATTGAAGTGCCTAGGCCTAGATGAAGGGACACATGTTGATTCAGGTGGCTGGGAGGTTGGGTCAGACCTCCACGGTTCCACTCTGTTTGGTGATTGGTTGGTTCCACTGGGTTTGGTGAGTCCAACGTGTCTAACCCCGGACATTGTCCAACATCATTTCGTTCATCCATCAACAAAACCTGGGATATACTTGAGTAGTTTTGAAGAAAACTTGGGATTTTAGAGAGCGGCGAGGTTCTCTACCGCTAGTTGTGTCCTATTTTCCCGATGACAATAATAAGTCTTTTTAAATCACTGCCGGCGTAATAAAACGAACAGATGCCCTTTCCAAGACTGTAATGCTCCCCCCGTCCCTCTGAACTGTCTTGAGCTAGGTAGGTAGGCCCATAAATTCGCAGCCTCATGAGGGCCGGAAGCACTTGTACAACCGGTGGTGGCGGCGCCCAATGTATCAAAAATGTGCATTCAAACAGATTTCTTAAAAACATCTTCTTTCGCAATTTGTTTTTATCAATTTTCTTATTTTATTTACAATTAATCCATCGAAAGTATTGTAACAGGTACAACATCTAAATATTATCATTAAACGTTAAGTCCACTTATATACACCAACTTTTTTTCTGCAAGTAGTTGACCACAAAAGGTGAAAACTTACGGCTACTTTTAAGTAAGTAAAAACAGAAAAAAAAGCGTGCGGGTTTACATGAAGGCCCGCAACGAACCACAGCACACATACATATTTCATAAAAAACTGTGTAGACCCTGATTTAGGAAAAAGAAATCATGGAGCTACTCAAACATGTATAAAATATGACATCAATTAAAAGAAAAGTAGAAAAGGCGGAATGTAAAATATTTATGTACCTAATTAGAAAACTCAAGACGGAATAACATGGAACACCAAACGGATAAAACCAAATTTATGGACAAAAAAAATATATTTTTTGGGATTGAAATTGAATTATAGCTCCAACGCACATCTCTTCCAACAAAAAATAAAAATTAAAAGTGACAAATATTTCATTTAATTTCAAAGGATAGCGGTGGGTGAACGAGAACATAAACCTACTACAGCATGACTACCTAATTGCCGTCTAAAATCTACTCTCGTCTGTTTTTTTCAACTTCAAATATTTTTCAAGATCTTGAAAATTATTTTTCTCCGCTGCATAAAAAAAGCGAATAAACGCCCATCTCTTTTTTACTCAAGGAAAAAAGGTCAATCACTGTGTTAAAAAAAATCGGAAAATAAAGTTTCAAAATAAACCAAATTTTCATCGTCTTTAAATAATACACAAAAAAATTAATAATAATAATCGGATTCACAGCCAGTGCATTCCTAACGAATTTGCATAGGAAACAAATTCAGTGCACATCGGTTTTTTGAGAACTTGTCAAGTGTGTCAATTACTAAAAAAATCTGTTTTTACGTTTAATTCCTAAAGCTTTTCTTTCCCATTGTGAGAAAGCCTTCAAAATGTTGGGAATGGGGAAAAGCGGGAGCACGAGGCGGCTTATATTGAAAGATTAGGAGGGTGTGGTAGTTTCAACGAAATGGAAAACAATAATTTCACGCCCGATTGGTTGAAATTTACACGAAGTTTACACAAGGAAAACATAGATACAGTCAGTTAAAATGGGAGTGGGTGGGGGAACGACGATTAATCGGGAGAGGGAGGGAGGGATTGAACGAAAAGACTTGTTTTTTTGTTTGTTTTTTTTAACCTGACTCGTCGTTGCTTGTTGGAAGCCAAAAGGCCATATTCGTGCAAGCCGACGCGAGCATCATAAGCTTTGGATTAAATTGAACACACTGAACTGGGCCAGTGTGATCGGCATTGAGAACACATACCTTGTAACCGGTGTTGGCATTCCAGACATGAACCTGTTAACAATTTATTTTACATTAGAATCTACGCTATTTTACATTTTATATCATAATTCAAAAACTTACGCGTCCGTCAGTCGAGCCGCTAAAAATAAATTGAGAGTCGGGACTAAACGATGCTTCAACAGGGATGCCCTTGTTGTTTAAATGTCCCGTAAAAGTCTGAAGAGGCAGGCCGTTGAAGGAATCTATCAGCCTGATGATTGAGCCGTTCGTAGAAATTAGAACAGTCTTGCCATCGCGAGAGAATTTTAGGCCCGTCCAGTCACATTCTTTTTCCTGGACCTAGAAAGCAAAGAAAGCCACACATGAATTTTCTGTAAATGAAAATTTCGTTGGTCTGCCTATTTAACGCTATATTAAAAAAAAAAATCATTAACAATGGGTTTACAGGTGGGGAAGGGGAAGTTTGAACTGTCTGAAGAATAACTTCCGATGACAAAAATCAGGCAGTAATAGCATACTATCGGGTTCTATCAATACGACAGGAACAAAAAACGGCGGGGCGGGGGGTTTGATGAAAACCGGCGAATGAGAAGATATGCTCTGACAGCCACGCTGCCCATCAATGCTATGTGCTAGGTAGTCAAATGGGTTTGTAGGGAGGGGGCAGGGTTGCGCCCTGGGGCATTTTTTACGAACTGTGTCGGGGAAAAATGCCTTAAGCTGGATCCAAGAACGCTGATCCCCAAGGACTTTCCCATGTCCTACTTTTTAGAGCGTCCTGAGACGTCCATGTTCATTTTTCAGGTGTCCGGGGGATGCGTGTTTACAATCCCCCGATGAGTTCAGAGCCCATGCCTTTCTCTTCTCGAACAAACCTCATTGCGCCTGCAGATTATTCAATCATTACAGTGCTCGGTCAATGATATAGGTTGTACTTATTTTCTATTTGAGCCTCACGTGAAGGCTCTATAATTATAATATGTACCAACCTTAGCATGGGCGTAGCTAGCTCAAGACTTAAAGGGGGGGGGGGAGCACGGGTTTCATCAAGCTCAGGGCGCAAATCGGCCACTGAAAAAAAAGGCACCAAAACTTGCAATTTCTCCGAAATTAAGACGCAAAACTTGCGAAACTCCGAAACGTGCTATCGCGCGGATACCTTAGCCATTAAACTTCATTTTCTTGGTATTCGTCAGGCCTGCTATGGTTGCAGTTAGCATGAGTTTCAACGCGAAAAAATAGGTCCGGAAATTGTTAATTTTGATTTGATTAAACCCTAAACGGCCAAATTAACTGAAATTAAGACCCAAAACTGTCCATTCGACTGATTCAGCCAGGAATACACTGACTTTTAGCTCCGAATGATGTAATTTGGCTGTTTTTCATCAAGCTTTGGGCCTTCTCGGGGCCGCCGGTTGGACCCCGAGGAATGTGGCCGCTTAAAAAACAGACCCCGAAACTTGCCATTTTGCAGACATTAAGCACCAACACTAGTAATTTTGCGGCAATTACGACCCAAAACTTTCTATTTCTTTGAAATTAAACCCCGAAATTCTCATTTTCACAGAAATTAAAACCCGAAAGTCGCAATGGCGCGGAAATTGCGCCTTGGAACTTCCAATTTCTGCCGCAGCCGCCGCGCCGCCAGGATCCGTCGCTTCAAAAGTGGCCCCAAAACATGCACTACGTAAGACCATTAATTTACAATTTCTCTTAAATTAACACTCGAAGACCCGAAACTTTCAATTACTCCCATATTGAGAAAGGAGAATTGAAATTGTGCTCAAATTCGGGCCCGATCACTCACAAAAAATATGAGTCTCTAAATGTTGCACTTTCAGGGCTATTCGTCAGGGTATGGGCGCAGTCCGGGGTGGCTAACCGACCTGAAAAAAAAATGCCCTGAAATTTGCTATTTCGCTTAAACATAGGAACTGAAACTTGCAATTTCGTTAAAATTTGTGCCTGCAAAACGTACAATTTTTCAGATATTTGGCTTCAAAACGTTGCAATTTTGTTGGGCATAGGTGCGGAGTATAGGCCTCGCCAGCCTACGACGCGGATGGTCGAGGCCGCCCTAGCCCGCGATCCGAGCTCACAAAAAACATCTCTTATCCAAACTTACTATTTCACGGATATTCAGCCCTGAAACTTGCAATTTCTTCGAAATTAACATCCGAAACTTCAATTTTCGCAGGAATCAAGGCCCAAAATGTACATTTTGCGTATATATTCAGCCAGAAAACTTGTAATTTCGCTCACATTAGGACCCAAACGTGAAAACTCATTCTATTTTAAATTTTCAAATAAATTCAGGTTCAAACTCAAGGTTAATGACACATTCGGGACCAGTTTGGCCAGAATTCACGTCTAAAGGGCCCTAAAACTCGCAGTTTTTCTGAAATTAGGACATGAAACTTGCAACATCGTGAATATTCAGGCAGGAAAATGTTGAAATTTAGCGGTCATTAGTCATAAGACTTTGAGCACTATCGTGACCGTCTATCCCGGATTCCGAGGTCCCTATGCGACAGATGCCCGAAACTCAAGGTTTCGTGGAAATAAAGAGCAGAAACTGGCAAAATTCTTGGAAAATATACCGGAAAGTTGCCACTTCACCGATAGTTGGACCCGAAAACTGGCCATTCAACAGGTTTTTAGCTCAGAGTGCTGTGATTTCATGACTATATTTGTCAGGTTTGGGATCCCGTCGCTGCTGGGTGCACAGCCTCCAAAACAAAAGGCCCAGAAAATTGCAATTTCGTGAAGGTTAAGACACCGAAACTTATTTTTTCGCACATATTTAGCTCCCAATGATGCAATTTTGTGGTAAAATTGGAAAAAGAATTATCGATTTTAGCTGTAAATTGACGTTTTTTTTCAATTTTATCGGATAATTAGCGATTTTCACCATTTTAGCTGATTATTGGTGGTTTTTCTTAATTTTAGCCGCGGACTCGAGCCTATAGAACAGAGGACATTAGCGCTTTTCACAATTTCAGCTGCGAATTAGCGATTTTTCCCCATTCATAGCCACGACTTAGCGCTTTTTCTCTACGTTAGCCCAGTACTCTCTGCCCAGTATGTACAAAAGGTTTATAAAATAAAACGAAGTCATTTTACGCGAAAATAGAACAAACGAAACAAAAATAAAAGCGGACTCTGAACGCAGTAGTTCGGACAGGCTGCGAGTTTTGGCTACAAACCCCATACTAGTTTAGAGCAGGCTCTGAACTCGTAAGGGGATTGTAAATAGGCGTCCGGCATGAGGTCAAAAGTGTCCTTTTTTGTCCCACCTTTCAGCTAAAACTTGTAACGTCTGGTGGGTCTATCTCCCAAACAAACCTGCGTATGTTTAGCCACAACGTCCCCAGTTCCCGATAAGTCCCTCACAGTTCTATTTCGTGGGGTTTTTGATGTTTCAAAAACCTATTTTGCAGACTATTGGCTCTTCTAAAACCCAATTTCGAGGTTTTGCCTCCTTTAAAAACGTTATTTCTGGGATTTAACACAGGTAGTATCCACGTGACAATTTAATAGGTTGTATAAAATTGTGGTACGATAGCGCCATGTTAAAATTATATCGCCCCTTCGTACTTGCCCCCCCCCTCCCATAGCACTTTTCAGGGAGTGTTCTGTAGCGAAGAGTTGCCCTGACGGAATGACGTTCATGCCATGGGCCGTATCAATCTAATTCTAGGAATGATTACGCACCCTCGGTGTAATTTTCTGGGAATGATATTTCGAGTAGTTTGGCACAAGAACGCGGGCTGTCGGGGAACGTTTCAAACCTGTTTAAGTCACTTTTGGTTCAAAATTGATCACCGCCTGATAATGAAAACTTTGCCCACGAACATTTCATTGAATTACTAGTATTCAGACCGAGCAAATGGATTGTTCATTCCAAATGTAGCGACAAAATTAATCTAGGGGACAAATTACAGCTTATGAGTACATGCAGTCAGTTTTAACGAGTTGCTGGAAGTTCAAGATTACGACTGCAATGTGTAAAAACCCAAAATGAGGCACTAAACTCTCACCTCATGGGCGCGTCTCTACGCGGAAAAAGTTATGCGAAGCCAAGAATTCAATGCTGCATACACAATTTGTGTTCGGCAGTTTTTCCACTATGAATAGTTTGAAGCGCTAGCTATTCTAATTCCACTTCTTTTTCAAAGCCAAAACCCTAAAAATATAACATTAATCAAGTTGAATGGCTTAAAAACTAATAATATTCTAATTCCGCTGTGGACTAAAATCTTGTAAATTTTTATTCCAACGAACATTGATGGCAAAAACAAACAATTAATTATAAAATTGATGACTAAAGATGTACATCGGGGTTTTTCATTCGTTAGTCTAACGATAATAAACAACGATGATTTTCTTTCGAATCCATCGACCAGCGTCTAAACTGATGACGCTGTACTTCTGATGTAGGCATGCCAAACGTAGGAGAGAGTGTGAGAGAGTGAGAGTGAGTGAGTGACAGAGAGGGAGAAAAAAGTAAACATAACGTAGATTTACGAAAGATATAGATGAGTCATTTCCTAAATTTTTAAACATACCGAAGTGATCCCGTCACTCCCTCTGTTTTCAACTCCTATATTATTATTAATCGTCTACTTGAACCTTCTCTAGATTCCGGTCCTCTAGGAACCAAAGCTATCCTCACGACGACGAAACTAATTTTTTTTCCGCCGCGTAGTCGCTCTGGCAACAAGAGAAAAAAGTGTTCTGAGAATTCGAGTCAAGAAATATTCTTGCGGAGTGAAGAATGCACCGGGTGTTTCCTGAGCAGCCGTCATATACCCCGGAATCTAAACACGGGACCAATTCTCAGAGAAAGACATCTGCCCTCCCCTGTCCTTTATTGACGACACCTACGTCCCCATTCCAAAGCTGGAAGAAAGTCTAAACTTCGCTCTACCTTGCTTTCCAAAAAAGAAGACATTGTGGCCAGTAAATCGACATCCCCCTCCCCCAATTCCATGGAAATTATGTTATTTGAAAACAATGCCCGACTGCACGTGGGCACTGCTCCATAGACTTCTAGGTATCTCTTCCTATCCGGCGTCAATTGACGCTCGTGTGCACCGGGCCTTAGGGTGCCCGGGGTTTTATGGGCGCTGATAGTCTGTTTAGCCATTTTCCATTGCTCTATCTGCAGGGCGTGAATGGACACATTTGTGACGTCAATTGACAGTCTGCCATTTTCAAGGGGTTTTGACTTTTTTTCAACGAATCGTCAGTTGAGTCATTTTTAAGGAGCGAATGGCCATTTTTAGAGCCAATAGAAATTTGCCAATTTTAGGGCGTGAATTGCCGGATCGGCCGTTTGTAGGGTACGACCCGTCAGTTTAGACATTTTCAAGGAGGAAATGGGCAGTTCGGTCATTTTTGGAGCACGAATGGTCGTTAGAGCCAATTAAGTCAGATTTGCCAACTTTAGGGCGTGAATTGCCCGTTTGGCTATGTTTATGCCGTGAATCGCCTGCTTAGCCATTTTCAAGGCACAAATTGGCCAGATTTGCCTGTATACTAGAACGCATTTTATAATTTTTAGAGCTTGAATACCCAGTTTGGCCATTTTTGCAGCACCAAACTCGGTCGGTTTCCATTTTCCGGGAACAAATACCATCAGTTTAGACACTTTCGTGGCTGAAATCTTCAGTTTTGCCATTATCGGGTGAATTTAAGCTAGATTTGCTAATTTTAGGGCGTTAATAGCCAGTTTGGCTATTTTTTTCGATTAAATAGGCAGTTTAGGCATTTTGAAGGCACGAATCATCAGTATTCCCATTTTTGGGACCGAGTGAGTTAGATTTACTACCAATTTTAGGGCAAGAATTGTTAGTTTGGCTATTTTCACTAGCGAACGGTCAGTATGTCTATTTTTTGAGCGGAAATTGTCCGCTATGGCTATTTTTTAGGGCATGAATTATCTGTTTAGGCATTTTGAAGCACCATCTGTTTAGCCAACTAGGGGATAACTGAGTCAGATTAACCAATTTAAGGCCGATAATAGAAAGTGTGATTTTTCAGGGCACGAATGGTCAGTATGATTAATTTTAGGGTGGAAACGCACAATATTTAGCAATTTATTGAGCGCGAATCGTCAGCGTTCAATCGCCAATGGTCGGTTTGCCATTTTCAGGGCATGCGTTTCCAGTTTGGCTATTTATAGCATAATTTACAGGCCAAGCTAAATTAAGGGTCGTAAGTAACCAGCTTGGGCATTTTTAGGCCACAAATTGTCCTATTAGCCATTTTCAAGGAGCGAATCGACAGTATCCGTATGGTTGATATGGAGGAATTAGCCAGTTCAACTATTTTTAGGCCACGAATAGTGAGTTGAGCCATTTTTATCAAAGTGAAACACAAAATCCAAAGATTTTACTTCCAGGCCACAAATTAGCGTTGTAGGTACTTAATTAAATCCGTGAATCGGCGTTTTTCACAATTTAGCCAAATAATAACGCCTTTTCTCAATTTTCATAGTGAGTCCGATCTATTCCTAAACTTAGCTCCAAATTTGACTATTTTTCGTCAATTTTAGCCGCGAAATAGCCCTTTTTCTCAACTTCAACCGCTAATGACTAGCTGCGAATGATCGATTTTTATCACGTATTTAAGATTGAATTATTTCACAATTTTAGCCACGAATGTGGCCTCCGTGAATTGGCGCTTCTCGTTATCCCAATTTTCGGCTGATGAAGAGTTTTTTTTTCTAAATTTTAGCCGTGAATTAGCGATTTTTTACAATTTTATCCGCGAAATAGCGTTTTACTCAATTTTAGCTGCGAATGAGAGCTAGTTCTGGACTTATACGCGAATCCGAAATTTGCTGTGATGGTTGGACCTTTGATGTGGTTGTGCTTTTTCTGCGGTTGGACCTTCTCTGTAGTCGGACTAAATAGCGAATTAGCATGGCGAAATAGCGTTTTATTCAATTTTATCCACGAATTTTTTTTCTCGATTTAGCCGCGTATTAGTGATTTTTATCAATTTTGACGAGGAATGAAGGGTTTTCACGTTTTTAGCCGCGAATTATAGATATTTTTACGTTTATTCATAGCTGTGAATTAGCGCATTTTCTGAATTTTATAGCCAAGTAGTTTAGCCACCGGAAACCGTGAATTGACCCTTTTTCGATATGAATTGCTAATGATTGGTTTTCTCTCAATTTTTAGCCTCGAATTAGCGCTTTATCTGCATTTTGGAAGAGTTTTCAAAACGTTGGCTGTGAATTAGTTTTTCTCAATTTTACCCGTGTGAATTTCTTTTTGCTTTTGATTCTTTCCTCAATTCAAGCCCGGAATTAGCGCTTTTCCGTAACTTGTAGGCGCGTCCTTTTGCGCCAAAAACGTCTGATTAGCGTGCCTTCTCATTAGTAACGGATTAACGAGTATATGCGAAGTTTTGAGTAATAATGATGCTCAGTACTGGATTCACGTTCATTGCCCAAAACTTGGTTTTAGGTACAAAATGTTAACATTTTTGTGTCGGGGGGGGGGGGCATATGTTTTTGGTACGAACGACGAGGTTTACGGTCTAAATTGGCAGTTTCCGTCCGAACCTTGTGAGGTGGTTGTGTATCGAAAAGTTGTGTATCATTACGTATTCAAGTGACAGCATTGTCATATGGAAAACCGAATGTTTGGTTCCCGAGGGAAAAATTATCAGTCCTTTTGATAAGTATAAGGTAGCTATAGTCTGTCCACTAAGGGGTGGACTCTCGCCCGCCCTTGAATTTAGTGGAATGAGCTTCCCCTTTGCCCCTCCTTTTAAAAGTAACGCACAGGGAATAATTTTGGAACACAATTTGTTCCAAAATTATTCCTCGTGTGTTCATTTAATGATCCATGAAATGATCACTGTGTAGCGTCTATACGTAACCATAGTGCCCGAAGTACAAATTTGTTTTGTTGATTTCTTTAAATATTTTTGGTGGGGGGAGTGAACAAATCGAACTATCGAAATAAAGCAACACATTCGAGAGTACATCACTAAGTGGACAGACTATAGTGCTATAAATCGCGAAAATCCATGTGCCATGCGTAGGGTGACCAGATGTAAAAGTAGTTTCCGAGGACGCCTGGCACGAAAAAGTAGGACGATTGTGACGGAATGTAGGACACAACAGTAGGACGCCTAAAAACTCAGTTTAATGTTAAAATTGCTGTTTTCTCTGTTTGAAAGAGCGAATTCCACGAAATTGGGTTTTGAGAGCGAAAATCCGCAAACCTTGGGATTTTTAAGGACCAAAACGACGAAATTTTGGTTTTGCATAATAAATTCCCAAAATTCGTAATTCGATTTTTGAAAGAGTTGAATTAATTTCCGGAATTAGCTAATTCACCTGCGAAAATGATTTTAGTAAGAGCAAACCCAACGAAATTTTGAGTTTTAAAAGCGTGAAAATCCGCAAAAGTTTTGGTCAGGCAAATTTTTCCTTGAATTTGAGTTCTAAACGAGCCAAGCCCACGAAGTCCGTAAAAATGGTTTTTGAAAGAGCAAAACTCACGAAAATTAGTTTTTAAAGCGTGAGCCCCACGAAATTCAGTTTTTAAAAGCTTGTAAATACGCGAAATTGGGATAGTAAATTACACAATGCAATTGGTGCCAATTTTGAAACATTTGGTTATGGAAGATCTACCTGAGAACGTGATGGATAAGAACCGTGATGGCGAAACGTGAACAGGGGAAGTTTCGGCTCAGCCTCACAGATTTGTTCAAATATGAACGTGAAAGATGTTCGAAGTTACAGACCCACGTTATAAGTTGAGCCGAAAAAGAAAGGACAAAAAAAGAGGACACTTTGGTTCTCTCCCCGGACCCATGAAAAATGAGCCCGGACGCTCTAAAAAGTAGGACATGTCCGGGGAAAGTAGGACGTCTAGTTAAGTTGGTCATGGGGTCATGCCACAAAATCATCGTCAATTGAAAGTCAAGTCAAAACCACAAAAAGTTTAATGAACACCGTTCATCCTTGTTTTAGTCGTGTTACACGGGCTTTGCACTCAGGCGGTTTATTTAACTGCGACTCAACTCATTTTTCGAGCAAATTTTTCTCCAAAAGATGGTTACACCCGTCCTGCTACCATTAATTAAACAGAAGAAAGAGGAACCAATGGTGGCGTATTGCCGTACCTCACCACTCAATTATCACTCATTAATTTGGGGGATAACACCGCCCCGCACTCTGACAGTATACTGCAGGGAAAAATAAACGATTTTCGGGACAGTCAGTGGAGTTTCAAAACTCGCTTCTTACTTCTCTCGACAAAATCGCCACGCTTTTTTGGGGGCAAACAATATGGATTTTGGGACTGTCGGTGATATCGTAACTAAACATTTAGGGAAAGGGGTTGGGGATGATTGCCCCGGTGTTCTACCTCTGCGGGCCGGGTAATGGAATTCACTCCATCGTTACTTCTTTTTTTTTCAAAAGTAATGAAAACGTTAATCCTTTACTGAAAACTGTAACGCCGTTATTAACCGAGTAAAGCGTTTCAGCTCGCTTTGGGGCGAAAGGACCGGGTCCTTCAGCATGATAGTGATTCAATCTGAAAACCTTTTCTTGATGGAAGTCCGAACCAATGCGTAGACTTGGTGTGATTGATTAATAGAATAATAGAAAACAGTTAAAAACTTACTTGATCAAACATAATAAAAGGTCCCTTGTCGAATGAACGAAGGTCGTACAGTTTGATAATCTCAGAATTGAGGCCCACCGCGAATATAAGCCCTTCAGGATCGTAGGCAGTCACTGGCTTACCCGGCAGGTTCATCATACCCTGGCAATTGGGTGAGCGGAGGTCCCATAGCCGAAGGGTTTTGTCCAATGAGCCGGAAATGAAAGAGTCTTCGATGGGTGATATGCAGAGGGAGACCACTTTTTTCGTGTGGCCGGGGAAGTAACGAATGTATTTGTTGTCGTGCAGCGACAAATACCTGAAGAGAGAAATTTTTCAAGTCAAGGGACAGTTTTTTAGGACAGGCTGAAGAGAACTTACCGGATGGTGTCATCAATTTTGGTGGACGAATGAATGGCCGTGTTTTTCGCGTGAGTAAAATGAATTAAATCTACGCCGTACTTTTTTGAATTTACAGTCTTAGTTACTACACCCTTTTCACAATCATAAATTACAATTTGATCGTCGTCCGAGCAAGAGATCAACGCGTCTCCACTGGGAGAGAAGTCTATACTTTTAATCTTGTCCGTGTTTTCTTTGAACACCTTGGCCACTTTGAAACTTCGCACGACATGATCGACCAGCTTCATCGTTTTGAAGCGAACCACAAACTACCCGGGCGGAGACGAGAAAAAGGGGCTTTCGCATAAAACTCTGTCGCCTTTTTTTAGGGGCCGGGGTGGATTTCTCTCGTTCCACGCAATAAATAAACAAAATACCTAGCCTCTTCCTTGGCTCGTTACCGATTAACACGAAGACTCGCGCGGTTCCACATTTCAGTTAAATGACCGACGTATTAAATTAAAAATCCAAATAAAAGGAAAAATAAAATAAAAAAATAAAAATAAAAAAATAAAAAACTCGGCTAAATACGTCGGCGCTTGTGAAAAACTCAACACAGTGCCCACTCGGTGATGTCCTCAAGATGGCCGCTACACAAGCGCCATCTGAATAAGACGCCAGTTCTTGAAAGTTTGAAAGAAGGACCAAGGATAAATTTCCACTGGAATGAATTCGTCAAATTCATACAAATTGTCCAGTCACGGGTGTAAAATGAAACGGGACGGAAATCTTTTTCACTTTATTGCTCCATTAAATGTCTTTTGACGTCAACTTGACTTGCACAGCTGAGTTCGGCAGGGAAACGGAATGGTGCGCTTGTGGCCGTGTTATTTATTTCATACTTTTTTCGAAAAGCGATGAATTAATTCGAGGCGTCTAGCATTCTGGCGACTCTAACTGGACTTTCGAACAAATGTGACCTTTTGTAAGTACTTCTGGTTACTCTTTATGCGTAATTATTCTCGAAATTTGTTTTTTGCTAAATAGGTCAAGAGAATCCGGCGACGACAACGACACTAGTGTCGTTCTTCTCTCCAACCCTCCCCTCCTTTTTTTTTTGCTTCTTTCTTGGTGGACTGGACGGCACCTCAAATCATTTGACAACGACCGAAAAGGAGCTTCGGCCTCTCGCGTTGAGCCCTTCACTTCGTCCTCCGCCCATCGCATCTCATGAGTTTCTGAAGAAAAATGGACGCAGTGGAAATGGACATAACTCTGTTCCCTGTAGCCGCCAGTAGTTGATTCGCTTTCGTGTTATGTGAAGTTGCGGTTGGACCAAGTCCGCACTTATTCGAATAGTTGGTTGGTTTTTGTTATGAAACTATTCGCGGGTTTCGGTCGAGTATTTTAGTGCGATTTTAGTGCCAGCCGCTGCTGGTCAAATTCGTCTCGTTTTGGCGATGGGAGAGCAGGTAACAACTTTGAATATCTTTTCATTAGATTAAGCTCTTCATACCAGTGCAGTCGAGCGTAGTAAAATTTCCTAATTCTCCAAACTACTCTTTTTTTGCTACTATCAAAACAATTGTGTGGCAATTTTAACCGAGCCGGAGGTGCCGTGCCTCTAGGTAGAGGACACATCGGTGCGCATGTTTCCCACCTGGTACCTCCTTTATTTTAGTGTAGAATGAAGCGTTCAGTACGATGAGTATTTCCTCTTCGGGGAATGTCGGGTCGTTGACTGGTTCAATAGTCTTGATGGTTTAGAAAAAAAAAGCAGCAACGTATGGATTCAAGAGATTAAGCGGTCGAGGCGAGACATCGGAATAATTTTACTAGCCGCCCCTTCGTCCTTCCTCTCATTTGTCCTTCCACGTCTTTATTACGTGAAATCTGAATCTCTTCCCCCACGGTCTTTTGTTTTCCTTCAAGGTGGGAGTCACGGCGGTGTAGTGGGTTTGCAAGTGATGGCCCGTAAACGACGCGCGAAAGCTGCCCCAAAACGAACAACGGCCACTGGCAGGAAAAAGAAACAGGCGGAAACTAAAACTGCTCAAACCATCGTCCCCGAGCATGATAATCACGCGGTTGAACCGGACGAGGAGTTGTCGTCGTCCGCCGTCCAAAAGCCGCCACCGCCCACTGTGCTCGGAGACCCGTCGTCGCAGACGGCAACTTCTATCGATGACACGGATACGAGCGTCGCGGTCCTCGCATCGCCTCAAGGGCCGAGAACAAGATCGTCGAAAGGTCGACCCCCTAGTACGCATAAAAGGTTCGGCAAGTTCCGTTGTTTGAACCAGAAGGCAACTAATGAACAAGAAGACGAAGCTTGCGGGTAAGTCTATCCTTTTTTTTTATTCTTCTCTTAGCAATGCTTTTCTATTTGTATTGATATTCGCACTCTGTTACCACGCGGTCTATTTTTACGTAAAACTCATCCTGCTTTCTTTAGAGCCATATCACCCATGTAAATTTCCCCTATATTTCATACTTGTTCATTATTTTTTGCACTAACATTATCCACTTTAGAGTTATCTTCAACGGCATCATTGCAGGCGAGAGAAAGTTGTTATTTTAATCATTCATGGATTGCTTAAAATGCCATCAACTACTGTTTAGTCCGGTAGACATTAATCCCCCCCCCCCACACCTACCCACTCACATCAAGCAGCTTGAAATTGGGGCCGTCCTCAAAATAGAAAATATTAGAACTCAGGGGTGAGTTAACTAACTTTGCTAGCGTTCGATTAGTGACTTCTTACATATATCCTTCTCGCTTCAAATGTTGTGTACGACTCGCTTCAATGTTGTCCTATGGTGACGCATTGGTAGGGTTGCCAGATCTCCAGTTTTCGCTCGGAGTCTCCGGGCCTGGGGCCCGAAAATCTTTCGTATAAGTTCGAGAAGCAACAAAAAATCCCAACCTAATAAAAAAAAATCTTAGTATCATTTTACGCGAGCGTTATTTTTAATTTTGTCAATCTCTTGATAGACGGATGCTGATATGCAAGGGCCAGTATTAACCGGAAAAGGTTCAAACTTCAAAAAAGACCCCCCCGACCACAAAAATGCCCCAACCATAAGAAAGTTCTTACCAAATAACGACCGCATATAATGCCAAAAAAGTGTAAATCTTTCACCGGACTCTATTGATGCAGCAATTAAAACTCCAGGATTAAGTTTAATGACTGATTTTAATGGTTTGAGACGTGCTGAATCCGAATTTCAACTTCCCAATTTTACAACCCTGGCAACACTCCAAAACTTGATTTGATTTTTTAAAATGTCGTGTGGGGGGGGAGGGGTCACCACACCATCGTGCGTAATATTTTTTAAAAATATGGTTCCCGCTAATTCCTTATGTTACCAGGTGTCCTGAATCTGAATTTTAACCTCCCCCCCAACCCTAACAAGAGACGCTTCAGCCTATAAATTTTTCTGCAAAATAATCCAGATTTCAGGTTTTTTTTATTTCATTTTGGTACGCATCCAAAGCCGAAATTGACGTAGTTCACATCCGTTTTCAGGTAATCTGAATCCAAACATCGTATTTCCTGCCCCCTACTCTAAGCCAAGTATCAAAAAATATTCGAGGATAACACAAAAAACCTCACATTTCCGCACTTAATAACGTGTTTTTTCACTAATGGCGTTTTCCATTTACATGAAATTCGCTATGGAGCCTAGCATTTCCACCCGTCTTTCCCGTAACCATATTATATAATTCAGAGAAGACAAGTGGAAATTCTCGGCTTCAAAGCGGAATTTCATACAAATGGAAAACGCTATTATTTTGCTGTTTCTAATCGAATTCCCATTTTTTCTGGTGTTCTAAATCCGAATTTGTGCTCAAAACTCAATCTACCATCAATTAACACCATGCTAAGTAGATACGATTCTTAACCAAAGAAAGCTGTAGCAACATTGAAAAACGACACGGTACTGGGTAGCCACGGACCGGGGAAACTGGGAAAAGTTAGGGAATTTCGAACTGCATGCAAGAAACTGTAGCCGTAGGAGCCTACGTTGTCTGTCTTCCCTCGTTGAGGTGCGTTAGAAACGAACCGGTTTCGGCTGCTCGCCATCTTCAGCGTCTGTAAGTCCAACTGAAACTGTGTGGTACTGGTGTCACCCCCCTGTATTTATACCTCACGTCGTAAGCCCTCCCTTTCACTTTCCCCCACTGTCACCCCTGGTGTGTATGTTTACAATGAAAAAGTCTATATTAGTCAATGAAAAAGTCAATATTAATTTCGAACTGGTCAGGGAATTTCTCAAGTTTGACACCTAAGTCGGGGAAAGATGAGTGGGCAGCTTCTTTATCTTAGACTTTCTCGTATTTGGTGGTTCAACGAAGAAGAAGAAATTAATGCGAGCTTTTCTATCCGTCATCACCTCCTACATACCGCGAAATTTAGTTTTTCATACAACCAAATTCCGTTAAGCTGCGTTTACATTTGAGAGTTTTTTACTCTCGAGTCTAAACGGGCCAGAGAGTTTTCGGGAAGGGCATACTGGCACTCTCAGAGAGTTCAATTCTCGAGAATTACTCTCAAGTGTCATAGCACCCTTAAATTTGGTTTTGAAAGAGCCTACCCCTCAAAATTTTAATTTGGTTTTGCAAGGGACCAAGTCTTACGAAAGGTTTTTTTAAGGAGAGTTTAACCCACGAAATTTTGTTTTTGAACAAGCTCACGAAATTCGATTTTTAAAAGACTCAATCCTTTGAAATTTCATAATTGAATGATCAGACCCTACGAAATCATCTGTAAGGGAGCGAATAATCAGAAATTACATCTACGTCAACTGCATTACTAAACGTTGGACGTAAGGATTTTTTGGGAAATATTTAAGTCTAAACCCAAGTTTTTTGGTACAATTTACGTCATAACTCAAAAACTAATCGTCGGCACGGGATTGGGGTTAATTTTCATCGACTCAGCTCACAAAACGTTTGGGCAATTTCGTCATCCGTTATAGGGATGAGTTGGCCAACGTCTACCCTCCCTTAAATGGATGTTCGCCCCCCTCTATCGTTGCGGACTCTTCGAATCCTGGAAGTATACCTTAAAATACATTTTTCAAAGCCACATTTGAAGTTTGGCCGAATTTTGCCGCTATTCTGCCTTTTTTTAGCTTTATTTCCTGTACTACCTGCCAATTGTCAATTTTGACGCAGGTTAATTGACCAGAATCCAACACTACTACTTATAGCGATTTCCATTCAACACACTACACAAGTGTAGCGCAGCGTCCTCTCCATAAACATATGCTTCAATTCAGAGAGGACGGGTGGAAAAACTTACACTACACGAGTGTATTGCAATGAATGGAAAACGCCATAAGTGACTCTCTTGTCACACAGAATCATAAGTGTTTCATTTCGTTGACTTTGTTCTTTCAATTTTACCCGAATTTGGTCAGGAAATTTCACGAAAGTGGTCAGGGAATTCAGTGCGATCCATTCTGGGGCTATCCTGATGGAAGCACTCATGAACTTAGAAAGCACTCGGGACCTGGTGGTAGGTGCGTAACAGGTTTTGATGGGCAGCAGCTTCTAGAAGTAAGTGAGGTCATGTTGTTGCTCTATTAGAAGGCCGATTTTACTAAATTCACGTACCTCAACTTCACTTAGTCACCTACATACAGAGCAATAGGTACTCCTCAGCAAGTCAGCAGGAACTTTTGTCGTAGATTTGGGGTCTGTGTGGAGATCTGGGTCGTTGAACACTTTCACCATGGTCCGGGTTCTTTGTTCTGGTCTAAGGACATTATAAATGTCCCTGATGTTGACTCACACAGGATCGAGTGGGTGGTACAATGGTGTTGATTAGAGGTTGTTAAGGGGGAGTTTTACACGTGATTCCTCGACCCCCCTCCAATCCTACCTCGCTGTCTCGGCGTTACGTAAATTATCGCCGTAGTTCAGATAATTCCGCACACACGTTAAGTCTTGCTTTCCCAAATAAGACGTCGGAAGAGCTCGAATTTTCAAGGTAAAAGTTTAAGTGGGTTTTATAGTTGTTTCAGGGGTGAAATGTGGAAAATGAAGATTTAACGGGCGTGCAGAATTATCTGGAGATTAAAATGAGACCTTAAAATCCAGGATTGGTGCAGAACTGCGGCGATAATTGGAGGGGGGTCGAGGAAACACATGTACAACTCCCCCTTAAGAGTTTTGAGAACGATTTCGGATTCAGCATATCTGAAACACGGGAAGAAACAGCCAGAAAAACGGGTGAAATCACGATGTTCAGTAAAACCTCGATAAGTGAAATCTCAAGGGAACAGATTTTCTTTGCAGTTATCGAGGATTTCACTTGATGAGGTTGGTCATTTAACGAGGAACAAGAAGTATGTTCAGTTGTAGAAGTTCAACTATTTTTTTTGTTGCATATTTTGACATGCTGAAGACTTCACTGATTGTGAGACAAAACAAAGGCATTTGAAAACTCAAATGGCGAGGGGGCATAGGGTTGGGCCTTTCGTCCTGCGAGTCCACGATCTTATCGAGAAATTCTCCTTCATTAAAAATTCACGATATTTTGAAGAAACAAAATCCTGCTGAGTTTAGCTTCATTGAGACGCTGCTCCCTAGTTCAGTTAGCGAAATTTCCTAGTCGTTCTTGTCCAGTTATTGAGGTTGGTTTGAAGGCAAAGCGGGGAAGGGAGGTTCGGCTCCGTTAGGCTTGCAGTTATCAAGGGCCTCTTTGGAACTTGAAGTCAGTTATAGAGGTCAAAAACTAAATTCTCGGAGTTTCGCTCATTCAAAACGCAAATTTAGTCATTTTAGGGTCTTACAAATCCCATGTTTTGCGGATTTTCACTCTTTCAAAACCTAATTTCGTGGATTTGCCTTAATCAGGGCCTTACACATAGTCGTCACTCAAGTATTTTTTTTCGCTAATGATGTAATTTTGCGATTGTTCATCAAGCCTTGGGCGATTTCATGGCCGGTTGGACCGCCGGGGAAGCGGCCCCTGTTAAAAACATGGCCCAAAACCTGCAATATCGCAAAAATTAAGTACCAAATTTTGTAATTTCGCTGAAATTAAGACCCGAAACTTGTATTTTTGCGTTCAAATTGAAAGCCAAGGGCGCAGCCTTGCCGTGGGCTTGTGTGTCCTCGTTCTTCCTTCGGCTGTTTGTCACATCTGTGGGTCATTCATGAACTGGCACGTGCGATTGCTATGGTCGTATAATGTTATTTTATATTCAGCTGCGCTAGCTGGAGGCTAGCGTCCCGCTTTTGCAGAAAAATTCATCTGAAAACTTTACTCGTATGCAACCTGACCTGTTCGCTGCTTTCAATATTGACTCTCCAGCTAGCCTGTCTCGTTTTGTCTAGCTCTCACCTTCCTTCCTCAATAACAGGGACGAAAACAGTGGAACGATGAATGGCTGTAGTGCACGTCGGTCTTGACCAACACCAACTCACACATAGCCGCCGTCGAGATTATTGTGGCCCTACTTTACACTTCTAGCATAATTTTTCACTGGGGCGCTGGCCCGTGTGTGGGGATGAGTTTTCTTGGTGTAAATGGGCTATGATGGGAAGTAGGATTATTTGTATTTTTATTTTACTTTTATGTTACAGAAAACTTGTCAAAAAAACAGTTGGAACGAAAGTGGTACCTCCTCAGCCTGAAGACCTCTCCCATCAACATCCGCCAGCTGTAACAGAAACTGTTAATGCTGATGTGGGCAAAACAAGTCATGTAGAAGAAGAACCGAGTGGTGGAGAGTGCCTAGCTGAAGTCGTCGCCAGCAATTCAGTCACGGAGACTGAAGAAACTGTAAACGAAGAACCGATGGTCCAAGATGCCGTTCCAGTGGCAACTGTCCAACAGTCAGATTTACCGCCCCACAGTTACGATGGAGTTCCGTGCTCGGCTTCAGTTATCGACGAAGCTATTCGATCATTTGAAGTTCTTCAGGTTGAGCGCTCACAATAGTCAAGAATTCTCCCGTTATCGTTTATTAATGTGAGTTATCTTAGGTTGAGGCGGAAGACAAAGGTGTTCGTCCTTCTGTAAGCCATTCGGAAATTACATTGAGTTCTTTCGTTGAAATGGAACTGAAGAGACCGCCATCGCCTTTTCTACAACCACCTCCGGTTGAGCCTCCTGCCGCTCCTCCACCTCGTCCACCCTCTCCTGTTCCTATTACTGCTGCTGAGTCGATGGATACGTTGGAAGCTGAACAGGTGGAACTTACAGAACCTCAGAAGGTCGAAGAGGAAATAATCAAAAAAGTGGAAGTGCCTCCTCCTCCCCCACCACCGCCACCTCCACCACCTGCCAGAAGAAGAAGCAGTAGAATTAAAGTAATCCTTCAGAACGTCTTTTTAATTATATTTCTTTAAATAACCGCTTGTCCTCTATCTGTAGGTTAACCGATGGGACGATGGCCCGGCCTTAGCGGCCGCAGCCGTGGCCATAGCAGCCGCACAGTCAGAAAATTCGAGGAAACAGCCACCCGACCTTTCCAATCCAACACCGTCCACCGCCTATGAACCTGCCGTAGCCGCTCTACCACCGCCACCCCCTCTACTCGTCCCGTTCGACTCTGACAAACCGGTCAAGGTGAAGTCACGTTGGAGACGCACGTCCGAATTAGAGATGGGCGGCAGCGGTGGGTCGTCAGCACCCTCGCCGACGACAACTGGCGGCTCAAATTCAGATCCACACGACGATTCATCTTCTCCGCCGAAACTACAGCCGTCACTCATTGCCGGTCATCCTGAGATTGAAGAGCGTCTCAAAGGCTTCGAAATTATTCCGGAAAATATTTTTCTGACGACGAGGTTTCGTAGTAAAGAGGCGAAACGAATGGTGTGCGACTGTACACTGTCCAGGGAGGAAATTGGCCGCTGTGAGATGGGCTGTGGTGACGACTGCCTCAATAGACTTTTAATGATTGAATGGTATTTTCATAGTTTTGCTACTTTTCATTTAAAATTTAACCAATTTCATCGTATTTTCGCAGCGGGGTAAGGTGTTCTCTCGGTCCTTTGTGCTCCAATAAAAGGTTTCAAAACCGCCAGTACACTAAATGTGATGTAGTGAAAACAATGCGGAAAGGATTGGGGCTCGTTTGTAGCTCTAACATCCCAAGGTACGTCAGTATTCTCATAGAAAATTTCCCTTAACTAAAACCGAGTTGTTTACAGTGGTGAATTTCTTATGGAATACGTGGGTGAAGTTCTCGATACGAAAGAATTCACACGGAGAGCGAAAGATTATTCGCTTGAGAAGAATCTTCATTTTTACTTCATGGCACTAAAGTCGAACGCCATTATAGATGCCACGATGAAAGGCAATATTTCGCGTTTCATCAATCATAGTTGTGATCCGAATAGTGAAACCCAAAAAGTACGAACAACGTTTGAAGTTGCCCCAGTCTTTCTAACGATATTAATTTTCTCCCTTTACAGTGGACGGTCAATGGAGAATTGAGAATAGGATTTTTCAGCAAAAGACCCATCAGAAAAGGCGAAGAAATTACATTTGACTACCAATTTCAACGCTATGGGTTCGTACATTGAATCATGGCTTAAATTTATTGTAAAATAAAAATGAAGTAATAAATTTCGATAGCAAAGAGGCTCAAAGATGTTATTGCGAAAGTGAAAATTGTCGGGGCTGGATTGGGGAAGAGCCCGACGATGACGACCTGGAAGATGAGGAGGAGGAGGAGGAAGAAGAGGAAGAAGAAGAACAGCAGGAACAACAACATCAAGGAGAGGAACAAGCCGTTGTAGAACAAAGTAATGAGGAAAAAGAAGAAGAAGAAAAGCGAAAGCAAGAGCTGCTTAAGGAAAAGAAACTGCTTAAGGCGGCTGTCAAGAGGCTGGAAAAAACGAAAGAGAAAAAAGAGAAGAAACTTCGGGAAGAGGTTTGTCTCAGACGACACATGACTAGCTGTTGTTTTTTTGTTACTGTTGATGTTTCCTTACAGCTGGAGGATGAAATTGAAAAACTTCGCCGGAGTGGGGTGAAAAACAGAGCGCATACTCTCAATCTGAATCGTTTGATGGTTCGTGCCGAAGATTATTCGTCCCGGGCCCAGTTGTTGGCCATCACGCAAGCCGGCGTAGACCAGTGCTGTCTAAGATTGTTTCTCGACTATCACGGTCTTGGGCTGCTCTGGTCTTGGATGATCGACAAATCGGCCCCTCTTAGTCTAAAAATTTCGGTAAGAGATTGGGGGAAGCAACAAAATTTGTAGGTGTTTGTCCAGTTGAGGTGTTTACCAGATCGCCGACCTCAACGGGATAAATGGTTATATCAATCCTCGTAATTTTAGTCCCTATGTCATGTTTTTAGATTCTCAATACGCTCGCTGTACTGCCAGTTACGAACAAGACAATTCTCCGAGACAGTAAAGTTTTACACGTTGTCGAAAAATGGTCGACTTTGAGTAGCCTGAAAACTGAGAAGTACGTCTATACCTCTTATATACGCGCATGCGCTTGACTCAAGAGTTTGTCATTCCAAAACAAAATAGAACCGACGGAGAAGGCTCGTCACCCGACTCTGACGGAAAGTCTGAAACTACCAAATCTACTGACGAAACCAAAGAGAACGGTGCAAGTGAAGTAACGGCCGGAGCGGACGACAATACGAAAGGAAGCGATGAGGATGCTTTCGGCATTGAGGCGACTGATAATTCGAGCAACGATGAACTGGCGATTTTGGTTGAGAAGGCCAAAAAACTTCTTGAAGTGTGGTCGACACTGAAAGAAGACTTTAAGATTCCGAGAAAGGAGCGAGTTGCACAAATGAAGGAGCACGAGCGAGAAGCTGGTATGATTATCCCATATTTTTTTTCTCCTAAAGAACATTCACATTGGGCTACTAGGTGCGAGTTACCTGCAGAAAGTTGCCACAGTTGCATGAATGCGTTGTTGGCAGTCACTAAATAGAAGAAACTACCTCCTCTCCCTGTAAAGCTCCACCCTGCCCCTCACAATCACCTCTAGGTCTGTCGGGGGGCCCGGATTTTGGAAATCTACAAAGGGGGGACAAGAAAAAAACCAACGCTTTACGGTGGTTGAAGCTTTGCTGTAGTTGGAGCTTTACTTTGGTTAGAGATTTTTGAAAAATAAGGCACGCTTCGCCCCAGAAAAATCATTTTTCTGGTTGGAGCCTTGCTTTAGTTGGACCTTTGTTGTGGTAGGAGCTTTGCTTTGGTCGGACCCATGCTGTGGTTTGGAGCTTTGACGTGATTTGTAGTTTGTGCTGTGGTTTGGGGCTTTGCTGTGGTTTGGAGATTAGCTGTGGTTTGGAGCTTGGCTTTGGTTTGGGACTTTACTGTGGTTAGAGCTTTTTGTGCTTGACGTCTTGCTTTGGTTAGACCTTTGTTTGCTGTTTCGGGATTTGTTGTGATTTGGAGCTTTGCTGTGGTTTCGAACTTTGCTGTGGTTTGGGGCTTTGCTGTGGTTGGGCTTTAGTTGCGATTGCAGATTTTACTGTGGTTCGGAGCTTTGCTGTGATAACGAAGTTTGATGTGCCTAGGAGCTTTGCCGTGGCTTGGTGACTTGATGTGGTTTGGAGCTTTGCTGTGGTTTAGGGCTTTACTTAAGTTAGACCTCTTATGGTTGGTACTTTGCTGTGGTTTCGGGCTTTGTTGTGATTTGCAGCTTTGATTTGGTTGGGTTTTCGTTGCGACTGTAGCTTTTACTGTGGATCGGAGCTTTGCTGTGGTTACGAACTTTGCTGTGCTTAGGAGCTTCGCCGTGATTTGGTGATTTGCTGTGGTTTGAAACTTTGGTGTGGTTTGGAGCTTTCCTGTGGTTAGAGCTTTTATGGTTGGTACTTTGCTGTGGTTTGGAGCTTTGTTGTGATTTACAGCTTTGCTTTGGTTGGGTTTTAGTTTCGATTGTAGCTTTTACAGTGGTTCGGAGCTTTGCTGTGGTTAAGAACTTTGCTGTGCTTAGGATCTTTGCCGTGGTTTGGCGATTTGTTGTGGTTTGGAACTTAGCTGTGGTTTGGACCTTTGCTGTGGTTTGGGGCTTTACTGTGGTTAGAGCTTTTATGGTTGCTACTTTGCTGTGGGTTTGGGCTTCGTTGTGATTTGGAGCTTTGATGTGGTTGGACTTACGTTGCGATTGTAGCATTTACAGTGGTTTGGAGTTATGCCGTGGTTGTGCTTTGGTATGGTTTGAAGCTTTTCTATGGTTTTTAGAGCTTTGCTGTGGGTTGGAGGATTTTTGGGGGTTCAAATTATTTGACACTATAGCTAGGTGCTGAAACGGGTGGGGGGGAGTCTGTGAAACGGCCCCATTGATTTTCATCCCCGGGCCCGAATATTCTCCCTAGTGGTGTTTGGGGGGGGGGGGAGTGTTCACCACCTTGATCGCACGCTACTAGATGCCTGATGTGTACAGGCCTACATTCAAGTTATTTGTATTTATGAAATTAATTGTTCAGATCGGGGCTACGTTGACCACGAAAAGAACAAAAAGGACACCATGAGTTATGATAGGTAAAACATTCGTATTATTTGTATTATTCCCGTAATCAAAAGCCCTATTTTCCAATTATTCAGACACTGGAGTCACGATTATAAGGAAAAACATGACAAAGAAAGACACGAGAAAGATCGATTTGACAAGAGAGATCGTGATCGTGATCGAGATAGAGATAGGGATCGAGACCGATATGACAAAGCCGGCAGGAGAAGAGGACGCGATTCTCCAGAACATGATTGGAGGCATTCTAGAAGCTCCAGAAACGATGAAAGGTTTGATGAAAATCATTGAAATATCAATATCGATTACTGAATGTGGTACCTCGTCTAGGAATGGTGGCCCACGTCTTTCAAAAACACAGCGACGCCATTTATTTGCCCTTAAAGTCGAGGAAGAGGAAAGACAAAAAAGAGCGAACGAGGAAAGGTGGGCTAAACACCAAGAGCAGTGTTACGCTCTGGGTGTTGATCCCAATACGACCCTTTTCTCGCCTCAATCGCTTGGTTCTCACCCGAACGGTTTTCTTCCTCGATCGTCGTCTTCCAGTCAACGAGGCGATGATCGATTGAAAAGGAAAATGCACAACGGTCACAGTCACGTCGAATTACCTGGTCAGCCTATACCTTCGCTCCTCAGTTTTCCACTTCCGTCACGGCCGGCAGCTGTTCAAAATCCCAGTGGTAGTGGCCCCGCGCCAGCCTACCCCACCAATGGACAAACATTTCCTGGCGTGTACCAATCTCCTGAAACTCAATACCCTCCCAATCAACCGTTCCCACCTGGACAGCAACAGTTCTCCACTCCGGGTCAACCATACCCTCCTCCCTCCTACACCCTTGCTGTTCCTCCACCAGTCCTGGGATTTCAAGGACCTGGACAACCTTCACCAGCTGCAACTCGATTCCCTCATCCTCAGTTTCCACCGTTGGTAAGTAGTTCACGGTGAAACTAAACCGCCAATCAATTGTTTTAACTTGTCGATTTGTAAAATTTTGCAGCCGGGAAACCCCCCACCAGCTGGTCTTCTCATGACAGCACCGCCGCCTCCCTTCGTTGCACCGCCTCCTCCGCTTCCTCCGAAACTTCCTGCGAAATGGAAAACTGCCAAAGATCCCAAGGGGAGGTCCTACTATTACCATTTCAAGCTTCGAAAATCGCAGTGGACATTCCCTACACCACAGGAGGTTAGCGTTTCTCCGTCATTTTCCTTGTCAGAAATGACTCGACTTGAGCACATTTTGCTGTATTTTCGGGCACTTGCTTCATTCATTCAATTTTTTTTTTCCAGGTTATAGAAGCTGAACTTGAAGCCGCTCAATTAGCAGCTCAAGCGCAGGTCGCCCTTGCTGAAGACTCCGATGATTCTGAAGATGAGGAGTCGGAGAGTGACGAGGATGAGAGTTCATCCGAAGGCGAGGAGGACAAGGTACCTCGATTTGACAGTGGCTTGCTCGGAAAATCTGTCCCGTTAATTGTAAATATCCTCGACCCATACAAAATTGTGGACAATGGTCCCTTCTCTTAGGAGCTTTGGAGTGCCTGTCTAATGTCATTTCATAAATAATTGACATTGTTTTTTTGTTCTTTTTTCAATTTTGAAGGAGGACGAGGACGAAGATGAGTACGATGACTTATTACTATTCGAAGCGAAACGTAAAGTAGCTGAAGATCAACGACAGATTGATCCTCTTCCGGAGGACATCGAATTACCCTTCGAAGAGGGCCCCAGTATTCCGTTACCAGAAGAGCCTGTTCTGAAAAAGAAACGCGAAGGGCTCGTTCAAGTTAACATCATAAGCGTACGTATATTTTTACTGATGTATTATTTTTAATGTAAAGGCACTTGAAGCTGTTGTACTATCATCCCATTGACAGTCCACTTGGCTAGAATAGTGCCGATAGTAAATTTTCTAAAATACGTTCGAGTCAAATTGACGGTGCAAGAGACATCTGAGCTTTTTCATCTCTTGTGTAAAATTGTGACAACAGGCCTTGGCCCCTCAACCTAAGCCACTTTTTGGTTTAATTTTTTGTTCCTTTTCTTTTTAGCCGAGAGATGACGAAGACGATTATAGGAAAGGTATTAAAAAATCTAAAATAAGGGAAACTAAATTAAAATTAGCTAGAAATAAAATCAAGATGAAAATGAGACTGAACGGTAAGTCCCTTTTTTTCGGTCATCCTAAAATCGCTCGTTATTAACGATTAATCTTTTTTTTTCGTGCAGCGAGAAATAAAAGTAAAAAAGCCAAGTCCTGCGAAGCGGATACATCGTCCGGTCCTTCACGCCGAATCAAAGACAAATTCCGCGTTGAGATGGCCAACGTCATAGTCGCTCTATTGAATCCATACCGTAAAGCTGATTGTAAAGTAGGTCGTATCACGAACACCGAAGACTTTAAACACCTCGCTAGAAAGGTGAGTGCAATTCTGTTCTCCCCTCCCCATAGCCCTCGTTAATCATCATAGGAAGCTCATTTTTTAATCTTGGTGTTTTCAAACCCGGTTTAATGTCCAGTTAACGCACTTCGTGATGGTTAAGGAATTAAAGCACATCGCGGCGATAGAAGACCTCCAGTGCAACGACAACGTTAAGCATAAAGCGAGGGATTTTATTCGAAAGTACATGTCGAAATTCGGAACGATATATGAGCGCCCCGAATCGGAACAATTGTGAGACAATTTTATTTTTTTCATTTTTTTAAAGGTCGATCATTGTTATAATTTTAAACGTTTTAAATTGAACAACAAAAATTTGAAAGACTACTATGAATTTGTACAGTGTTTAACAACGAGACTTATTTTTGCGTGATACAACTTCATTTTATGTTTTTGTTTTATTTTTATTTTACTTATTATTCCGTGAATAAAATGTTCACATTTTGTCGTTTTTATAAGATGCATGATGTGTTAAGTAATTTTCTTTTCGCAGCAACATTCGGCACCCTTTCGACGAATTTCGTTGAGAAAACAGAGCATTTTACTTAATTGACTTTCATAAACGCTAATGTACAGAAAGAAGTGAACGAACTTATGGATGTTAGCCTTTTCAACTGATATTCTCTGACAAGGTAAATTTTTTGTGCCCATTGTTAAATTCGTGGACGATGGCGTGAAACGGCCTGCACACCAGCCGATCCATTCCTTCCTCCCAACCCCTCCCCATTGGGTTCTTCCCTGGAACCACAGTGTGACTCTTAAATTTGTCTGGTCTAGTCCCTTGTGAAACCTGATGGAGCTTTTCTCGATTGTCTGCGCCGACGAGTAGGGTCATTATATCTACGAAGGCATACCCTTGCGGCGCACTACGCGACAGCAATTTCCATCGCCACACAATTGTGGCCCTCGAGAATCAAGTACGACTTGGTAGTCTTATCAGATCCGCGCTCCTTTCGAGAGAAATGAGGTAGGACAGAAATCGCTTCATTTTTTGGCCTGATATTTCTCGAAGAAATCACTTTAGCGGAGCAAGGTTTTGTTTTTAAAAAATCAACAGACACACGACCTAAATGAACTTGAGTCTCGCTATCTTGTCAAATCGTGCAGCCCTAAAAAGATGGCTAAATCGACCATTTGCGAGCCAAAAATTGCTAAAATGACCATTCCTGGCTTAAATTATTGAAAAAAAGTGCTCATTCGTAGCTAAAATTGAGAAAATGGCGCCAATTCGTGGTTTCTGATTCAAACTTTCTCGTCAAAATTGAGAAAAAAACGCTGGTGTGTATTTCCGGCAAATCCGCGACTAAAGGCCTTGCCACACAGAACGCGAACTACCGCGCGGACTGGTCCGCTCACCAAAAACCATGACCATGACAACGTGGGTGAGTTATTATACCCCGTTACCATAGTTTTTCCGCGTGCGGACCAGTCCGCGCGGTAGTTCGCGTTCGGTATGGCGGGGCCTTAAAAGTTGAGAAAAGCGCTAATTCATGTTTAAAAGTTGGAAACATCGCTCATTCGCGGCAAAAATTGAAAAAAAGCGTCAACTATCCGCTGAAATTGAAATAAAAACACGCTAACTCACGGCTAAAATTGGGGAAAAGCTCTAGATCGTTGCTAAAATTGAGAAAAAGTGATCATTAAGCGATGAAGTAAACAGCCACATTTGGAGTTTAAGAAGCTACAGGCATAAAATTGTTTTTGGAAGCGCCAAATTCGCGAAATGGGTCCTTAAAAGTGCCAAACCACGAAATTTTATTTTTTGGAAGAACCAAGTCCTTGAATTCGGCAATTTGGGCAAACAAAGGATGATAAAGGGCCTCGTGGAGATTTCCATTCCGGGCACCGATATAGATGAAGCGTGGAGGTCCGCCACAGATCCTGCTATTGCATAATTCACTATGAGGCTGCGCCGGCGCCTCATAGAGAGAAAAAACATTTATTTTCTTTCTCTTTTTATCTCTCCTGGCTCAATTTGTCTTATCTTCTAAAATTTTGGCGCCGAGGGCTGTAGCCCCGGTAGTCCCCGCCTCCCAAGATCTGGCCCTGGTTTATGGCCGTCTCAGGGGATTTAAGATTGTCTCCAAAAGTATCACTTTCTGGGGGAAAAATAAGTTACAACAATAACAAGGTAATTGTTGGATATAAATTATGGAATAGAAGGCTCCAAATACAGTTTTCCAGCCGAGATTTAGTTTTCGACGGATAGTTATACAGTTTCTGTGCCTATTCAGTATCTTTCTCACATTCGCACCCGCGAATGTGCGATGTTTCTTAATAATTGCCGCGAATTAGCGGCTTTTCCACTCTTGGCCATTAGTTAGCGCCTTTTCTCAATTTTGGCCAAGAAGATTCCTTCATCAAAGAGTCGCGAATTAGCTTTCTTCTCAATTTTGGCCATGAATTAACACTTTTTATGAATTTTACCTGCGAATTAGCGATTTTCTCAGTTTTAACCGAGAATTAGGTCTTTTTCTACATTTTATTCACGGATTTATCACTGTTCCTCAATATCATCCGCAAATTATAGTGATTTTTTTTACATTTTTAACCTCGTATCATCCTTTTGTCTCAATTTGAGCCTTAAATTTAGAGTTTTTTTTTCTCATTTTAGTCTGTAATTAGCGATTTTTCCCAATTTCAGCCGTGAATTGGTGTTTTCCCAATTACGTTCCGCGAAAATGTTTGCTATGAAGTAAGTTAGAGTGCTATCGGGGTGTATAGAGCCATTTTATAGCAAAAATAAAGTAAAGCTGCATAATGTGCTGTTCTTGAACCAAGTCCGAGTCTAGAATTGAGGTAAATCGCTAATTCGCAAATACATATATTAGTGAGAAAAAGTTCTAATTAGCGTTAAAAAATTGACAAAAAAGCGCTTGATTACGTCTAAAATTGAGACATTTTAGCCGCTAATTACAGCTTCCACTCAATTTTAGCCCAGAATTGATGAATTTTCTGAAAATCCTTGAAGCTGCTGGACCAAGAACAGAACATAATGGTGTTTTATTCTAAAATTTAGCTATAAAATGGTTCTTTATTCCGCGATTTTTTCACAGTTTTGGTCCGGAAGTTGCATCGTGAAACAGCGAATGAGCGTTATTGTTTTTTCTCGCAGTTTTAGCCACGAATATTTGCGCTCTTTCCAGCCTTCATGGCGCGTAATTGTCCTAAGAACAGTATTTCAGTGCTCCTTTGCAATTTCAGCCGCTTAAGTGCCTACACGAACAGTGGGGATCAGCGTATTTTGTCTATTTTAGCCACTAAGTTGCCTACATAGGGCGCGAAATTAGCACATTACTCACATTGCTTGGGCTTAATCGAATATTCAGCGAAAAATTTGGTGAGCATCTCTCAACGCTCTATCCTCCAGGTCGGATGGACTGAAAATCGCCGAAAGGAACCGAATTCCCGTGCAACCGGATACCAAGAATCCTTTCCACGTATTTTCATCCTTGTACATAAAACCTAAAAATCCTCATTTTTCCATCTTCAAGCTATTCGGGGGCGGCGGTCCGCCCAATACTCGCCGCTACCTTCGTACGCTACTGCTGGGGCACAGGGAGCAAACCCCGAAAAGTTTAGTAATTTATGGAGGTAACCACGTGAAATTCATGGTTCCTAAAAGATCCAGATTCAATTTTGCACTTGCAATGCAACCCTAAAACCTCAATTTAGTGGTCATTTTTTTGTCACCTTCCCCCTTCCAACTGTAATTTTGCAGCAAATCTCTTCAGTAACTTACAATTTCGAGGCTGTTTATCGATCCGAACTCGCAATTTCACTGCCGGTGAATATTCAAAACCGGAAGTATGCAGCTATTGCACCCGGGGAAAATGCAATTTCGCGTCTAATTATCCTCCGAAACATTCAATTTAGTGGCTTTTAGGGCTAAGCTTGAAACTCACAATTTCGCGGCTGATTATTCACCGAAACTTTTAATACCGTTGTCTATGTAGCCCTCAATCTTCAAATTCATTTGCTATTATGTATGTATCCCACGAAACTTTGTAATTCATGGCGGCGCCCCCCCCCCCCCCCGAGGCGTTGAGAGGCTTTGTCACGGAAGGAGCCTTTGAAAACGTTGCCTGATGCATCATTGTAACATTGATGTGAACGGTGAACGAATTGATTGAAATATACAGGGTGTACAAAAGGCGACAGGACAGAGGAAAACCAGTGAAGGGGCAACTCATTTCTGATCGAAATTTGGTGATATTGTGATGTAGTCAGAAAATTAATTTTTTTCGCCAATAAGCTGATTCAAATCGTAGTAAATATCGTCTGATCTGGATGAAAATAGGCTCTTTAAATAGAAAATTTTGTGCTCTTTCCAATGGGCTCATCATTTTTGCTATTTGCATCAATTATTGCGGAATTTCGGAAAAGTGCAAATAGTCATTTCGATCTCAAATGAGTTGCCTCTTCACTGGTTTTTCTCTGTCCTGTCGCTTTTTGTACTCCCTGTATATTGCCCCCGCCTTTTTAGGTTGTGGCACAATTACGTGCTTTTAAATAGTGCAAACAGTACAGCGCACTTCCGGGTCTATTAATGAGACAAGTTCGACAGGTCATACTCCGTGGTCCTGTGCTGTAACTCTTAAGAGCTCATCCAAGGTGCCCCCCCCCCCGATGATTCTTGCCCTAAAAATGGCCAACTGCCTGTTCCACGCCCTAAAAACGGTAAAAATTACTAAATGCTCCCTAAAACAGCCTTAAGGGGCTATTCTCGCCCAATTGGCAAGTTGACTTTCCTAGCCTTGGAAATGGCTAAAAACTGGCAATTATGTGCCCTTATAATAACCTAAACTGGAAATTCACGCATTAAAAATGGCGGCCATTCGCGCCCTATGATTGGCTTTACGGACTATTTGCACCTTATACATAGGAAAACTGACGATTCGCGCCATATAATTATGATATTGATTGACCTAAAATTGATACACAGACGATTTGCCACTGACCTTTTAGGTAATGCTTTCAGTAACGATACTTAAAGTAACGATTCATGCACCCAAAAATGGTGAAACCGACCTCTCGCGTCCCGAAAATGGGCAAATTGATCATTCACGCCTTGAAAATGACTCTGCGGCCAAAAAGTTGACAAAACTGGCTATATTGTGCCCTTCCAACGAACAAATGGCCTTTCGTTCCCTTCCCCCCGCAAGCACATTGGTTACTCCCATCCCAAGAACGGACGAACTTATGGTACTACTCTATGAAATGGTGTTCTGCTGGCTAATTACGCACTAAAATTGGTCAAACTTGGCTATTCGCGCCTTAAAAATGTTTAAACGGACAATTTCTACCCTTAAAATAGCAAAAGTGGTGTTTGATAATTGGCTGATGTGTTTTGGAGATTCGTCGTGGTTCGGAGCTTTGATTTGGTTTTGAGCTTTGCTGTGGTTTGAAGCTGAAGGGTTGGCTCATTCAAATAACCAATTTTGAGGGAGTTGCCTAATTGAAAAGAATCAAATTGCAACTCATAAGAAAAAACAATTTTGCTTATTTAATTCTATCAAACCTCAAATTTCATGGATCTGGCCTTTATTGAAACCAATTTCGTGGGTTTGGCTCCTTTAAGGCGTTGTTTGGCGGTGGGGGGGGGGCTTGCCCCATTTGAGACCAGCTGCTATCCAACAACGTCGTTTGAACAACGTTTTTATCCTCAGTAGATGTTTGGGAGGTTCCCCCACCGCCGCCACCACCACAGTTAGTCTGCCCTTAATCATAAGGCTTACTCCAGGGGGCCGGGTGTCAAAACTTGGCACTTCTTCAGTTTTTGACCTTTAGCGCTTTTTCAGTGCACTTTTTTCCTGTCTATAGTTGCCAAATTTTTGTGTTTTCGTCAATTTTCAATAATGTGTGTATCATGAATTTGTGTGTTTCGTTTCATCGTCAAGACATGGTCGGTTTTCTCGGCCCCAGAGCGGTGGCACACATCGAGGACCACTCGGATCGAGGCTCTTTTTCACGGACTTGAGGGCAGTTGATCCATATGGGTGGCCGTCTGTACATTTTGCTTCTAGACTCCTCCCAACCCCCACCCAAACCCATTCTATGACCCTTAGAGACACACGCACACGACCACGACCGAACTAATTATTGACAACGCTGGAAACTCGAGTCTCGGAGACCGTCAATTCACCCCGTGGAACTGATTACTTCACCCCGAAAACCAATTTTTAAAGGGTATCAGTACATTGTATCAAACGAGAGGGGCGATCGCCCCATTCGCCCCCTCCTTGAATCCGACGGTGCCTAGTGCACGCTCCAATCAAGAACTATCGGACAGCATCCCCACTTGACACTTGTGGACGCTCCCCCACTACCAGTCCCCCGCCCTATTGTACAAGTTCTTTGAACATCTAATAGGGCTGGTTATGTAATTATTATTGGAGTTTTCATTTTATTTATTAATGTTTTTTCCAAAATAAAAACATACCTACTTACTTACGAACAGGCGTAGCCAGCCCATGATCAATGGGTGGGCAGCCAGCCAGGCACACGGATTCAGAGTTGGGGGGGGGGGGGCGCACGTCTTGAGAAAAAGTGCTCGTTCGCGGATGAAATCCATGAAAAGGACATTTTCCGGCTAGTACTGAGCGAAAACACCCATTCACGGCTAGAATTGAGAAATAGCGCTGTTTCTCGTTGAACTTGAGAAATAAATCTGCTCATTGTTCGCGGTTGAAATTGAGAAAACACGCCAATTTGCGATTTTGCGATGCAAAGTCCGGATCGATCAAATTAATTAAATTCGTTAACATGAGTATTATGTGAACCTTTTCACTGCTGAAATTTGAAGGGGGGAATTGCTCAAGGCAGAATTGAGATTAAAGCACGAATTTGCGGCTAAAATTGAGGGAAAATGAATTGGCAAAATTGTCTCAGTTTTTTTGTCGATTATAGTGTAATTGTCGTGGCTAAAATTGAGAAATAGCGTTCATTCACAGGTTACATTGAGGAAAAACTGTTCTTTTGCGGCTGAAATTGAAAGAACGCACCTATTCGCGGTGTATAGGCGATGCCCAGTGCTGGCCGTAATTAAAATAGTAAATCAAAAATGCGTTATTTCACGGTTTTTTGAGACCTTTTTAGTAAAAAGGTCTCAAAATGAAGGTCTGGTTAAAATGAAGAAAATAGGCTATAGATCGAGGTAGAATTGAGAAAAAGCACTCAGTTTCACCTAAAATTAAAGAAAAACGTCAATTCGACGCTACAAATAGTGCTCATTCACAAGTTAAATGTGGGGGGGGGGGATTCTGTGCAACTCCTCTTGAGGAAAAACTGGATCCACCACGCCTGTGGGCAGATTCACTGGCGAAAATAACAGATGAACCATTGCCTTTTTGCAGGCTTCTAACAGGCCACTATCCGTCAAAAAATAAACATCTGGGGCCTGATTCACTAACTTTTTTCATCATTGCTTTTTTCAAAAATCATATGTTTCCGTTCAGTTTTTTTAATTTCTTGAATGAGATTTCAATGTTTCTTCCAAAGCAACGTTTCTATTTCGTTAGAGAATAAGGCCCCTGCTGGAAACCTGTCGTTTATGTAGCCTTCTATTTCGGATTTTATGTCGAAAAATTGAAACTTCTCTCCCCCCCCCCCCACAAGAAAGTGATACTTTTGGAGCTAAACTTCAAATTTTAGACCTGAGACGGTCTAAAATGCAGTTCCTCTCCCACCATAAGTCTGTATGGCGCAGCGGGCTAAACACGATTTGAGCTAACCCAAACGCACGAAATTGCGCGTCTAACCTTTCGAAAATGGGATTTTAGTGCGAAAAATCAGCAAAATCGGTTTCCAAGTTAAGCCGACCCTCGAAATCGGTTTGTCAGCAATAAACATCCGCGAATTTTTTATTTTTGGTGAAACCGATGTGCGAAAATGTGATGTTTTTTAGTGAGAAAAATCCGCAAAATTAGTCTTATGGAACTTTGGAGAAATGAAATCCAATTTGAGTAACAAGACAATTAGAATTATTTTTATTTTTTTAGTAAATATGTGTCGGGAATGTTTCCGCCACAACACTCCCCCTCCTGATGATCGCAGTTGTAATTTCTTCTGTGAATTTCACAGATCGATTGGGACGTTCTAGAGTTGACGGTTTTGTCGGTGACTTTCGAAGAATAGACTGCAGAGGGTGTAGAGTCATAGTTGGTAAGCTGGAATCATCTCCAGCTTTGGTTTTGTCGACATGTGCGGGTTTTAATCTGTCGATTGAAATTGTTTTAGGTTTTCCTTTAATTTGTAGGGTGTAAAACTTGTCATTTTTTTTTTAATACGAGAAAGGGACCGTCATAAGGTGGTTGCAAAGGTGGTCTCACGCCTTCGCGACGTAAAAATACGTGTGTCGCCGATTGCAGTGATGGTGGCGTGTATACATACGGTTTGGTCGCATGGTCCGAAATTGGTGGCGTTGGAAGGTTCTGCATAGTTGTTTGAAATTTCTTTACGATTTCAGGAAAATCAGCTCCCTGAGAAACACAGGACGGTTTGGTAAAAAAATCTGCCGGAAGACGCAACGGTTGACCATAGACAAGATCGGCTGCAGAGACGCCTAAATCTTCTTTGATGGCCGATCGAAGGTGCAACAAAATCATTGGAAGGTTTTCACTCCATTTGTTGGATGCGTGGCAGATGATTGCTGTTTTTAGAGATCGGTGCCACCTTTCAATTAGCCCATTGCTTTGTGGGTGGTAGCTAGTGGTACGAATACGAATTATTCCGAGGATTTTAAGAAGTTCTCGAAAAAGGTTTGACTCGAATTGACGTCCCTGGTCCGTGGTGATGTAATTCGGAACTCCAAAACGGGAAATCCACCCGCTCACAAAAGCTGACACGATGGTTTCAGCTGTTGAGTCTTTGATCGCGAACGCTTCGGGCCAACGGGTGAATCTGTCAATGCATGTTAAAACGTAGTTGAAACCGTTAGATGGTGGAAGGGGTCCCACAATGTCAATATGGCAATGGCCGAAACGTTCATTAGCTGCAGGGAAAAATGAGCGGGAACTCACTGTGTGCTTGTGAATTTTGCAACGTTGACAGTGGAGGCATGTTCGCGCCCATTGTGTACAATCTTTTCGCATACTAGGCCAAAAGTAACGTTGACAAACTTCTTTTACAGTATTGCGAATGCCAGGATGAGTAGGTGCGTGAATTTCATCAAAGACTTGACGTCGAAGGGATGTGGGAACGAAAGGTCTGATATTTCCGGTTGTTGTGTCACAAA
The DNA here is from genome assembly GCA_038030265.1 of Corythucha ciliata. Classification (NCBI taxonomy): domain Eukaryota; kingdom Metazoa; phylum Arthropoda; class Insecta; order Hemiptera; family Tingidae; genus Corythucha; species Corythucha ciliata. The sequence continues at coordinate 7,100,958 of CM075938.1, forward strand.
TGACAGGATGATTGGCAGCGACCGGAATGAATTTTGAGAAGTGAGAAGGGAATTCGTTTATTCGTTTTTGAAGTTCATGGTCTTCGTCCTGATGACGACTCATGGCATCAAAATCAATTGCCGAAGGAATTTGAATCTCTTCAATGCGTGACAAACAATCGGCAACCTGGTTATCGGCACCTGGTAAATGTTTAATTTCTGTAGAAAACTGTGAAATGAATTCCAAGTGTCGAAGTTGGCGAGGGGACGCTTTTTCTGGTTTTTGCTGGAAAGCATACATTAGCGGCTTATGGTCCGTATAAATACAGAAATTTCGACCCTCCAACAAAAATCTAAAATGCTTGATTGTGGAGTAAACTGCTAATAGTTCTCGGTCGTATGTCGAATAGCGTTTTTCAGCTTCAGAACATTTTCTAGAGAAGAAACCGAGAGGTTGTTGGATTCCATTTACCAACTGATGGATTACCCCACCCATAGCTATGTCCGAAGCATCCGTGGTGATCGCCAAAGTTGCACTAGACAGCGGATGGGCCAAAAACGTGACTTGAGCTAGAGTGCGTTTAATATCATTAAAAGCTGTTTCTTGTGAAGTAGACCAGGAAAGAGGCGTTTTGTCGTTCTTTGTTTTTCCTTGGCAAACTTCGTGTAGAGGAATTTGCATGGTTGCCATGTGAGGGATGAAACGATTATAAAAGTTGGCCATTCCCAGGAATCTTCTTAATTGAGGAGCGGTTTTGGGTCGAGGGAAATCGTTAATGAGTTGAACTTTGCTAGGTAACGGGGTTATGTCTTTGGGAGTGATAAGGTGACCTAAAAAGGGTAAACTTTCTTGTCCAAATTCGCATTTCAAAGGGTTAATTTTAAGACCAAATTTCGAGAGACGGTCGAAAAGGATGCGTAGGTGTTCGAGGTGTTGTTTCTCGTCGTTGGATGCTACAAGAAGGTCATCCAAGTACGAAAATATGAAAGGAAATTCTCGGGAGATCTCGTGCATAAAACGCTGAAACGTAGCTGCAGCATTACGTAACCCGTAATTCATGAATGGAAATTCAAACAACCCAAAAGGAGTCACAATGGCAGTTTTTGGAATGTCCTCGGGATTGATAGGAATTTGTTGGTATGCCCTAGTCAAATCAAGTTTGGAAAAGAAACTTTTGCCATGTAGAAAGGCGTTACAATCCTGTAAAATGGGAACGGGATACCTGTCAGGTTTTGTGATTGAATTTAAGCGGCGATAGTCACCGCAAGCGCGCCATTTCCCGTCCGGTTTTGGCACAAGATGTAATGGACTGGACCAGGTACTCATTGAAGGACGACATAGACCTTGGTCGAGCATTGCTTGAAATTCAGCTGTGGCCGCTTTTAGTTTTTCAGGTGACAATCTACGTGCAGTGGACGCGATAGGAGGCCCTTCGGTTTCAATGAAGTGAACCGTGGAATGTTTTCCGCTAAAGTGCTTAGATGAATCGTCTGTAATAGAGGGATACTGTTGAAGCAATTTCCAGTAAATTGTTGATTTATCAATAGTCGATAATTGAAAAGAATTAATTTTGACAGTTTTGCCTGAAGTGGAGTACTTCCGAGATTTATCGACTAGGCGTTTGTTTTTGAGATCCACCAAGAATTCGTGCTTCAGAAGAAAATCAGCGCCGATGATAGGGCTGTTGACGTCGGCGATAATGAATGTATGCCGTACCTTGTGAGGCATGTTCAGGTTTAGAACCAGGGATTTCGTGCCGTACGATTTAATTTTAGAACCGTTTGCGGCGTACAAAGTTGTGGTATGGTGACTCGCATTACGTCTGTCGCTTTGTGTTGATGGAACTACGGATACGTCCGAACCTGAATCTACAAGGAAAGTGAGGTTTAATGTTTTGTCGTGTAAAAATAGACGTCATGATCCTTGAGCCGAAGTGTTAGCCGTCGCAACACTCGGTTTTATATTCGTTTCCCTGTTTGGAAAAGAAAACACAACCTTTTTTGCACGAAGACGCCCTAGTGCCGAATTTTTCATGATACCAGCATAGGCTATCCTTGTTTACTTCCAAGCGAGGTGAAAGACTGCGTTGGCGAGAACGAAATCTTTGTTTGTTCATTTGTGACACTGTTTGCTGGATATTTTCCACCGAGAGAGTAAGCGCGGCGAGTTTTTCCGTTAGTATGGTAAGTGTTTCGTGGACGTTGTTTTCGGTTGAAGAAATAGATTTTTGTTGTTTGGTCAGTGCGTAAACGTCGTGGGATGTTACCTCCATGACATTATCTGCAATAGTTGCTATTTTAGAAAGCTCTGTTTCAGGAATAGCCGATAAAACTTGGCGGACGGTGACGGGAAGTCGATCCATCCACATCAGTGGCGTCTATCCCCCCCTGAAAGCTGGAGGCACTCCCCCCCCTGAAAAGAGCTTACCCCCCACCAATCAGAATTGATGATATACATCACAGCATCCCACACACAGAGGATCTAATTAGAGTTTATACAAAGTACAGTGCGTTGAATGCGACGGGGAAAAACATTGTTGGGGCGAATTCATAGACTCTTCTTGAACTGACACTGAATACCATTTGCGTAATATGAAATTCAGCCCGGGAGCCGTTCGTTTCCACTCGTCTTTTTTATTGTGATCAAAACTGTTTTGAAAGGTTCCTTGAATCAAGGAAACTTCAAGGAATATTCATAAATATGGACCTAGGGCCTGTATTTATGAACGTTCCTTGAATCTTCCTTGAGTCAAGTAACCTTTCAAAACAGTATTGATCACAATAAAAAAGACGAGTGGAAACAAACGGCTCCGGGGCTGAATTTCATATTATGCAAATGGTATTCAGTGTGAGTGAGGAAAGCGCCACTTTACCCGCGAGTTTCGCACTAAAGCTGTCCTGGCAGTAACGGAAATGTATTTTCGTTTCACTCTGTGACGTGATGTTAGGAAATACCCCGCTAAGATTGTTTGCTAAGAAGTGTTTCTTTCGTCAAGAGAATGAGATTGCCTTTGTACAAATAACCACTTTATTCAGAGGTCAAGCGAAATGCATGATTTTTAGGTTCCTTTAGAATGTGGTTCAACTATAATTTGCCGCTAAAATCGGGAAAAATTGCTAATTAACCGATCAAAGTGAGAAGAAGCACTGACGTGTGGACAATACGATGATCCGCGGTTAAAGTTGAGGAAACGCCAATTCGCGGCTTCTGAAGATAGCTCCGTGGCTGCAGAAAGCTAACAAAATCACTAATCTGTGACAAAATGGGGGAAAAGCGGTAATTCGCGGTGAAAATTGGGGAAAATCTCTCATTAGCGGCTAAAATAAGGAAAAACACAAATTCACGGCAAAAATAGAGAAAAATCGCTAATTCGCGTATAAAAAGGAGACAAACCACTAATTCACTGATAAAATTAAGAAGAAGCGTTGAAGTGTGGAAAAAAACATAATTCGCGGTTAAAATGCAGACAAAGCCAAATCGCGGCTCCTGAAGGCAGGGGCGTAGCAAGGGCAAGTGATGTCCGGTGCGGGTCTCTTTTTGATGCCCCCCCCCCTGAGGATTAAATTCGGGTTAAACTTTTGACCATAAATACCCCTAACGTTCATTCGTCTTTTAAAACCAAAACGAAAAATATCACGTTTTCTTTCAATAGCATAATTATACCGACAGTTCCAGGCATTCCAACCTCGCTATTCCGAAACACGAACAAAAGAGGATCACCAAGCACACAGCGATGCGAGCATAAATTAGCGCGGAACTATGAGTGAAACCCCTTCCTTCTCAGTTCTCAGTGAATTAGCCCCACCCAGTAGCGTACCGCGGTAAGGGGCGAGGGGCGGACCGCCCCGGGCCCCCTGACAGGCGGGGCCACCGAACAGCTTAAATAAGGAAAAATGAGGATTTTTAGGTTCATTCACGTGAAAAGGTTGGACAGCGATTTGGCTCCTTTCTACGAATTTCAGTCTATATCCGACCTGGAGAATATAACGTTACAAGTGATATCAGCAAAGAGTGTGGGCTGACTATTCTATTGAGCCCCCGAGAGTGCTATTCTGGTGGCTGAAATACAGAAATTAGCGCCTTCTTGAGGAAAATTCATGAATAAAATAGAGAAAACAGACCGTCCCCAGTTTCGTTAGGTCCTTACAAGCGCACTAATATACTGATAGGCAATTTAGAACTGGCTGACGCAGCAAAAACTTATGAAAATGCGCTAATATTCGTGACTATAACTGCGAAAAAGCGCTGATTCGTGGTCTCACGATGCAAATTCCAGGCAGAGATTGAGAAAAAAAGTCGTCGATTCACAGTGTATGAGGGCTATTCCGCGGATACAATTTGGGCCAAAATGGCAAATTCACAACTGAAATGGCGAAAAGATTTGCTAATTCGCTGCAAAACTATCAGAAAACGCTATTTAACAGCTGATATGGAGAAAAATCACTAATTCGCGGATAAAGTTGAGGAAAAACGCTATTTCGCGGATACGAAAATGAAGAATATCACCAATTCCCGGCTGAAATTGAGAAAACGCAAATCCTTATAGCTTCTGAAAGATTCGAGGCTCAAACTGAGAACCAGCGCTAAGCAGAAAGTAAGCAGAAAGTAGAGAAAAAATTGCATATGCGGGCCTAAAATCTAAAAAACAACACGGCTAAAATTGAAAAAAATATATTAATTAGGGCGGCTAGCATTAAGAAAAACACTAATTTTTAACTCAAACTGAGAAAAAGTGCTGATTCGCTACTAAAAATGAAATCTGTGTCTGAAAATGAGGAAAACGACAATTCGTGGCTAAAATTGAGAAAAAGCCCTAACCCGTGGCCAAAATTGGGGAAAATCACTAAAAGTTCGAGGCCAAAACTAAACAATAAACGCTAATCCATAGCAAAAATTAAAGGAAAAAAATGCCAATGTGGGACTGAAATGTGAAAAAAAAAAAATAATAAAATAAACAACAACAAAAAACAAAAAAACGCAGCTAAAATTGAAAACATTCACTAATTAGCCCGGCATAAATAAAATAAAAACTCTAGTATTCAGCTCAAATAGGGAAAAAGTGCTATTCCCGGCTAAAAATTGAGGAAAACGCCAACTCGTGGCTAAAATTGAGAAAATTCGCGAATTCACTGGCTAAAAACGCTTCTACGCAGCTAAAAGTGAAAAAAGCGCTAATTGGCGGCTAAAATTGAGGGGAAAAATTTCAGAGATAAAGTGTTCAAGAATTTCTAACTCCGCCATCTCGTGTTCTGAGGACAACTTTGTGACTGAAATTGAGAAAAACGGCAAATTCATGGCTATAAGAAAAAACAAAAAACAAAAAAAACACTAATTCACGGCTAGAACTGAGAAGAAGCGCTAATCCATAGTTAAAATTTAAAAAATGCTGATGCGGTGCTAAAATGGAGAAGAACCCGCTAATTTGCAGCTAGTATTGAGAAAATCAGTAATTATTCTGACTAAAATTAAGAGAAAGGTTAATTTTCAGCCTGAATTGAAAAAAGTGCTAATACGCTGCCAAAAATGGAAAAATTGCCAATTTGCACTTAAAATATCGGAAAACGCCAATTCGTGGTTAAAATGAACAGACGGGTTAGAAACGTTACTACGCTGCTAAAATTACGAAAAAGCGCTAATTCGCGGCTGAAATAAATATAGGGGAATTCACTAATTCACGGCTAAAATTGAGAAAATTGGCGGCTTCCTCGGTCAACTTTGAGGCTAAAATTGAGAAAAAGCGCCAATTTATGACTATGGGTGAAAAACTAGCGAATTCGCGGCTAAAACTGAGAAAAAACGCTGATCCGTAGCGTATGGCTATGGTGAACAAGAAAATACTAATATGTCGTAAACATTTAGAAAAAAACCGCTATTTTGCGGCTAATATTGCGTAAAACGCTAATTTTCAGCTCAAACCGAGTAAAGTGTTAGGTTAGAAACGCTACTACGCTGCTCAAATTACGAAAAAGCGCTAATTCGCGGCTGAAATAAATATAGGGAATTCACTAATTCACGGCTAAAATTGAGAAAATTGGCGGCTTCCTCGGTCAAATTTGAGGCTAAAATTGAGAAAAAGCGCCAATTTATGGCCATGGGTGAAAACCCGGCAAATTGTGGCTAAAACTGTGAAAAAACGCTGATCCGTAGCGTATGGTTATGGTGAACAAGAAAATGCTAATTTTTCGTAAACACCGGCTATTTTGCGGCTAATATTGAGTAAATGCTAATTTTCAGTTCAAACCGAGTAAAGTGCTAAATCTCTGGTTCCTTTTAGAAAAAATCGCTAATTTGTGAAAATTGTGAAAAACGCCAACTCGAGAAAAAGTTAAGAAACATCGCTGATTCATAGGATAAAAAAGCTACTTTGCTGCTAAAGTTGAGAAAAAGCGCGTGTTTATGTCTATAAGGTGGGGAGGGGTGGGAAGCGGAATACCCCACTAATCCGCGGCTAATTTGCGGCAAAAAGCGCTAATTTGCTGGTAAAGTGGATTTTTTTTTTTTTTTTTTGTCGGGGGCGCCGGGCTTTGAACCCGGCAGGCGCCTAAGCCTCCATTGGGCTTCTACGCCATACCCAGATCTAACTGAGCACTTCGCACCCGTACTACGCGGGCGTTTCGGTCGGTGCGCGGTTTGTTGTTGAACGCACACCGCCGGGAACGCCCACACGAAGCCGAGTGTGCCGTGTCACAGCTCGCCGCAGCCTTATAGTGTAATGGGCAATGGCTGGATTCGAACCCAGGCCCGCTGAGTTGCGAAGCGAGCATTGTATCCATTACACCATCGAGGCGCGCCAAATTCGTGGATTAAACTTGGCATAAGCGCTGTTTGGCGGATAGGTTGGGGAAATAGCGGTGATTTGCCTAAAACAAGGAAAAGGCCTTGGCTACAATTAGGAAAAGGCCTTAGCGGTTACCAATAGAGGTTTGTAATAGGTATGTATAGTTAGAGACTTTTAGGGGCCTCTTGAAGGTTTCCGCCCCGGGCCCCGATACGTGTAGGTCCGCCAGTGGCCCCACCCATCAACGGATGTTGCGTGTTGGATCGGTGGGGAGCTTAGCTGCTTACTGCTTGGGTTCCCTTACAAATTCACGTTCTTGTTTCCTATTCCTAGGTAGCGGTGATCGCATAACATAACAGCGGGTTTGATGCCCCCAGGGTAGTGATGCCCGGTGCGGACCGCACACGCCGCACGCCCCTTGCTACGCCTGTGCCTGAAGGCTACTTCATGGGGGTACTGATGAAAGATTCGTCTGGCGGCGCCAAATGCCTAAGGCCGGCCTTGACTACATTAAATATACATATGCCAAAGCCCTCGCACAGTAAGAGAGGAGCAAATCCCCCCCTGGATGTTAACAAAAATCATCTTTCCCCCCCCCCTGGCTGCGTCAATTGGAGGCAAGTCGCCTCCAACCCCCTCCTGATAGACGCCACTGATCCACATAGTTTTTAAAACTTCGTCTTTAATATCACCGTTCGCAAGTTCCCTCATGCGGCGCAACAAGGCGGATGGGCGATCGTCACCAAGCTCGAGGCCTCGAACCAACTGTTGAACTTGTTGGTTTCGCGACTCTGTAAAGCGCTGAATTAGTTTTTCTTTGAGCTGTTGATACTTATCGTTTGGTGGAGGGTTTGTGACAACGTCGCTTACCTGAGTTAGTACCTCACCTTCCATACACCCCACAACAATGTCAAACTTAGTTTGATCGGCTATAATCCGACTAGTTCGGAAATTTGCTTCTACTTGGCAAAACCAGAGAGCAACATTGGATCGCCAAAAAGGAGGAATTTTTACGGAAACCTTAGCTATCTCGGCAGCGGAAATCGGCTCCAGTGTAGCACTTTCTGCGGAAGGTGTACCGGCGTTAGCCATCGTCGAAGCAGTCGCGATGAACGAGAAAAAAAAAAAAAAAAACTATCGTGTTCGTTCACGTCGGGGTCACCACTTTTGGAGAAATGAAATCCAATTTGAGTAACAAGACAATTAGAATTATTTTTATTTTTTTAGTAAACATGTGTCGGGATTGTTTCCGCCACAGAACGAAAGTTAATTAATTTGTGTTTCTGTTAGCCAGATCAGGGAAAATATTTATAGAATTTTGTGGGTGGGCAGCTGCTCCACGAAATCTGCGTTTTTGATTCTAGGGGAGAGCAACTGCCCACCTCTGCCCCCCGCTGGCAACGCCCATGCTTACGAATAATTTCCATAGCCCCCCTGATGAAGTTTTTAGCTCCCCCCCCCCCGGCACTAGCGACAGATGGACGCCGTGTCCAACCCCTCTCCCTTGTGTATAGACGCCCCTGCACCCTAGGATCAAGGGCTGGCTACGCCGCTGCCCTTAAACCCTAACCCTTAAAACCCCTAAAAACGTCTATGTTCAATTTCTTCTCAAAAATTCACATTTATTTTGTATCAAACGTTAAAACTGGACTTACGTTAAGACTGAACGTGGAAACCACTTATCTCAGAGGTTGTCGAGCCGAGGAATCTGAAAATTGAAACAGATTTTCGACCAGACTTCGCCTTTAAAGTGATTTTCCCTGCGACCACAAAATCAACGGACTGGAGTATTGTTTTTGTTGTTTTAACCCGATTTTTTGTTGGCACAATGCGAACGTTACACGACAATTTTGTACAAAGCGGGTTCTACACGGATGATCGCAGCGCCGCAGTGGTCATCCACTCAAAGTAACGTCTCCAGAGTCAGCGTCCTCCTTGGTGGGGGGGCGGTCGCTCGAAGGAGTGAGAGAGGCCACTCTTCCGACTCTTGCGTTGTTGTGGCAGCCACTCACTATTTTCCTCTCTCAGTCTACTTTCGAGTGTTCCCCTTGGAGGCTGGTTGCGCATGTAGTTCCTAGTTTTTTTTTTTTCCTTCTTGTTTCAACCTAGTGAGCCACCGCTGTCACTTCCCATTTATTTATTCGCTTTTTACTGTAGACTCGCGCTTTCTTCAGTCTGTTCAACGTCTTCTCGAATATAGAGGTAAGCGAAAATTCGTATTTATACGACGAAAATGGTCTAAAAACATTGTTTTTAAATGGGAGAAAGGGTGAATGGTACTCAATGATGTTTCCCGTCTCTCTCGTTCGCCTCACTCTGTCTCCCTTTTCGCCTGAGTCTACCGAAGAGTTGCTGTGTGGCAGCTACGTAATCAATGGCTTTTGTCTTCCCCTTTTCCCATTTTAGAAAGTCCTCTCTTTAATTTGAATTTCGTGAAGTATTTATTTCTGTATGGCTGAAGTTATCAGCAATAATTCCGCGATAATATCCGTGCTAAGATTTTCCAGTTGACTCATAAATTGTTATTTTCATATTGGTACAGCGCCGAAATTTTCATAGGAGACTGCACGCTATCATAGAATTTTCATGTTTCGACGTGCCCGACGGCACGTTTGAGATTGTTTTCATTAATAGCGACTTTTCTATTTTTTTTTTTTTTTTTCCTTACGCTTTTTTTGAAACAAAGAGCAGTGTATTGTAATTAGCGAGAAGTAGATTTCGAAACATCCTTAATGAAAGGAAATTTCGACTTTTCGTACAGTCGTAACGTTTGAACCTTGAGGTCATCAGGCCATCGTGGTTCGTCGGTCCGTCCCTTCCCTGCCCTCAATTCCTTCAATATGGGAGCTCTTAATTTAGCGAATTTTCCTCTGAGATTCCGATTGTTTTCATTATTCTTTTTAATTTATGTGTTGCTTTGTCTCTGCTGTTTTTTGGCGTAGGAAGTTTTGAACCATTTCGGTGAAACTGGTACAAATAGAAAGGGGAGCAATGAAAAGGGGCAACAGAACCGTTCGCCTTTCCTTATTACTGTATTTTTTTTTCCTTTAAACTTTAGTTTAATCCCCCTGTGTTGAGCTTTCCAATCACAGGTGAGGGAGGCAAACGTTGAAATTACGTTGACATTTTATGTAGCCTAGGCCTGTGTGGGAAAACTTGGAAGTTTTCCCGATATGCATTGAAAATTACCTAATGTTATTGTTCCAGGGCCTCCTGCTTCTTCAGGCATAACAAAATTAGCATGTTCCCAGAAAGAGCAATTATTGAGTGCTTAGATAATCCTTTCAGTTTCTTTTGATGGAATATTCATTTCGAAAACCGAACGAATTTGTATTTATGTGTTTTGACAGTTATTCAGCATAAATCATTTTCCAGATGTAGACGAAGCGTTTATTTTTAAACAAGGGTCGAACATCCTTGGGTTGCTCGGTCAATTTATGTTTGATAAGTAATTTATCGTTCCATGAAAACGAATTGCCTCGTGGTGTGGTTCTCGTTGCCTGAATTGGAAGGGTGCTCGGTGGAGGTCTTCGTTTTAGGTGGACGGGGTTTGTTAGCGCTATAAAGCACCTTGATCGCCACTGGGGCGACAAGGCTGTTTCCAGGGCATTCGTGGTGACATCTCGAGATTAGCTTCTTACCTTGGCAATTTTGTTGGTTTTAAACGAATTATAATTCGTTTTATTTTTACTTTTTTGTCTGCATTTAGGTCTGAAATGATCGATTATATGTATATCACTCATGACGTCACGCTAATCCTCCCCCTATCAATCTTTTGTCCCTGTTAGCTTTTCCACGTTTCTTTTGACTCACCAAGGGCCGAGCGACGATGCCTATTTATGTATTGCTAACGTCACTAAATTCTAATAGGGCTTAAAGCTTATAATCATCAGCTTAGGACTTAACGGAACTTTGGACCCACGAGGACTTAGTACGTTTTTTCACTTGATGTGCCTCCCGAAAAAAAAATGCCCTGGAACAAAAGAGAGCTGAATTTAGGGGAACAATAGTAAATTCGTTGTTTCTTTATCCACATTCCAACTAATCACAATGCGCGGACAGCGAATTATTTTATCCCAAGGTCGGGACGTTTTTGAATTTACTGCACCAATTTTGGTTATTTTATAGTGGTGCTTTTATTGGGGAAGGGAAGAAGGTTGATACGATCTCGAGCGACTTCTTCAAGAGCCTGCTAGAACAATGCTCTCCCCATCAGTGTTTTTCTGAAGTAGAACAGTTTCGGGAAGGCTGTTTTCTCGCTGTTGCAATAAAAGGTTAGGGCGTGAACACAATTTTAAAAGAGAGCAGTGCTTTCATCATAGATGGCCTTCTCTATGAACTTCGCTTAACAATGCGCTTTGTCTAATAACTTTCAAACATTTTCAATTTTGATGTGAATGTGAAGGAGACGTTTTAATGTTCGTGACAGGTATAATGTGAGATTCAGATTCCCAACCATTGATTCACTAGCTTTAATTACTGTGTGTATTAGAAATGTTTCACTTCACATTAAATTATTGGAAACTTTTGCTCTAGCTTGAGTTTCCCATTCTACTTAGGCTACCCAAGCGACGTATGGAAACTGTGAATTAATTTCATAATTTGAAGGTAAAATTATTGACGAACGAGAAATATTTTGCTGCATTTCTCTCTTCAGTGTATCTGGGCCTCTGCAACTAGTCATCTCCCTATAAGGCTTCCCCTCAATTAACTTGTATTTCAGCTGCATTACGCAGGAAGGAAATGTCACTTGTATAGCTGTATCACTTTTGTGGAGCTTACTGATTTAAAAATATTCTAGTCTCAAGCGAAGAAAACAAGCTGGTTTCAATTTTTTATCAGAGTTGATTAAGGCTGGTGAATATAGTGAGTGACAAGTTGTAGAAGGGCAATATCTGACTTTCCACCTCTAAAAAACTGTTTCTGGTGGTTTAAACTGTTACAAGCCTCCATAGCTGTAGAATAGGACGTAACATCTGTGGTGTTACGTTGAGATGACTATTGACATAAGTTGGACCGAAGTTTTCGCGAGTGCAATGAAGTTATTTCGGGGTTATAATTATGCAGTCCTGGTATAAAAATATAATACATAACGTCATTACATCGAGGTCTTAAAAAAAAAAAAAACTTCCACGCGGGACTCGTTTTTTTTATAATTAGGACAGCGGTGGGTGTTTTCTTCCAGTAAACAGTTTTTACGTGAAACCGAGAATACCGAGTGGTGAACTTATGATTGCGAAAGAAGGTGGAATTATGTCCTGAACGGATCAACACAATTCTTCAACCGTCCCATGAGAAACAAGGTTATTTAGGAACAAATTGTCATTCGTATGTTCGATATTGCATACAAGCGCGGACTTATGATATAGTCCGGGAGCCCACACCGTATGAAAAATCTGTGTCATTTGATCGTGTCTGGTACCTGCAGAGGACGTTTTTTATGACCTAGAAGAAAGATGACACTTATCCGATCGCGAGACATTTTCCGTGGGACAGGGGCTCACAACAGAGCCAGCTGTTGGCAAACACTAATTCGGTTGGTTTGAAAACGACTGGCGAGAGTGAAAAGTGTGTTTCCCGCGACCAATAACTTATGAAACCAATAACGCCGTCCAATTTGATTGTAGTAAGCGACATGAGCGAGCTTTACGAATCGTGTTATTTTGAGGCGGCTTACGGAGCCAGGGCTTAATTTGAAATTGCACGGCGATGGTGGTTTTCTAGTTTATTGGTTTGCGAAGAACCGATTTTTACACTTGCCAGCCGTTTTCAAGCGGCCCAAAGGGGTGTTCGTGAACAGGAGGTGTGAGCCTCTGTCCCGCAGAAAATGTCTGGCGATCTCAGAAGTGTCATCTTTAGGATCATAAAAGACGACCCGTGCAGGTGCGCCAGTCACGATCAAATGACCCGGATTTAAACGGGACGGACGGACGGACTAATAAGAATGTTTTATGCGAATAGCTTATGTAAAACTAGACTAATAATGTCGAAAACGTTGTCGTCTTCACTACATAATGTATAATTGAGTTATACGAAACATGGGTTTCACCCTTTCATTAGGGCAGGGGGGTGGCCAACCAGGACCCGCTGAGCCTTTCACAATGGCCCGCCCATGGCCTAAAGTGGTAAATTATCATTTTTAATGTTTGATTTTGACGCCCCTCCGATTTTTGTGCAAATGGGAAACGCTACAATTCGCGCCTCCTCGCGGTCGGCAAATCCCCCCGCTAAGTGCCCTCTTAATCCATACCAAAATTGAAAATGACGCTAATTTGGGGCTGAAATTGAGGTAATTGGTTAATTCATTTGTAGATTATTTGATGCCACATAATGTGCTTTGATAGACCGGGGGGTCGGGATTTCTTGCCGTGTCCGATCCCGATAGTTTTGAAAAAACATAATTCGCGCCTGAAATTACGAAAACGTGAATTCTTGGCTTATTCAGAACGCAAGTTTGTGGCTCAATCTGAACGCTAATTCATGGCTTAAAAACAAATAAACGCTAATTCGCGAGGAAAATTGAGAAAAAGTGCTAATTCACGGATAGCATTAGAAGAAATATCTCTTTATCGGCTAAAATCGTGTATTCGCGACTAATCTAACTTAAAGGCTAGAAGTATGGAAACGACAATTTTAAACATCTGAAGGCAAGTTCGTGGCTCAAACTGCGTAAAAACGCTAATCCATAGCTAAAAGCAAAACAAATCGCTAATTCGCAGCTAAAAAGTAAGAAAAGTTGCTAATTGAAATAAATCGCTTATTCTCGGCTACAATGGTGAAAAATCGCTAAAAGGACACAAAATCGCTAATTCGCGACTAAAATGGAGAAAAATTGCTCATTCATCGATAAAATTGATAAGCGCCGAAGTAAGGAATACGCTCATTCGCGGATTAAATAGAGAAAACGTCAATCACGGCTTCTGAAGGTTACTTTGTGTCAGTAAAATAATCGAAAAAATCGCTAATCCGCGGCCAAATTTCAGGAAAAGCGTTTGGTAATTCGGGGCGAAAATTGGGGGAACTCTAATTTGCTGATGACACGTAGAAAATCCATAATTGGCGGCTAAAATGAGGAAAAACGCTAAATTGGGGCGTGAATTTGAGGAAATTTGCTAATTCACAGAAAATTGAGAAATCAGGAAAAACACGAATTCACTTTAAAATTCAGATAAATCGCTTATTCTCGGCTAAAATGGTGAAAAATCGCTAAAGTGACAAAACATCGTTAATACGCGGCTAAAATGGGGAAAAATCGGTAATTCACCGATAAAATTGAGAAGATTCGCAGTTGAAATGGAGAAAGCGGCTTCTGAAGGTAACTCGATGCTGAAAGTGAATAAAATCGCTAATTCGCGGCTAATTGAGGATAATGTTCTAATTCGCGGATAAAATTAAGAAAAAGCGTTAGTTCGCAGCGAAAATTGGGTCACAAAACTCTCATTGATGGCTCGTTGAAACACTAGCCCTGGGTGGGAGTCGGCTTTGCTGATCCATCGCATTACGACTGCCAAAGGCGTCACCGTGGTGCAACTGGCAGCGTGCTGGACGAGTAATCCAGAGGTTGCGGGTTCAAATCCCGCCGCCGGAGCCCATTTTTTCTCGAAGCTGCTTGAATAGTGTTGGGCTGTGCCCTTCCATCGTTGTCCGGAATTAATTTAATTTAATTGATTAATTAAATACCGGCGACATCTACCGAACCTTTTCACAAAGGTTCTCTACTTTTAACAAGCTCTGTGCTGTGCTTCTGTGAAGCCTATGCATCCAAACAAAATTCCCTGAAAAAAAAAAAAAAAATAAATAAAGCATTTTGGTAGGTTGCCTGGCTCCACAGACGCGTAGCATTATGGCTTGTGAACGGGGCCAAAACACTAGGGAGGAAGTTGTAGGTACCTATGCGTGGAGATTGAAGTTAGCGAATAGGCCCGGTGATCATTTACGGTAAATTGACGAGGGACGCGGTGCGCTACATAAACAGAATGCCCTCTAGGGTATATTATTGATAGGAAAAAGGATTGTACGCCCCGGCACAAGGGCAGATGCCCGCATTCAATTTCGAACCTTTCGGGAGGGACACTGGCTTTTTGTGAGTGCATACGAGGAAATATTAATACCGAACTTTTTAAACTAGAAGTGAAAATTGCTTTTGAACAGTGGGACGTATGATCCGAAGATAACGACAAAAAGGCGCCGTGGGAGAGTATTGGCGAGGTTTTTTGAGGACTTCGCTCAAAAAAAAGGAAGGGGTGGGTAAAGGCGCGCCCTTAACCCTGGGCCTAATGAATTAAGATTAGTTTTCTGATTACAATGTGCTATAAATGCGAATTGATCAAAGTTGTGGGGCTTTTGGAACCGGTTTCGTACTCGCCGTACTCCTCAGGCTGGTATAAGAGGTTCTGAGGGATTAAAAATATAGGCAATTTAGCCCCACGACGACTTACCCAAACGAAGAAAGTCATTTTCCAAAAGTAGCCCTTAACGAAGTCATTAATTTACAAGGGCGAGACTATTGGCTATTAGAAGGGCCCGTTTTTCCAAAAAGCTTGGAATCCGTCCCCGTACCCACCCTCCCAGCCTCTAAAAGTGTGAACAGAACAGACAGTGGACTGTGTCCCCGCCATGTGTGTTGAATTTGAATTTTCAGACCAAGAACTGACTACAATTCTATCCCCAGAATGCAGGCGTGATTTTTTTTTTCATTCTGATGCCTCAGAAAGTAATAAATGTGCAGCATTAAACGGCTTATTGCCATTTAAACAGTTCTGCCCAATTAACTCCCATTGCCATAATTCCGTGTCTGGGCGGCCGCGAATAGTAAAATAAAAAATTGATAGGATCATAAGAAGGAGGTTTTTGACTGAGAAATTGGTGGCTAATTTACTGTTTCAGTGGGTGCGAAATAACCAGTTTTTCGAGTCAAAAATGCTTTTAAAAATCTCCATACGATCGTAGGAAAAATAGCGTACGATTCTGAGGCGTAAAATCACATTACTCGGCGACAAACAACGCGGCTCGTTCGTAAAATGCTCTTTTACGCCTGCGTATCGTAATACATAATACTATTTATGATGTGGGCGCTTGTGTGATCCATTTCCGCACCGAGCCTAAACTAGTATGTTCGAGACTCGACACGGTTCATTGGGGTAGGACTGACTGTGAATCCAAATAAGGTCCCTATAGTGTGAATGGGTGCTACATCCCTTAAAACTAATATTATTTTGTTCAGAATGATTGAGGTTTGTGTCACGGCGAAATGTAGAATTTGAGGGAATTTATTATTGTGACTTTATTTCAGTTCACCCATTCTCCCACGATTTCACTTACTCGAACAGCAGTCATGAGGGTCAAAATTTTGTTATTACTGAAGGCCCCCCCCCCCTTTTTGACTTATTATTTCTCAATAATAAGTCTTTGTAATCGTATCGCAAAAAATAATTTTTGACGCCCCCTCAAAATTTGTAGTTTTACGTTTCAAAGTGCGTAGAATCCAAATCTGCAAAAAAAAAAAAATGTCCGTCCGCCGTCCGGGCCATATCTTGCCCTAGGATTGCTCGAAAAAACTCGTTCTTTCGCACATAGACTCCATTTGGGGTCTAGTTGGTCCTAACATCTGATCAGTTTGATCAAATAACTCCCTGGGGTTTTATGGGCCAAAAGCGGGTCCAAAATGGGGATTTTCTAAGGATTTGGGATCAGGGGTGTGGGGGTGGGGTGTCGATTTTCATGTAATTTCAAGCCGGATTTGACTACATCGATGAATAATTAACCCACAGTCGAAATAATAAGGCATTGTTCGATAATTCGCAGCGTTTTTTTTTTTTGTAAATGGTCTTTATTGTGTGCATCTTTTATCTGTATCCAGCTTTTAAAAAACTACCCTTGAAAGGTCCCCTCCCCCCGATAAATAATTAATCCCTACATTACGCAAAACGTGATTGAATAAACGTGCCCTGATTATGCGTTTATGCATATGTATGACGATGAAATATCAAACAAAACGGTTTTCGAACGACATTGAATAAGTAGAGAAAGTACAACGTCGTGAGCTGTACGCGGCTTGAGAATTATGACTTAGAGTCAAAATTTCAAGAGTGATTGCCGAAACGAGAGTGGCAGTATTTATATGTTCGCTAAAGGAACTTTATAATTTTATGTTCCAAGGTCAGTGGCTTTAGTATCGGGTAGTCCTGAAGGAAAAAGCTTGAAACTTTTGAGAGTTTGAATTAACTTAATTCATTATGAAAAACCATGAGGCATGTAATATAAAATATCAGTGTTCCTACCGTAGTGTCAGAAGGTTAGACCCCATCTGTATTTCAGCTAGAAAACGACATGGATAGTGACATCCAAAACTTACAGAATTAGGTTTTCAGATAGTTGTTTGGTGTTACTCATTCACACTTTTAAAAAGTTGTTTATTTTCTTTACTGCAACAACTTTTAAGTTGGGGAATTATCTTGACTCAAGGGCACTTGAATTAGTGCATAAATTTGAGAATTCATCTCGTCATTGAACTGTTGAATTGCATTCGTTCCATCTCTGTTATACCTTAAAAGATAGCGCAATGACGAAAGGGGGTTTAAATCGGGCAAATTTGCTGATTCTGTGGTTTTAGCGATTAAATCGTGTTGAAGTACAAACAGCGTTGAATCTTATTTGAGCCAGGTCACGCTTTATAAAAATAAACATTTGTTTCAAATTATATAATGAGCTCGTTCGCTGTTCTTATATTCAACGTGCTGATAGTTTTTCTCCCCAGATAGTTTTTACTCGGCATGTGTATCGAATTGTCAGTTGATTGGGACAAATCTTGAGTTTTTATCGGTCATAGAGACATTGGGTGAATGGAGGGGGAATATCTTATTCAAAAGTTGATCTTGAATGATACGACTAAATTTATGTTGTTTTGTTTGTGTGTTTCAGGAGTAAGCATCGCTCTGTTTCTTTCTTCTGCACCTCTTGCGCGAAAAGGAATTCGTTTCATCAAGAAAAGTGTTCTCTTCAGCTTAGTGCTTTACGCGTAGTGTTTGTTTCCTCGAAGGGCTTGCCGAATTCCCCAGCGAATTCTCCGGGTTCTTTCAAAATACCCCTCCGATTCACGAATGTGCGTCAGAAGTCGAAGCGAATTGCCATTGTTGGACTGTTCCCATCGGTGTACGTCGTCAAAAGAAGAAGTTGAAGCATTCGTCAATTTCAGTCGTCAAATTTTGAAACAGTATCGTCAAAATCACCACTATCGCCATCAACAAAATGCGAGACGAAGTGTCGGCGGCGGTGCTATTTCTAGCTCGAATAGTAGAGAAAAGCGAAAACTTTAACCGGGGGCAAGTCGAGGACTTCAAAGATCGTCTTCAAGAATTGTTGCTCGAACGATTCCAAAATCACTGGTTCCCAGAGAAACCCGACCGAGGTCAAGGCTACAGATGTATCCGAGTCAACGGCGTCAGTCGACGAGAGCCGACTCTTGAAAAGGCAGCCATCGCCTGTGGGATTAGATACGAAGATTTGAATCTACCGTTCGAATTAACCATATGGGTCGACCCAAACGAAGTGTGCTGCAGGTTAGTTCTACTTTTTTCCCAAATACATATTTTATGAATTATGTTTTAAACCGTGTCTCCGGGTCGGCATCTGTTTTCAATGTTAAAATGGCGGTGCTCTGTCGTGTGTAGCATGAGGACAGATGTCTCGTTTCATTGAAGGGAATGTATCACATTATGAATGTAGCCCGGTGCGCACCCTATTTCTTGCTCATTGTTAGGGAACACACTTCAAAACCAGCGCAATCAAAATTTACCATTCTCATTCTTTGGATAATTTAGGAACCAACGTCAATTTATTTTTATCTTTACTACCCTCGTGTACTGTTTTATTACTTGATGGTACTCCTTTTCCGATGCCCCATATTTTTTTTTTTATGGTTCTTTCATTCTTGTTAATTGACAATCACCCTTTTTCGGGACTGTTAACTGCACGGCGGTCCATACAGAAAAACAATCAGAACAACTTGGGTCCGTTTTCACTAACAAATTTAAGTGCGATCAGGTGGCTCCTACGGCTACAGACTTATGCATGATTTATTATTATTATCATCATCATTATTATTAGGTCCGTTCCATTGTTTCGCGAGTGCTATACTTTTGAAGAAAATCGTCTGGTTTCATTAAATTTTTCAAAATAATCAATGAGATCACATTCTTTTCTACACTAGTGCAGCAATAGCAAATCAATGGAACGCATCTACTATTAAATTTTGAACCATATTTATTTAGGATGCGTTCATCATTACGCCTATTCTTCAAATAAACCTCGGATAAGGCTGGCTGCTAAGGGCCTTTTTGTAAACAGTATTGTAATTGATAAACCCACCCTTAATGATTTATTTTAGGTTTTTGGCTTCTTTTTTCTTTTTATTTATGGTAAAATGTTTAGTTGAATCATGTTGTTGATCGGGATTAAATGAGTTGGTGAAAACAGTCTTACGAGGCGAGTTAACAATGTCCGTTTAAGCATTGCTATGCGTTTAAACGGTTTTTTGAGTACAATTGTGGTTGGCCTTCAAGCTCTCCAGCCGGGAAACCTTTCGTATAAGCCCCACGAAAGCGAATAAAATATAATTTAACTCTCATAGACATTGTTGCTTGTGCACACAACGATCAGTTGAGCCATAAAACATTGAATTATTCGACCCCAAAACTGGTAATTTCACCCACTGAAAGCAAAAATTTGGCCACGAAACAGGAAATTAGCTACCGAACTCTACTTTTTGGTCAAAAAACTACTACTTATGCCCCCCTGCCATCGACTTTTTAAAATTGTTTACTATTTGCGGTCTTCTGTCCTGCACACTGAAGCATGGCGATCGAGTTCATTAGCAAATTCTTTTGATCGCCCTGTTTTTGGCCGTTGTGTGTTGTTCGATTTATGAGCGTAACATTGAAAGTCTGGACAGCCATTTTCTACGGAGAATCTGTTTTTTGACTTTCAAGGAAAATAGACGTTTAATGCCGTCTGGGGCACCTCAAACAAAATTCTGTATTTCGGGGAGTCATTTTCAAGTTTCCCCTCAGTTGCTGGGGTAGATTGTCAATTGTTTTCATTTACAGTGTTCGGAGAGGCTAAATTCCGATGCTCTTGGGCCTAATATAGTCCAATTTCTTCAGTGTTAAATTTGATGCTGGTTGATGGACTGAAATTGACAATTTGTGGGCTGAGAAACAAAATTTGTGGACTAATTCAACAGTTTGACGGAGTGTCTGATGAAAAACGGTTCGTCTTCGCGGTGATGTGGTCAGTTTGAGAGCCTTTGGAGTCTCCAGAGTTGCCAGTTTTTGAGGGGTTCCGCGCACATTCACTGTCAGGGGACGAATTGACGATATCCTTGTCGAGCTCTGAGTTTATGAATTACTGTTTTGGGAGGGGGCGGGGGGTTAAACAAAGCCCCGTAATCTCTATACCTCTCTTATCCGGGTCGCAGAAGCCCTACAAGAACCACGAGATCGTCCTGTTCTCTCGGTAATTTAAAGGGGACTCCTCTCGGGCCGGAAACGACTAAGAACGACCTTTTTCTTCAACGTTCAAGAAAAATGATCTTTTATGTGCAAAATTGGTTTAAAATATTCACTATGCATTTCGCGTCCGCCTAACCCCATGTCTACGCATCTGATTGTTTTGGCAACGAGTCACTTGACAGATTACTGTGACAATTCGTTAAAAATGTGCTAAGATGTTTACGAAATATTTGTCTGTAAAACTAAAAAGCCTTAACAGCTCCTCTCCCTATTCCATCCAACTTGATGACTTTCACCGCAACATTAGTTGTCGTCCCCCCTCCCCTGTTCACTATCATGATGATGTATCTTATCGTTTTACGCTTTCATCCTGTGCATAGTCGTTGTCTAAAAAAACTAGTGTAGTAAGAAAGAAAAAAAAGTCCATCCTGTCCTTGCCCCCACAACAATGATAGCCTTAACGTACAACGTAGCCCTCATTATGGGGGTGCCTTGCTGGTTGAAGCCTGCCTGTACCGGGGCACTGGTTTTTTTTATTTTACTCTCTTCGTGCCAACGCGCTGTTGCCAAACCTTCAACTAAGCTCCTTTTATTTCTTGTAAGTGAGACGAAGATGGAAAAAGGGTCCTTCCATGATTTTTTTTATTGTTCAGCCGGAGCTCTCGTAACTAAACAACTCTGTTGTGTTGAGAGTTGAGGAGTGTGCTGAAAAGGGCTCACTAACAGCTGTTCCAGCATCAGGAGGCCTACCCCGATGAAGGAAAAAAAAAAAAAAAAATTGTTTCCTGCGCCCCTGTGGTCCCCTCAGGACTGGAAGTCGGCCACCTGCTCGTGGATGGCCTCTAGCCATGCGTGACACCGTGTTTTTGTTTTGTCTGGTCACCATGAACATTTACAAATTTCAGTTGGCCGGTTGTTTTTAACAGTCTCAGAGAGCTTTCATCATAGAATTTTCTGTTGGAGGTTGATCTTGGCTAGCTCATCTTGTGAAATCTAGTTTTTTGTTGTTGGTTTTTTTCCCCCGACAAAATGGTGATGGAGAGTAAAACCAGATAACTTTTTGTATGATACAGCTGTGCCATAGGGGGCGAAATCATGTTTGAATGATGAAGGGGTAAGCCCTCTCCTATGACCCTCATAATATAGAAGTAGCTTTTTAGCTTTCAAGATTTTTAACATTTGAATAATTTTAGTAAACTTTAGTTATGTTCTCAACTAATTGGTTTTAGCTGCTTACAATGGATTACATTCTGGGCTTTCCGTGTTTTTTTTATAACCTGGGAATTATAAACACATTGACGTCATGATTACACTGTTTTTGTAATCCTCTATTATTCCTGTGGGTTTTCGCCTGGGTCGGCCTAAAGAACAAAAGCCTTACTTCTCGTTTCGTCATTGGTTGCTAATATTTGTTCTTTTTTCTCACTTCCTTCGAATATTTGAACAAGAAAAGAACCCCATATTGTTGTTTTGTGCTATTACTGCTTCATTCACCTCGCTGGCCCTGTTTGGTATTAACTTTTGAATGGGTTCAATTGTTTACGTTTTATCTGCGCGAATTCTACTAATAACCAACATAATAATGAAATTTTGTAAACTTGATGTGAAACTTATTTTCCCTCTGAGTCATTCCCCCACAGGGCACATCACTAGCTTGTGTGTGTGTGTGCCTAGCGCATTTTCCTCTTTATCGACCGCTTCGCGTTCTCTCTGTGTCATCATCCAGTAAAGCTTCATGCGTGGCCTTTTACGTCGCTTTGTATCAAGAGCCGGGTTCCCCGCGTGGCTAAATTTGATTTTAATTGGAGGTACATGTCTGTTCGTTCGAGCAGTGTAACAGATCTGATTCAGGCTAGTTTTTTCGAGCATCTCAACTGTTAAATGTTTCTTAACGTTCGAATGGCTCTTTAAAAATCCCGTTGGAGGCCAACGGCAAATCATAAATTGCTGGGCCATCCCAAGGTGTTTCTCCTCTATTTTAAGTGATTGTCACTAAATCAAGTTGTGATGACGTACGACGGGGGTTGTTAGGCAGAGAACGGGTGTCGTACAATTGTGAAATGATCTAAAAAATCACTGCACACAACATATTTACGGTGGAATTCACCACCTCGGCTCAAGGTTTGACTTAAAATTAAGTCGAACTTAAAGAAAAAAAATGCGTTACATTTTATGCAAACAAGGTGGAGTTTGTCAAGTCCAAGCCCCGAGGTGGCGAAATCCACCATTAGAGTGGAAAGGGAAAACAAACTGCCCACAGCTTAAATGACAAATGACCATCTGAAAGGTCTTAATACTACAAATCTTAGAGAAGGTCCTCCTTCCTAAGCATGAGAGGTAAATGCCAGGAGAAAGGATAGTAACTTCACCCAAAAGCCTCGCACTATTCAGTTGGGGCATTACTATGTCGTTGCTCCGAGGCCAAAGATTTCAAATCCCAATACACTTTATATTTGTCATTTTCATGTAGAGTGTCGTAAGTAGAATAAGAGGCTTGCTCTTACAATTGAGGCGTGAGGAAAAATAAGAATCAAATAGAGATGGAACCATTCAAGGTGTAAGAAAAAGAAAAGAGATTGTGTCAAGGAATCGCCTAGATAGGAACTGGCTCGCCTCTAATGTTTTAAGACAGGGGTTACTGACCCGACCTTTTTTCTTATTCTATACGTTAATCGGCCTGTAGTTTTTTCCCCCAAAAAATGAATGATAATTCGGTGTTACAAAGGAAAATCACATTTTTAACCTCTCGACAGCTCGAGGCCACACTCTTACTACTCGACGTTTTCTTCTCGCCATACTGTTCCACCAATCAAAACAAATTTTAAAATGTCTCTTGTTTTACTGATTTCTTCCAATACCTTTGTGGTGGCTCCAAGGTTGGGTGTCCATCGGTTTAAAGTCACCCAAACATTAGTTTTAAACTCCCGTTAGTCTCAGCAGCTAAACCCCCAATCGCCGGCTGAGCCTTTAAACGATTTTGTGTACGAAACATTGAATTCCGGTCATTGCGTTACAGGCATGTCTCGTGTCTTGTCCGAAATATGCAACGTAAACTTGCCCAGAGACATGACTATGCCAGAAAAAAAGACAATTTTTGCCTCACACGCTGGCTATTAAGCCAGGAGAGTGTGAATTAATCCCCAGAACGTGATTTGTGAACCCAAAATTTTCAAGAACCGTTATACGCCTATAGGCGGGGTTTCACATGTGATTCCTCAACCCCCCTCCATTCATGCCTGCCAATACTTTTGCACGTAAATTTTGGTCGTATTTCAACGCCAATCTTGGATTTTAAAATCTCATTTAATCGTAGACTGATATAATTCTTCAAATTTCACTCTACAAATAACTGTTGAACACCTTGGAAATTCATGCTCTTCCGTCGCCTTATTAAGAGTAGTAAAATTTAAGAAGAAGAAAAGTAAAACTTAACGCTCCAGTAGAATTTCCTGGAGTTTTAAATGAAACTCTAAAATCCGGAATTAGCGTAGAAATACGACCGGAATTTATATGTGCAGAACTATTGGCGGGGCGTGAGTGGAGGGGTCGAGGAATCACGTGTGAAACCCCACCTTTAACTATGTGAGATCATAGTGGGAAGTTCGTTTTGATATTATTTTTAACAAATTACAGCCGCGTAGTTTGTCAGAAAGAATGCATTTCAGACCCAATCCCGGTGCCCCTCCTCAGCAATCTTATCACTACTAAAGCAAAACCCGAATGTGAGATCATTCTCAAAGGTGCGTGAAGTCTCTTCCCCCGCCCCGCTTGACAAAATGGAAAACAAATTGGGCTAATCGTCTGTTCAGTGCTCGAATTTTAGGATTAGCGGGTATGGCCTCTTTATTAGGGAAAAATCGGGGGGGGGGGGGGCTATGAAAACGCCACCTTAGCCCTAACCCCCCCGCCATAATCTTTCCAATTGTCAAGATTCAAACTTTCGTAGCTCAATCGAAACTCTACGTTAGAGCTCGTTACCGTGGTTAGTGCTTGAGTTTCAAAGCTGTAGCTACCCCCTCTCCAACCACTTTTTATGAGCAATCCTCCTTCCCCTTCATTGGTTAGTGCTTAATTGGTGCTGGTTCTAGCTAATCCCCTCCCCTTTTTGTGAGCACTCAATGGGGGAGGGGCGAGTGTTTTCAACTATTTCTTTGCTCATAAAATAAAAACGGGAGGTGATTGTTTAGAGTTGTCTAGGAGTTGAGCTTGTTTAGCGGCATATTCCGTCTCGATCTCGTTTGTTTAGCCGAAATTTTCGTTTGTTTACCATTTCGTATACGATCTTATTCAAAAAACAATGTGTGTTGGGCTAAGTTCATGCAACCTTAGCCATAATCAATGGATTCGTGGCATATTCTGCCTCGATGCCGTTTATTTACATTTGGTCGGTAAAGTTTTTCGTTTGTTTAGCCTCCTGAACAACTTTGCTCGTACAACAACAACAAAAAGGCACAAGAAATGGTAAACAAACGAAAAATTTGACTAAACAAACGAGTTCGAGACGGAACATGCCGCGAAACAAACTATTTCTGTTATGTGTCGGGTTGCGTGAACTTAGCCTGACACATACTGTTTTTCGAAAAAATCGTACATGAAACGATAAAGAAACGATAGTTTTGGCGAAACATACGTAAACTAATGATAATGAGACAGAATATGCCGCGAAACAAACGATTCCTCCTATATGTGTCGGGTTGCGTGAACTTAGCCCGACACATGCTGTTTTTTTTTTTTTTTTTAATGCATATCCGAAATGGTAAACAAACGAAAATTTTGGCTAAACAAACGTAAACAAACCATTGACTCATTTTCCGGTAAATTTTCTGACATGTGTTGTGCCAGGTTCACATGCGTTTCAAATTCGATCACTAACCAATGAACAATTTTTCCCCTAAAGCTTGGGTTTCCTAGGAAAGCGATGCCGTAATATTGCGGTAGAAAA
Source organism: Corythucha ciliata (assembly GCA_038030265.1). Lineage (NCBI taxonomy): Eukaryota > Metazoa > Arthropoda > Insecta > Hemiptera > Tingidae > Corythucha > Corythucha ciliata. The sequence continues at coordinate 7,126,166 of CM075938.1, forward strand.
CATCCCCTTTTAAATCACGCGAGTTGAACGTACCCAAGGCAACTTCTGGCGTGACTTAAAAAGGTATGTTTTCTACCGTAATATTACGGCGCCGCTTTGCTAGGAAACCTAAGCTCAAGTTGGCAGACACAGACATGGCTTGAGGCGAAGATTGGCGTTGCTAACTTATTTGTGTGCTCATAAGAAGGGGAGGGGATTTGCTGGAGCGTTAAAATTCTAGCACTAACCTATGAGCCGGCGGTCAATGTTTACGGGGGAGAGTGGGTTATTGTTTTATTGCCCATAAAAAGTGGTGAAGGTAGCTGTAGCGTTCTAGAGCCTTCGATTGAGCTACCAATGTTTGAATTTTGACAATTTGGAGTGATGGTGGAGGGGGAAGCTAAGGAAACGTTGACTCAGCCCCCCCCCTCCCATGGTTTATCTTGATAAAGAGGCATAGGTGGTAACTAATGCTAAAAAATTCGATTAACTTAATTTGTCTTCAATTTTGGTTTGTGATGGGGTGGGGGAACTTCACGCACTTCATTCCCAAAAAGCATCTAACCGTCTGTAGTCGGTACTGTAGGGTGGTCTTCATTTTGTGGACTTGAATTATTAGTTTTTGATCCACAAATCTAGATTTCGTGGATAAATTCCAAGTTTCTGAGATGAAATGACTGTTGATTAGCCCGAAAATCAAATTCAGCGAATATCTTGACAGTTCCCAGGACGACGTGTCAATTTCTGGTGAAAAACTTCTCTGTGCCGAATGTGTAGTCAATTTGAGGTGTCAAATTAACCGTTTCCGAACCTGGTGAGTCATAACTTTTCGTGTGGTTTCTACGATTCGGTTATCATGTTTTAAACCCAAGATTTACCCCTATTTGAACCAATCTGAATCCTCTTTTGTTATTGGTAAGAAAATCGTTGCTCCCTGTTTTAGGCATGTGAAGGATGAGGGATCTAAGGAAACTTCATGTATAGAAATAGTATTATAGTGGCCATGATTTTTTTTTGGATTCTCTTTCATTATTGTTCCACTGTTCTGCACTGTGCGGATAGCCCTCATTCTCTTCATACTGATAAATACCGATTTTCGCGTGGTCTGTCCTTGACTATTCGCTGTATCTCGCCTTCTCGTCGTGTCCTTCTTGTGCCTTTGTCTCGCTATCCCGATTTTTTTTTTTTCTTCTTCTTCAGGAAAAAGAATAAAATAAGAACAATTGTTCTTCTTTTATGAATGATGAGGCCAACTGAAGTTGTCTGTTTCAAATTGAATTCACCCCCCCCCCCCCCCCAAATCCCTGTGTAGTTGAGCCCAACAACTTTTCGTTTGTAACGGACTAGTTTCTTTATGTCGTCATATAATTCGAGTGTCTGGTGCCTATCAATTGAATTCTATTCATATATAAACGAATTTTAATTCTTGAAAGTGTTAACTAATGAAACTAATTGTCTCGTGGCTTGTTCTGTGAATGAACGAGGGCAAAGATTACGAACAGTTTCAAGGTTGATTTTTTCGATGGTCACACGATGAATCAATGCACGAGGGAAGCATTTTTTTCCGTGATTTTATTACAAGTAGCCCATTAAATAGGGATAAATATTGTAAGAATAACGGAACAGGAAGGCACAATGCGGAATTTACACTAAGTCGTACGATTCAGTACTTTAGTAGTGGGAGAATGGGAAAAGGAAAAAAAGGAATAACAACCTTGCCTCCTTCTCTTAAATCTGAGTTTAGTTCCTACTTTTGAAGGGGCCCGCGGATGAGCCTGACATTAATTAATTTATGCGATAACTTAAGGCCTTCCTACTTCGCTGTATTCACGATAATGTAACGTTTAAATAAAATTATATTTTCTTAGGTAACGGAGCTACTGACTGGGGTCGCAGTTCTTTCCTCTATGCACGAGTCCTTTATATTTTTTGTTTAATTGATTTTCTCTGTTAGAAAGTGCAACGACATTAATGTGCTTATTGTTTTTTCACGTTGAACTGATGTCCTTGATTAAAATCCTGGAAAATATTTACTATTGCTAAACAACAAGTGGATGGCATTGTTTTAACGTCCGGGCGAAAAAGCTGCTTGAAAAAACTCGGGAACTTAGTTTTGCATGTTCGTTCCCGAGTACTTTTAAAACAGCGGGAACAACCGAAAGTCGCCTACGAGAAGAGGAAAGTTTTTAAGAAAGTGGAAAGACGCCTTCGAGCAGCTTTAATTTGAATTACCCCAACTCCCTCCCACTAAACTACTCCTGCAACTAATTCAGGGCAAGTAAATGGGAAGGGGGAAACTTTCTTATTATCCCTTATGGGTCTTTCTTGAGGGTGGCATAATTTTCTTCGAACTTGAGAGAGAGATTTATCACTTGATTTGTAACAGTTTTGTGCTATTCTGGATTTGTTGGCATTTTGGGACCAACTCGGTACCTTTTTTTTCGTTTACAGGGAGGATAGTTAGTCGAAATTTCTCCGTATTTTCAAACAACCCACCCCTCCCACTCCTGCTCTATTGTTTATTTGTTGGAGCATTGTGCTTTACTTTGTTGGCAGTACATAACATCACATGCCCGTGGGCATGTAGATGATTCGTCGCGAGGTTCGTTAGATCTTGCTCACGGCCGCGTTCGATAGATCTTGCTCACGGTACGAAAAACCCGCTAGTATTCCACACCCTGCACACATTTTTCCAGTGTGCTGCTGCAAGCAATCGCATTTTCTCGGCTCTTTAGGGGTCAGTTGGTCCGCTCGTCCGTATTCCTACTGTTGAAATAAACCCCCGAAACAATTAATGTTAACCCCCCCCCCACCATTCCTGTTCTTGTTTTTGGTGCAAGCGCGTAATCCTGTTGAGTTGAGGAGCAGTCTTTTCTTTAAAAAGGGCACTGGCCCCATTTTATAGGGAAAACTGGACTGGAAGCGGTTTGCCAATGACAATTGCCTTAAATTTAGAGTTACAAAAACCAGCACTGACATAATTGTACCGATTTGACAAACTTTCGATTTATTAAACGCTCGTGTTTTCGTGTTGTTTGGGTCATTAAATAATTATTTGTTAATTACGTTCAAAAATTCTGTAATAGGGAATTTCAGCATCAGTTCGGCTAACGGGAGCGCAGACGTTCAGTCGATTGTTGCTTAAAGATGGGTGATTTATCAGAAGGGTGCTAAAACTTCCTTGAACCCCCCCCCCCCCCCGAGCCCATCACGCGTTTCACACTAAAAACAACTTCTGTATAACAACTGAGTTTTGAGTTTCTAACAAGTAAGAACGTTTATAACGCAACGATATTGCAGTAGACAACAGACAAGGCTCAGGTTTCCTTTGAATTACCGCCCACACAATGATGCTGCGTGTGCTTCACAAACTTGGGGGGTTTCATATGAAAAAATCCTTTTCTCGTTGTCGGCTTTTCCACTCGAAGATAATTTGATTTGACCTAGAATGTCATGATCATGACTACTCGATGGATTCGATACTGGTCATATCTCGTGGCAAAAATACATTTCCTGTGTGTGCTGCATTTTTCTTTATCGTCGAATAATAATAAGGCGTTTATCTTATTTTCGTGTCGTTCGTTTCTTTTCTATTGATATAAAAATTTATTTTAATTTTTGTTTTTCAGGTTTGGAGAGCAAAAAGGCTCTTTTTGTACACTGGCCTCGTTCAGCGACAAAGAGTCTAGTCGAGAGTTTAACACCAGCCATGGAAATATGAGTGTGAGTAGCGGCAGCGAAGAGGATATGCTGTTGATGAGTAGTAGTTCGGCAAGCAGTTTGTCCTCGTCGCCGCAGCAATCTCCGCCATTTTCGCCCACGAAAAAACAACACTCCACCCCTCAGGTTGGTATTTAAGCCTAAAATGTTTAAATTTTATGAGAGGGGATTTATAACTAAATTTTTTTTAATTTTTTTTTCGCCCCGTGACAGCAGCTGAGGGAAGCGATGGGAGGAGGATTTAACGGGCATCTGAGAAGAAGATGGTCTAGCGGAAGCAGCTCTTCGAGTACCAGCAGCGTCGGTAGCAATAGCGGAGGTCAGAGTAGAAGAGGCAGCGGAGTCAGTCATCAGGGTCAGGGGACGACGAGTGGAGGAGTCGGTTCAAAGGCTCGCCGACCTTTGAATTTGAACCTGTCCTGTCGAAGTCAACAACAGCAACAGCTGCAACAGACCCAGTTACTAAGCCCGAACAAGAGCAGCATGAGCGGTCAACAACTGGATCAACAGGGTTGGTTGCCCTACCCGTGGTCTTCGCCCCCCGCCGCCACTTACCTTCTTCAATCGGTGGCTCAGAATAAATGGCATCAAAGTGCTAGGTGAATATTGTTTGAATTTTGTGTGCCTGTGTAAGTTATTAGGGGTGTTCTCAAATCATGGGGCCCTACCCAAACAGTAGTCTGCTAACAAATAATTTGTCTCATATTAAAAATTGTTGGCGTAACAAAATTTTGAGTTTCGTTGAAAGTACGGCTCTTGAATTTTCTGGCAGGGTAGGGTCCCTTCAATTAAAATGCTTAAATTATACGTCTTAAATTTCAGGTATCTGCAGCCTAATTCCACAGTGAAAGCTTGAAAGAGAGTTCTCAAGTCAAAATAGCGTAAAAAAAAAAAACACAAAAAAACACAATTCTCCTTCTTGATCAGAAATAATTTACTATTTACTATTGCTGTAAATATTTGTTGTGTATAGTGAAAATCTGAGATTTATTATAATTCTTTTTTTTTAACCCAAAAAAATATTTTCGTCTAAACAAAAAAATGACAACTTTTGTACATTATTGTAAAGAAAACAAATAGATATATGTATAAATATTTAGCAGTATTTATACATATGTTTTAAATTTAAAGATATGCATTATTATATAAAACACATTTGAAAAGAAAACATTTGCATCTTTCATTTTATTTTATTTTTCTATTCTGTTGTTCTATTTCATAGTGTTTAATGTGGAAGGACCGTCCACATATTTTTTTTTTTTTTTTAAGAGTCAAACCACTAAGTAACGAGACTTCGAGGCTCTGAATTCAAAGGTTACTCGATTAAAAAAAAAAAAAAAAAAAAAAAGGACGAATAAAGTGAATTGAATAGCCTCGAACTCTCATTAGAATGTGGTTTAACATTACTCCCCCCCCCCCCTCCTATCCGCCACCATCGTAGCACTCACAACATGCCCCCCCCCCCCAATCAAACACCATAACAGTTTCCCTTAGTTTTTCCCCAAAAGGTAAGTCACCATTTTACGCTTATAAAGCCATTCGTTATTTGTGGACGGTTCTTACGAAGACTGATTTTTATTTTTGTGAAACTTGGGAGTTTTGTCCTTAAAAATGTCTGGCCAAACGAGCAAGAGGAAAATTCTGCTTTATTCCTGTACGAGTAGGAGAATTTTTAACTTTTTTATTTTTATTTTTCTGTCTTCTTCGCAGTTAGTTAGTTTTTACGTTCCTTGACTTAAATGATCTCCTTTTTTTTAAAAAAAAGAAAGAAAAACTAAATCTTTTATATTTGATTTCCACTCTTTTACACTTCTTAACGTACTTTCTTGATTTGTAAAATATTTAATCTGAGGAAAGTGAATATTTTAGATAGCGAACAGGGTATGGAAAATCGTGTTTTTTCCCAAGGCAGCGGTATCTTGAAAATTTTAACAGTAACGTTTTAAATTACTTAAGTTTGACATTTTATTTGTATGTATTTTACTTGTAAGTTTTGTGATTTTGTTGAGACAGACAGAGAGAGAATATTAACATTCTTGAAAGGAACAGAAAATCCTTTGAAGAAATAGATTTTTCTTGTTGAAAATTGCATAACTCAAAGACAAAAAGGTTTTGTTTATATTGCCCTCGACTGTCCCTGTTCCAAGATTCCCTTTTCCTTCTTCTTGAGTTCTTGGTCAAACATTGCCGCTTGGTGGCAGCACCGACTCAAGATGAATATACAGAGGGTGTGCTCACTTTTCAAGGGGCAATATGGCGTCTCGTTTGAGCTTCGTGGATGACGTACTTGGTCTATCACCCTCCCTCTGTGCATCAGACTTTACGTTAGACAATGTGGGAATTAAAAATGTAACTGCATTTTTCCAGCCAAAATTATCGTAATTTCCCATTTTTTATGTTTAATTTATACTTAATGCATAATAGAGGTCCAAGCTGACTTTTTTTGAGAGTCATAAAACTGGATCAACTGGCAATTTGTGCACTGATAATGCCTGAACTGATGATTCCTGCTCCAAAAATGGCAAAATCAACCACCCGCGCGCCAAAATGGTCAAACTGACGGTTTTCGCGCCTTGACTTGACGTACTATATTCACGTCCTATATAAACGGCAAAACTGGGCTCTACGCGCCCTAAAAATGGCCAGACTGGGCATTCAAGCCACAAAATCGGCAACACCGATTCTTATGTGCCCCAGAACAAGGGCACATAGAGTAGTTTAACAATAAACCGACGATTCGCCCCTTAAAAAGGCCTAAACAGATTATTCCTGACCTGAGAATGGCAAAAACGACCATTCGCGCGTCAAAAATATCCAAACTGAGCCTTCATAACGTCTAAATTTAACATTCGTGCCCTAAAATAATAATAATAATAATTGAAACAAAAAACAAAAAAAACTGTCTACTCACGCCCTAAAAATGGCATACTCGTACTCAGATGCGGATCCAGGATTTGCTCAAGCGAGAGGCTTGGGCTTCGGAGATTGTGTGCTTCTCTAGACTGACTAAAAATGGCTTGACAGGACCGTAATTCACTTCCTAAAAACTGCTAAACTGACTATAATCGCGCCCCCAAATGGCAAAACTGACGATTCTTGCATTTAAAATGTCTATTTGCGCCCTAAAAATTGGCATTTACCACTCTATAAAACCGCTAAAATGACTTCACGCGCCCTAAAAATAGGCGATAAAATTGGCGATTCTCGCTCTAAAATGGCCAAAATGACTCTAGGCGGCCTGGAAATGCCTTAACAGATTATTCCTGTCCTGAAAGCTGCAAAATAGACAATTTGCGCGCCAAGAATGGTCAAAATAACGATGCGTGCTTAATTGGCTAGAAAGGGACTAATTGATAACCCGCCAACGCTGCTATGTTTGGGCAAAGCATAACTGACGATTCGCGCCCTGAAAATGGCAAAATCGACCAGTCGCACGCCAAAAATGCCCTAACTGACCATTTATCGCCTTGGTTTGACGCCCTATATAAATGTCAAGCTTCAAGACTACGCGCGCCCTAAAAATAGCTTAACTGACGATTCACGCCTTGAAAATGCCTAAACAGACGATTCCTGTCCTTAAATTGGCCAAACTGACCACTAGCGCTAGGCAAAATAGATATTTCTCGCTCTAAAAACAGCAAAACTGAACCTGGTAAAACTGATGATTCGAGCACTGATAATATCGCACTGACTATTAATTCATGCTTTAGAAATGACCAATCTGACATTTTGCGCCGTAAAAATGGCCAAACTGGCTATTCACGTCCTAAAATTAGTAATACCAACTCTACATATAGCGGCCCGCGAGATTCTTTAAAAGGTCCGAAACGGATGATTCATGTCCTGAAAATGCAAAATCCGACCATTATCCGCGGCATCAAAAATGGCCAAACTGAAACCTCGTGCCCTGAAAATGTCTAAACTGACGATTCGTTCCCTAAAAATAGCAAAACTGACTATTTAAGTCCTAAAATTGGCATACTCGTAGTAGAAATTCACGGTCCAAAGATCAGGTTAATAGATCATTTGCGCCCTACAGAGACTACTGCGCGTCTTCAAAGTGGTTATCGTCACCCAAAAAAAAGCTGATCCTCCGCCGCTTGAAAACGGTGAAACCTGCTGACAATTCGTGCCTTAGAAATACCGGAACTCTCGGCTTAAATTACGATATTTGTGCCATGCTGCACCGAAAAAATTGCCAAACTGTCTATTCACGCCCTTAAATGATGAATTGACTATTGGCGCAGAATTGACTATAAAGGGACCGTGTCCATCTTACGAACTGATTGACCCCCCCCCCACCCACCCATTACTGTCAAAAAATTCCCCATTTTGTATACATATAATTTTGTAATTTGAAAACCACTCCCAAGAAAAAGTCCTGGTCACGCCACTGCCTGCAAATTCTTGAAAGTTTTACGTTTTTCATAAGTCATATAGGTATTAATTATGTTTTAATCCACTTTTTCTTCAATTTATGAATGAAATTGAAAAATTCCAGAAAAGTCAACATAATGCAAAACTTGAAAGAATATTTTAGCCCTTCCCGGGATACGGACGGGGCACGTCCGACAAGTAAAATATTATTCTCATGTGGGAATTGAGAGGCTCGTTCACACATACCCGGCACGTGTCAGGGACGTGACCCTTCAATTTCAAATTGAGAATAATATTTTATTTGCCGGACGGGGCACGTCCCGTTCACTGCGCTGATGTGTGTGAATAGACCTTAAGAGTGAGTCTTCAATTTAATTTGACCAGAAAAACGAATTTTTAATGATAGGAAAGGGCTAAAATATTCTTGCAAGTTTTGCATTGTTGCCTTTTCTGGAATCCTTCTGTCGCCGGAGAAGCGCCTAGAGTTTCTCGAAACAATGGACCTGGGTGGGGTTCGGCTTAGCTTATCCCTCGGAGTACGATTCCCATAGGCGCCTCCGTGGCGCAAATGGCAGTGTCCTAGACTGGTATTCCAGAGGATGCGGGTTCAAATCCCGCCGGGGAGCAATTTTTCCTCGAAACTCGAGGCGTGTTGGGCTATGCCCTTCCATCGTCGTCCGGATAAAATCAGTCTAATTAATTTATTAATTAAAACACCGGTGACAGATTTATTCATTATATCCATCTATATCATATTTTTCCCCGTTTCTCTTGAATATATTATTTCTTTCCACTGCAATATCCAGTAGCCATTTTGTTCCTTTCTGTTTTTATTTTGAAGAAGTGTTTTGAGTAGGTACTCGTAAGATTAAAAAAAGAAAAACCCAAAGGCAAAAAAAAAATTTCGCTCCGGCAGCTGGCGGTCGGAAAGAGTGCATTTCATTTTGTATACGGATACCCTAAGCCGTCCCAGAAGTAGTAATGTTGAGACCATGATTTGTTTCGTTTATGTTTGACCCTCCCTCGTACTGTTTGCTGCCGGGTTTGTTTAAGCTGAACTTAATGGGAATCAAAGGCTATTTCAAAATGGAATCATCATACCGAATATAATGCTTCTGGAATCAACTGGTGATTTGTTGTGATTTTTTTACCATTTCAACCCCTATTTTCCCCCCCCCTCCACCTTGACCGATTTGGCCCAAATGCAATACCGACCGGTGTCTTATGACTACTGATTTTTGCGCCAAAGCGCGTTCCGCTAAATTAATTTCTACGAGAGTTATCGTGCTAACAAGGAAACGGCCATAAAGATATATATATAGAAATATAGAGATATATATATGAATTCCGGAGACCACTGAATTCGTGTTCTAGAGGTTCTGAAACGTGAAAAAAACATGACATGACCCATGTTTGCCACCATCACGACGAGACCAATAGTGCATTTTTCAGAATGAAATGCACTAAAATGTTATGTACAGTGGCGGATCTAGGATTTTATCTTGGGAGGGGTTCTACCATGAATCTCTCTCTTTTTTCCCTTGAGTTTCAGCCGCAAACATGCCTCTATACGAACCAATAATTGGCTTTTTCTCAAATTTAACCATGAATTAGAGGGTTTTTCCCAATTTTTGCCGCGATCTAAGTGCTTTTTCTCAAGTTTAGCCGCGAATTTTTTCATCCATTTCAGACGCGAATCACCGCATTTCCTCAATTTTAGCCGTGAATTAGTGGATTTTCTCAATTGATCCGCGATTTATCGTTTTTCTCCGTTTCAGCGGCGAATAAAGCGCTTCTTGCCCACTTTAGCCGCCGAACTCACTGAATCTTTAACAGCGAATGAGCTCTTCCTCTATACATCTTAGACGGAAATTAGCGGTTTGTCTAAGTTTTAGCCACGATTTAACGTTTCATTACTCTAATTTTATCGTTTTTCTTCACTCCTTAGTCATGCGAATTATAGCGCTTATCACCATTTTAGCCGAAAGTTATCTCATTTCCTCGCAGTTGTTTTCTTCGTTTTAGCTGAGCATTATTTCCGAATTTTAACCGTGAATTATTCCTTAATTTCACGCCTGAATCATCGCTTTTACTCAATTTCAGCTTCAAACATGGAGGATTTTCACAAAATCCGTAAATTTGCGTATATCTCCATGTCAGCTCCGCGAATGAGCGCCTTTTGTTACATTGGCCGTGAATCAACGCAATTTCCCAATTGTATAGCCGGGAATTAGCGTTTGTGTCAGTTTTAGCCGTGAAAAAGCGGAATTACCAAATGTAACTTTGAAATTTAGCTTCACATTAGCGCTGGCGATGCTTGTGCCGAGAAGTAGCGTATTTCTCCATTTTAGCTGCTAAAAAGCGGTTTTTGCTAAAATTAGCCACGAATTAAAAATTTAATTATCATTATTTTAGTTGCAAATGAGCATTTTACATCAATTTTAGACGGGAATTAGCGGTTTGTCTCATGAGTTTTAGCCATGAATAAGCGGCTTTTCTATCACTAGTATCAGTTAATCAACTTTTTTTCTCAATTCCGCGATCTAAGCGCTTTTTCTCATTTTTTTAGTCGCAAATTATTTCTCAATTGTAGCCACGAAATCCCGCGTTTCCTCAATTTTATATTTCTCCAATTTAGTTGTGAATGAGCGTTTTACTTCAATTTTAAGCCGGAATTAGTAGATTTTCTCAGTTTTAGCTGCGAATTACAGCGATTTTTCTCAATTGCGCTTTTTTCTGTGGTTGCCTCGAGAAAACCACGAATTTTGCGTTTTCAAAAATTAATTGTTGAGCCAGAGGTGAGCGATAGACTTCAGCTTTTACTCAATTTTGGCCACATATTAGTGTTTTTTTTCATTTTCAGCCACGAATTAGTGATTTTCGTTTTTTACTATGAGTCAATCGCTGTTCTGCTACCGCTGAAAGCCGCTAATTGATATTAGCGTTTTTTGTTTAACGTTCTCTCGCGTACTTGCCCAAAGAGTAGCACATTAGAACGCTTTCTCAATTTCTTCTGTCTTAAAGGCCTTTAGGAATTTGGAGTTGGCGTTTTTTCTCTGGTTTGTCCGCGTAGTTGCCTTCAGATATCTCGAATTGGTATGTTTTCCCCAATTTAAGTGGCAAATGATCGCTAGTTCTCAATATTTGCCGCTAATCATCGCTCTGAAACCTAAAAATCCATTTTTTTTTCATCTAATGATGCTTTTTGGTGCCCCCCCCCCTTCTCAATGAATGGTGGCCTCACCATCACGAGGTCGCCCATTCGTCGAGAAATCATCATTCTGTGCAGATCCCCCTTCAACAGTCGCCCTTTGGTATGTGCAAGGTATTAGAAGAAATCTCTCGAATGACTATGAACAAATTTTTGGCGGACGCCATCTTCTTAGGGTGGGGGGGGGTTCAAGCCCCTAAAACCCACCCCGTAGATCCGCCACATGGTCATGTAAAAAAAAAAAAGATTGGAATCCTGTGCATTTGTAATGGGGGCGTCCGAAGACTGATAGACCAAGTACGTCACACGCTTTGCCCGTTTCGTGCGTTGCGTGTTGCCTAACCGAAGTGATCACACCTTTGTATATTCACACCGACTGAGCAGATGCAACCGGACTGTTACCTTCCTTGATAGTGACAGCAGCCGCTTGCATTTGTTTTTGTTTGCATAGCAAGACTCGTCCAAACTGTTGAATTAAAGAGTTATACAATGGATGTGGCAGCAATTTTAAAAGAAATTGAGACGCTAGTGTCACCCGATGAAAGTGAGCGAAATATTTTCAATGCGTTTGATTCACTCATCATTGTGAAGCGTTTAAAAGTTGTTTTCATAACTCAGGTAAGCAGGCCAGTCTGCCCGATGTTTTTCGTCGAAAGATTCACCTTGCCGATGAAACTGTCGATTATGATGAACCCGAGTCCTGGCTAGCCAACGAAGCTCTTCAGTTTGAGTCATATTCACCTGAATGTCACTGGTAAGCTTTCAGTATTCGATTCGATCATATTATTTCTGGGGGGGGGGGCCCTTCTTGAAAAAAGGGTTTCAGTAGACAGGCCTTGAGGGGGGGGGGTAGTCCCAGCTCCCGGCCTTCCTCTAGGGCCCGAATTTTGAAAGTAAAGAGAATAGAGCTGTGGGCTGTGGTTGATCGTTCCAACTGATGTGGTCAGTGGCGGCGGAACCGGGGGGGCAGGGTGGGCGGCCGCCCCCCCAGGCTTCAATGCCAATCTTCTATCCCGAATACTGCACCCAAAGTTCTTGTTCTAACCTTTTCGCTTCTTATTCGAGGACCAAGCGACCGTCACTCAGATCGAAAACCCTGGATCATTTGCGAGAAGATGAAAAATAGCAATGCCTAGAACATTCGCCCCCCCCCCCATTTTTCACTTTTCTGCAGACTTTTTGTTAGGTATATTATTGATTCTTCTTCTACACTTTACCCCTGCCATCTGGCAAAGGAGGGCGATCCACCTATCGGCCACCCTCCCCGGAGAGGGTTTTAGCCCAAATTCAAGCAATATGAAGCACAGGCGTAGCAAGGGGCGTGCGGCGTGTGCGGTGCGCACCGGGCATCTCTACCCTGGGGGCATCAAACCCGCTGTTTTGTAATGCGATCACCGCTACCCAGTGGCGGAACAACACTTGTCCGGGGCCCGGGGCGGAAATCTCTAGGAGGCCCTTTACTCTAATTAAACCGTAAATATACTTTTTTGCAGCTTTGAAGTACATATTTTCCTCAATTTTAGCCACGAAATTGCCCCTAAAGTGCGTTTTCTCAATTTTTTCCGCGAATTAGCTCATTTTCTCATTTTTAGCTGCGAATCGGCGCTTTTTACAAGCTCTTACCGTGAAGTTGCCTTAAGAATCCGCAAATTAGGTAGCGTTTAAGTGCTCTTTCCCAATTTTATCCGCAAATTAGCAATTTTTCTAAATTTAAGCCGTAAATTCGCGCTTTTCTCCATTACAAAAAAAAACCATTCGTGTTTTTCTCTATTTATTACCCTCGAATTAGCGCTTTTTCACAGTTTTAGCCGCTTGAATTAGCGCTTTTTCTCAATTTTATTCCCAAAGTTCCCCAAGAATGTGCAAGTTGGGGTATTCTCAACTTCAGCTGTGAATTAGCCTTTTTACCCCCAATTTAGCAGTGAATGGGCACATTTTTTAATTTTAGCTGGAAATTATACACTTTTTCTCGATTTTATCTGCAAAATTGAAATGTTTTGTACCTTAGTTGTGAATTAAAGTTTTCCTCCACTTTTAGACGCAAATTCGCGTTTTTCTCTATTTCACGCCGTGAATCGCAGCGCTTTTTCTCAATTTCAGTCCCAGCCCCGAGAATCCGTGAGTTGGCGTTTTCTGTGAATTCGCACTTTTTCCCAATGTTTAAAGCTGCCAAATTGTAACACTTTATCATAATAGCGTGTTTCTCTATTTTTAGACTCGAATTCGCGTTTTTATCCTTGAATTAGCGTTTTTCTCATCTTTAGCGCGTGAATTAGCGCTTTTCAACTTCAGCCTTAAAGTTGCCCCTAAGAATTGGCGAATTGGCGTTTTCTCTCATTTTCAGCTGTGAATTAGCGTTTTGTTTCTCAATTTTAGCAGTAAATTAGCACATTTTCTTAATTTTAGCGTTTTTTCTCGATTTTATCCGTAAAATCGTAATTTTTCATACCTTAGCTGAGTTTTCCTCCACTTTTATCTAGACGCAAATTCGCGTTTTTGACTATTTCACCCGTGAATTAGCGCTTTTTCTAAATTTCAGTCCCAATGTTGCCCCGAGAATGCTTGAGTTGGCGTTTCTCCCTTTTAGCTGTGAATTTGCGCTTGTTCTAAATTTTGAAAGTTGCTAAATTGTAGCACTTTATCACAATTTTAGCAGTAAATTAGAGGTTTTTTTTTTTTTTTTTTTTCAAGACGACGCGAATTTGCGTTTTTCTCTTTTTCATCCTTGAATTAGCGCTTTTCTCAGTTTTAGCTGCGTAAATTAGCGCTTTTTCCTAATTTCTCTCCCAACAATTCGTGATTTTGCGTTATCTCAATGTCAGCTGTGAATTAGCTAGCGCTTTTTCTTAATATTAACAGCCATAAATTTCAGCAATTTTTCTCAATTTCAGCCGCGAATCAGCGTTTTACTCACTTTTACAAGCGAGTTTAGCCATTCGTTTTCATCTTATCTACTTGAAAATCCCGATTTTTCATCTTCAAGCTATTAAGGGGCCCCCATCCGAACCCCGGATCCGGATTTCTAGTTATGCCCCTACCTGCATTCCCACACTTTGCTGTTTTATTTGAGTACGAATGATTATCGTTTATTATTTAAAACTCACGCTTTAATAAGTATAGTAAGACGAATACTTGCCATATTCTTGTGGCAAAAAAACAACTAAGAAATCAATAATAGTATATGTATACGCAGGAGCTAAAGTCGTGGCTCTAAAACGCCGTAAAATTTGCCGCGGTACATTACATTACAAGCCCGGCGGGCGAGGCGAGGTAAATCCCCTTCCTACGAGTGATGTACGACTTTTTCCACGCGACAGCAAGGAAATGATAAAACTGACTTTGACAAATTGACTACTGACTTCTCGTGTCTTTAGTTTAAGAAGACCTTAAACGAGGTTATAACCCGAGTTCATTTACTCTCCGTACTAGGACGGAAAATATTTTCTGGACTAGTACAGCAAATTTCTCGAATGTCACTGTGCGGTAATGGTCAATTTCCCAGACATTTTTGGGTACAGAAAATGACTACTTTCGGAGCATGTCGCTTGAAAAATACTTTAGTTCCTAGGCATGAAAAGAGACACTTTTGGGACTCATTTGCGGCCGTAAAATTCGGTTTTAGTATCATGTGGGATAAAAATAAAATATTATTAGTCAAAAACCTATCAAGAATCAGGCCGTTGTATACCACATTCAAATCATTCCCTAAATGCTGAAAATTCAACTCTATTGGGCACCTCCATACAATACCTTGCCTCCTCTATTTACTTAAAATTGAGAACTACACTACACTTCACCTTCTATTCATGAAAACTAAGGAAGTGATGGTAGTGTAGGGTATGGTGGGGAAGGGAAGGGGGAAGCGCCTTAATTTTCGCCCCCCCTGAACCAAAATACTTCCGCCGCCACTGGATGTGGTTGACGTACTACGGTTTTGAGGAGTTTTCCCTCTTGTGTAGAAAATGTTTAGTCTCTCATTCAATCTCAATTCACAATCGGATGCCTATTCGGATTGAATCCATTCTGCAAGCGAATTCTCAACAGCTTGAGCTTCTCACAAAATTAGCCGCAACGCTCGCTGACCTCTAAGTCGCGTCAATTCTGTCTCATGCATCATCCCCTCGTTCATCTAATTTCCATTTTGTAACGGTGGGAATTTTTGGACTTTTGGGGCCTTTACAGGGGAGACAGGACAAAATAATGAAATCACGAGTTAATGCGCTAAACTTTATTAACTTAACTAAGCAACCAAAACCTCTTAGAACTATAACAAAGTGACTACTTTGCACAATTAAACACACTCTCGAGCCGGTGTCTGGCGATCGACTCCTTTATTTCGGCACTCCGTCCGCCTGGAAAACTCGGGATTGGGTAAGAGGGGAATTGGAACTGGGTTGCCTATTGCGACACTTGCCGTGCCGTTCAAGTGAGCTTTGGACTCTTAGCTCAGCCCCCTGTCCCATACCATTATGTAGGCAACCTCGGGACCGGCAACCTCGTCTCCCTTGCGTAGCGCACGTTACAATTTCGACGGTTCACGTCTTCAGACGACGAAAACATTAGTGACTACCAGTGGCGTAGCGTATTGGGGGGGGGGGCGGTCCACCCCGGGCATCACTTGACATAGGGCATCAGTCGGCTGAGGCTTTTATTTATTCTCAAACATGAGCACAGTACAGATAAAATATCTGTACAAAATACTCGACATCTCTTCAACCGCCCATAGTTTCCAGGTGCTCCGTGAAATAAATCGTGGGTTCAGGTCATGCCAAGAAGCACCAAAACCACACAAAATGGTCCATTGCAGACTACGGCACCCCAAGCACGGGCACCCCATCTATAGCATTGTAACGATCTGTCAATTGATGAGAGAAGGCTAATAACTACAATGAATTCGACCGAAAGCTGAGTGTTGGCGATGGCATGGCTCTCTTGGGAGACAAAAAGTCTAATAATTGGCCAGAGCGTGCCAAGTTCTGCGGGTTGCATCCCACAACCGGTCACTGTTCCTCGCAAATTTCGTCATTAAAGATTCAATTTCCTCATAAAAACTGTATTTGTAAAGTGTCTATTGGGAACTGTCAATTTCGTCCTTGGAACTTCAAGTCAGTCAATTTTGTCTTCAAAACTGTCAAGTTTGTCTTTGAAACTGTCAATTTCGCCCTGGAGGTATAAAGTTCGTAATTCAAAACTGTGTAAATGTTGTCCTTGTAACTGTAAATTCCGTCCTATGAATGTCAATTTCGTCGTCCAAAACTGCCCATTTCTACCTCTGAGCTGTCAAATTCGGCCTTGAAACTGTCAATCTCACGCGGGAAATGTCAACTTCGTCATTCAAACCTATAAATTTCGTCATTCAAAACTGTAAATGTTGTCGTTCAAAACGGTCAATTTCGCCCCGGAAACTATCAATGACATTTTTCCGGGAAACAGTCTATTTCGTTCGAGAAACAGTCAATTTCGTCCTGGGAACTGTCAATTTCGTCGTATAAACTGTTAATTTCGACGGCCGATTTCACCCTTGGAACTGTCGATTTCGACGTTCAAAACTGTTAAACTATCAATTTTCTCCTACAATACTGACAAGTATATTTCTTATAAAAATTCGTAGTGTCCTGTAAACTGATTATTCCAATGAAAAAGTTGGCATTGAGCCTCCGGAGCCCCAAAATGCCTTGAGTGCCTACAAGAAGATCAAGAGCCATTCCCAAAACTTTTTTTTCAGCTTAATTCACTTTTCCTATGCTCATATATGAGGAAAGACAAATGAAAGTGGAAAAAGCTGAAAAATATTTCTTGAAATAGCTTTCGTATCTTCTTTTAGGCACTCAAAATGGGCCTAATTGCCTCATTTTTTGGTATAACAATGGATTTTTATCAAAAAATTGCAAAGGACAGGAGTAAAATAAGCATGAAGTATTAAACTAAGTTACTTCATGCAGTTTTAGAGGAACTTGCCAGGTGCTGGGAGCACCATGGCTAATGTAGTCTAGCTTTGAACAGTTGTCAAAAACTGACATTTTAAAAAATATCCTGATATTTTCCCAGTTTACTCAAAGAATCTTTCGCTATCATTAGACAAAATGTCTTTACTCACACAAAAAAAAGAGTGCTCTTTTCAGTGGTGTCGTTGGATTTAACCTAGGACGCTCACTTCCCATGTTACAGATGTTTTTGTTGCGAAAACCAGTGATGTCCTATTAAACAACAAATTGATTATCTGAACTAGGAATTGAAATCGGACCTTAGGTCATACGACATTTTTTGTTGCATTTTGGGTGTACAATCTCCCCTCTCATTGTGTTCAACCAAGTACCAATCACAGTGTATTTGAGTGCTACGGGTCTTGAAAAATTACCCTACCAATAACATCTCGCTTTTTGGCGAGATTAGGTATTTTGTTGATTGACTGTATTTCCTGAACTAACAGATCCAGGATGCTCGGGCATGATTTAAATTGTAGCAAATTTACAGCTTTAACAATGTATACTGTGATCATGCTCGAAAAACTATTTCTTCAGGTATTTTTGTTTAAAAACCCAGAAAAAGTGATGAAATTTCTTAGTTTTTTGAGTGCCATGAGTTAAGCACAAGGTTTTGAGGGTTGCAAACTTGAGTAATAACTGCTCTCATTGGTCCTAACAACACGCAACAAAAAAATCAATTACATGCATGTTTGCGATTTACCCCGATTTTTGTGTCTATATTGACTGGTCTACTCTAAAAATTGACATTTTCCTGATATAACTGACAATTTTCTGATAAAATTGACCATTTCCTCATAAAATTGACAATTTCCTTATAAAACATACAATTTCCTCATAAATTCACGATTTCCTTATAAAATTGACAATTCACTCTTAAAATTGATCATTTATTCCGCAAGTTCATTCAAAAAGGGCAATATTGACAATTCCTTATACAATATGTCATTTTCTTCATAAAATTGACTATTGCCTTACCAAACTGACAATTTACTCATCAAATAGACACCTTTTAGACTGAAAATGTCCTCATAAAATCAACCATTAGGCTCATAAGCTTAAGATGCCTTACAAAATTGAAAGTTTTCTCATAAACCAGACAATTTCGTTATGAAATTGACCGTTTTTCGTGAAACCGACGAGTTTCTTCATAAAATACACAATAATGCCACCTTAACATTGCTCTTGTTGAAGCGTTTCGCTTATTTGTTTCCCTTGACACAACATTTCCCGGAAATGTTGCCTTGTGTGTGGCGATTTCCGTGAGTGTTTCCCCGAATGTCGCATTTTGCCCCTCTGTGGGGGGCATTTTCTTATAAAATGGACAATTTCCTCATAAAATTGACAATTTCGCCATAAAATAGACAATTTCCTCATAAAATTCACTCTTCCGCAAAATTGCGTAGTTTACTCGTTGTGCCGCGGCCTTTTGAAAGAGTCCCCCCCCCCGCATGAAGTTTTCCCATGACGTGGTCGCGTTCCACGTCAATTTTCCCCTCAGCGAAGCGCCATTTGCGAGAGTTTTCCCCTTAAATAACTTGGCATTTCGCGTCTCTCGAGAACCTCTGACCCTCGAGCCTCATCTGAGAAAATGACCCTCAAGTTAGTGGTAATCACCCCTCCTCGATGGTGGGATTTTGGAGGAGGTTTTTATGCTTTTTTTTTTTTTTTTTTTTTTGCCCAAGTGACCTCGACTCCAAGGGAGGGGCCATGACCCCTGTGGCCCCTCCCTTAGATCCGCCGCTGATTCACGGCTAAAAATTGAAGAAATTGTAATTTTTTATCTCTCAAGAACAAACTTTCGTTGGTTCGGCTCTTTCAAAACCAAATTTCGGCGATTCACGATTTATGATAAACCGAATTTCATGGCATAAGTTCTTCCTATAATTTTGGTTGATACGAAAAACTGATAAAGCTTGTTTAAAAACCTAATTTCGAGACTTTACAGACGACAATGCCGCAGGAAATTCGCTCTTCCATAACGAAATGCAGTGGATTTGGCTTCTTCAAAACAGAGTTTATGCCATTTCAGCCACAATTTCGCGTATTTTCCCTCTTTCAAAAACAAAATATCGAGGCTTTAGCTCTTTCTAAAATCGGTTTCGCAGCTTTGAGTAATTCGAAAGCTAATTTACCTTTTTCAAAAGTAAAATTTAGGGATTTCGGTAACTCAAAAAGCAAAATTTTGTTATTTTTGGCTATTACAAAGG
This sequence comes from Corythucha ciliata, assembly GCA_038030265.1. Lineage (NCBI taxonomy): Eukaryota > Metazoa > Arthropoda > Insecta > Hemiptera > Tingidae > Corythucha > Corythucha ciliata. The sequence goes on from CM075938.1 coordinate 7,145,647, forward strand.
CCAGTTAGGCTAAGTTTACACTGTCCGCTTTTGCCCTTCCGTTGCGCTGCGTTCGCTTGAAAAAACGGAAGGTAGAGCGACCTTCGTTTTTTCGTTTCGTTGACCTTCCGTTTTTTCAAGCAAACGAAACGCAACGGAAAGGCAAAAGCGGACAGTGTGAACTTGTGAGTATATGTGAACTTGTATCAAAACGAGCAGTAGGAGCCTGGTTTTTCGCGTCGGTTTTAACAGTATAACTTGACTTATACTATTCGGAGCTCACCGTTTGCGTTGGTGCCCAGTGACTTTGTACTAAGCCGCTCGCTCTTTTTGCGATCAATTTTACACGAAGTTGAAGTGATCCCATCACACTCTCAGACAAACGCACCCCGAAAAAAAAAGAAGCTAAACTCGGGCCTTATACATGCATAAGTATTCTCGAGGTCCGAGTACTTCAGTTTGTGAATGCCGTAGATAGGTTTGCGGACCCGCATTAGGCTTTTCCGAGTCCCGACCCTAAGGGCATGGCGTATGAGCCGTTAACGGCTTAAGCGCTTCGGGCTCGGCTAGGCCGGGTGCGGGCCCACTGAATAATAATAAATACATGCATAAGTACTATACTATAATCGTTGAAAGGGGTGGGGGATTGCTGGAAGCTGTTCTTAAAATCCAACACACAGGCCGAAAAGGAATTCTTCTACCAAGCTCCGGCCTTTGGCATTTTGCGCCCCCGGGCGAGTCTTTCAGCAGGCGCCCCCTCCACCAAAATTAATCCCTCTCATTAGCAATTTTTCATTATTTTAGCCAGAAATTAGCGTGTTTCCTTATTTTAGCCGATTTGTCTTCATTTCTACTTTGAATTACAACTTTCTCAATGTTGTCCGCAATCAGCGCTTTGCCTGAATTTGACCCACCAATTAGCGCTTTTTCCTCATTTTGCCGCGAATTAGCGTTTTCTCCATTTTAACGGCAATTAAGAGTTTTTTCCACACTTCAGTGCTGCTTCTCAATTTCATGTGTGAATTAGCGATTTTTATCCATTTTAGCCGCGAATAAGCGACTTTTCTCAGTTTTTGTCGTGAAATCATGTTTTCCATTATTTTAGCCGATGTACCGAGCACTTTTTACCAATTTTATCCGTGAATTAGCGCATTTTCTTAATTTCAGTGGTTGATTAGAGATTTTTTTCACTTTTAGCCACGAATTAGCGGGGTTTTTACTTGAGCTTACGAGGAAGCGAATTGGTGTTCCTAAAATTTTATCGGCAAATTCGCGTTTTTTCTACATTTTAGCGCTTTGTCTCAATTTGTTGTCAATTACCGATATTTCTCCATTTTATCCACGAATTGGCGTTTCGTAATTTTAGCCGTGAATTACTACTTTTTCTCAATTCTATCCGCGATTTTAGCAATATTTTCCTAAATTTTAGCCGCAAAGTATCGTTTTACCACATGACGTGAATTGGCTATTTCCGCCAATTTTAGCCGAGATTTCGCGTTTTTTTTTTTCAATTCTATCCGTTATAAAGTTATAATCAATGATTTTTCTTCATTTCAGCCGTGAATTAGCCATTTTATCCCCGAATTATCGTCGTTCTCAATTTTAGTTCTGGAATTTACATCTAGAAACCTTGAATCAGCAGTTTTTAACAATTTTGGCCACGAATATTAGCACTTTTCAACATTTTAGTCACGTATACTTGCCTCAAAGAATAGCACAGTAGGGCGCTTTCTCAGTTTTAGCCGCCTAAGAATTTCCAGACACCGGAGATCAGCGTGTTTTCTCTATGTTTGCTGCGAAATCGTCTCCAGAAGGCCCATAGACAATGCCAACGCTCATTTTCAACTAATTTATTTCGATTTTTATCCTTGGGCATTTTTTTTTCGTTCGCCTTTTTATCATGCCTTAGGACCCGGCGTCCCTGGGCGGTCACCCTGCTCCCCCCCCTTTAAAGCCGGCACTGGCAATCGCACTTGACCAATTTTATCTGAGCGGATAGAGATCATTAGGCGACTAGTGCCTACGTTGTTTCATACAAGCATGAAACTGGAAATAAAGCACCACGATCACGAGTTTAGTTATTTTTTGCTATTGTTGTGTTTGCCTGTGAGTGAGATTGAATGACTTCAATTTCATGTAAAGTGGGCCGCAATAAGTTGAGTAAAATTACAATCATTTAAAGCATGCATAAACCTGTAGCCGTAGGAGCCTACATCGTCTGTCTTCCGGTTTTGGCTGCTCGCCATTTGGTTTCAGTTGGGAAACCAAATGCTGAAGATGGCTACCATTTCAACCTCAGACTTTCAGCTATCAGCCCGGCATTTGAGCTGACAATGAGTACGAAGCCGTTGGATTGCTCCTCAATGAGAGCGGAATTGCCACTGGCACTACGATCCCCGCCCCCGGCTTTAAGCCAGACACGGCAAATCCGAGTCATGGAGGACCCGACTCACTAGAACCGATGAAAACGGCCGTGAGGGCGAAACGGGCACCGGCTCCGTACTTCGGCTCAATTGCCAGGCTGATGAGATTAGCATCAATTAGCTTATGATAGCTGAAAGTCTGAGGTCGAAACAAAGACAGGATCGCACCCTTAAATTGGTGTGGGGGTAACTGGTATTAAAATCACACTGAAGGTACTTAGAACAATCCTAGCTGCCAACCGACCTTGCATATAGATTATTTGCAAAGTTAATGTCGTTAAACCTCCGGACTATATTGGTTGTCAACATTTTCATACTTTTCCACCTACGCGTTTTCAATCAAAATCGTAATTCTATGTTGATCGTAATGCCCCTAATTCTCTTTTTAGCTCGTCGTCGTGCTGTGCATTGATCCATGTACTAAAAACCGTAAACTTGAAGAATTTTTAGCTTTGTAAGTCCGTGATCTTTGGTTTTTACAATAGTACAAGTCACAAAACTACCTCGCGCGTTTTAGTATAAGTCACAATAAACCATTATTACGGCCAAACTGAGTACTTTTCACCTTTTAGTCGTCAAAACATAATGTTCTCTTAACGTTATGGTGATATTTGTAGGCAATTAGGCACCCGTATTTATATAAATAAGTTTTAAAGCGAAAAACTCGCGATGGACACATTTAACTGGCGTTCCTGAAAAACTTGAAATGATGACTTGTACTCATATTCCCGCGCACGCTAGAATTATTTTCTAACTTCCTAGTTGTAGAATCTATAGAATATCTGATTTGCTCTCCCTCACATTTGTATCTCTTCAATTTCCCTTCTTTTTAACCAGCCCCCCCCCCCTTTTCTCAGAGGGTGGCTGAGCTGCCGGAGGTGGCGATCGCCCCCATCGCCACCTCCATAAAACCGCCCCTGGGTGGGTGGCGATCCGGGCTGACGGAGGTTATCGCTGTTCAAGACGATGTGACATTTATTTGATCGGTCAAGCGAAAAATATCGTTCGCTGAGAAGCGCCTATACGTCCTCGTTGTTGGTTAATGGCGTACATGTCGTTGCCTCGTTCGCTATAAACTCAACTCGTGTTTAAAGTGACGCTTTTCTCACGCCGTTCCCACTTGGTACATAAGTACTACTTTGGTCGTCATCGAGGTGTAAACGTCAACAATTTGAGGCGTCCGACTATGGCCAGTGAAGCTCTGAAGTCTTGTAGATGGCCAGTTTCAACAGTTTAGTGCGAATCCGTCCTCCGAAGATCTAGCCGCTGACAAATTCCACACATTTATAAGTATTAGTCGTCAGACTGACCAAGGAAGCTAGACTAGACGACTAGACCTAAGTATTCCACAGCGGCCGGCTCAACGACCAGGCTGACAAGCGCCCGAGTATATGCCCTATGTGAGTGGGACGGGTGCCAGAAAACAAAACTCGGTAAAATCTTCCGACGTTCACCCCCCCCCCCTTCTCGATTGCATACAAAAATACTGGGGTTTACAAGTTCGCATGGGCTAATAAAAAACGGTGCATGAATCGTACGAATCATTTATTAATTTATGTTTTGTTTTTTTAAATTTTCCATCGGGTGACTATAATTGTTTTTGGATTTGCGACCAACGTTTGACGTTATGAGTCAACCGTTGGTTTGTTTTCCCCGCAAAAGGGTTCCATCATTTATATTTGAGCGTTTCTTTCGGTGCTGACATTGCTGATCTTTCTACACGGAGGGTCTCCAAGGCTGCTGCCATGGCCTTTTTGAAGGCGAAAAATGTCTCAATGAATGAAAAAACAATTTGGAAAACAAAATCGCCCTTACCAGCATAGCCATGACGCCTGCAAACATGATCACGAGTTTTCCAGACATAGCGCTGATGGGTGTCTTCGAAGTAACAAACTTGGACTGATGAAGTTGCTACCGGTCGAAGCCCTTTTTTTATACCCGGTTTCGGTCAAATTAACATTGATTAAACCTTGGATAATCCACAAAGCATTCTAGACTACTTTTAATTGTAATAGGCTCAATTAAAGCGCCCTAGTTTCTCGCGAACACTATTTTCCGTCACTATATATTTGTCGTTTCACTATTAATCGTTGCCAATTTTCTCAGCCCCCCCCCCCATCGAGGTCCTTTTAAATGAGCTAATTATGTGTAACTCTTAGCACCTGTTGGGTTTTCATTTTATCTATTAAGCGTCGGCTGGACGCCCCTCTCACCCATAAGGGTGTAGAAAATGTTATAAGGTCGGAATTCAAAGTTTCTGTAATGAAATGATAATGGGAATATCGAGCTTGTATGCAATTCGCTTTTTCCTTATTGTCGTCGACGTTCACTTTCTTCGTACGTTTTTGGCCAGTTGCGTGTTTTGCAGCCTTCTCTACTCTCAACCTCATCTTTCCCTCACCGCTAACAAGCATCGTGATTATTTCCGGCGGGACGACGGGATATAAAATTAGAATGGATCACATAAACCTTCTATAATAAGGGGGGGGGGGATAAAATATACGACTCAGTACCCCAGTTTTGTAAGGTTTGAGTTTACGATGAGGTGAAACCCGCGAAAACCCTGCAAAATTGGTCAATCAGCTAAGAAAAAAATTAATTTTGCGGATTTGTCTAATTCAAAAACGAATTTCACCAATTGTCTCAAAATTGGCAATAGTGACTGTATACGACCTAAAAAGGACTAAACTGACGATTCGCGCCTTAAAAATGGCTCAACTGACGATTTGCTCGCCAAAATCGATCAACTAGTTATTCGTTCCACCACTGTACAGGGCCCTCTCCAAATCGTACGCTCGCTCTATTCGGCTTCTATTCGATGATTCCTTCAATACTTTGCCGTGCTAGGCTCGAGCCCCCTGAGCCCCTCCCTAGACGTGACACCAGTTTTCTTCTTCAGAGCGTGCTTTCTTGTCATGTAGAATAATAATTGTTTAATTTCGTTGACTTTGTTCTTCCAATGTTACCAGAATTGGGCCGGGGAATTTCACAAAACTGGTCAGGGAAAACCGGGAGAAGTCATCCATTCAACCCCCTGCAACCCCTAACTGACGTTGGGGCTTCTTTCCGTCGGACTCCGGTCAACATAATTTTCTGTCTAAATGGTCTGAGTCAACATTCTAGGGGGACCCAAATTTCACGTTTCGGGTATCTTTCTTAGTGACTGTGGAACCCGGGTACACGACAATGCCCCAAATCTTCTGACGATTAGCCGCAAAATTGCAATATTTTGAAGGCAAACATCAGCATAATTGGAAGATTACTGGCTGAATATTTGCGATATTGCAAGTTCCAGGTCTTAATATCAGCGAAACTGCAGGTTTTCAGTGCCTATTGTTCAGGTCTGAATATCCGCGAAATTTCTTACTTTCCGGTCTTTATTTTCGTGAAATTGCAAGCTTTCAGGTATTTATTCCCGCAAAATTGCTCCAGTTCCCCCGCCCCCGGCCACTACAAAGTGTAACGGGACCCGGTCTAGCCCTATCCGGCCATGACAGCCCTCAAAGTTTGCAGAGAGTTGCAAGATTTCGTAGGCCAATATCCATGAAATTAGAAGTTTCCTGGCGGAATATTTGTGATACTGCAAGTTTTTACGTCCTAATTTCAACGAAACTGCAAGTATCGGGCCTTTTGTTTTTAGGGGCGCGAAACCTGGGCAAGTCGACCCTGACAGTGCCCGTAACTTTGAATTTTAATTTGAAATTGGATAAGTTTGCAAAGTTTGAGTTCTAATTAATTACGCATTGTACACACTGGGCGAGTAGTTTAGTCGAGTAGATGAGTAGGTTAGTTGCTAAACAAGGTGCGAACAACAACCATTTTGTCATGTTCCCACCTCTGAGAAGGATTTTTAGTTCAGTGTCAAGTCGCGAGTTACTAAACTCGATTAAATTGCTCGAGACCAGTGTGTACGAGGCTTTAGGGCGAAATTACTTGTTTCCTGGCTGAATAAACGTTAAATTGACAGTTAAATTAATTTAATTTTAATTTATTTAAAATGTCTATAAGTAATTCAGTCTTAATTTCAGTGGAACTACAAGTTTAGGGTCTATTGAAACTGCAGGTTGTAGGAGCAGTTCTTAATCCGATTTCGTGAGGTTGAATTCTTCAAAATCCGAATTATTCTGATATACCAAAAAACGTACCAATTCCATAAAAACTGTCCACTTAACTGCTGAATTATTTGGGATGCTTTTATTTCAAACCGGGGGCCCCCAGGCGGTCGCCTACCCTGCCTACCCTTAAAACGGCCCTGACCTTTACAATGGTTGGGCCACTGCTGTGGTTGGGATGTCACTGTGGTTGGAGGTTACAACTGTGGTTATTAGCTTCTTGGGGTTTTGCCTTTTCTGTGGTTCGACCTTAGCTGTGGTTGGGCCTTATTGTGCCATTGTGGTGTGTTGGGGCCTTCTTTGTGGTTTACTGTGCGGTTGAATGCAGGCCTTTCGAGAAAGAAGCGAGGGTAACAATGGGTCTGTTACTCATCCGGGTGAAAGGTCCTCTTTGAGTTACACCCTTGGGCCCTGTAATTCTTTCTGCGGCCCTGGCCATGATGGCGGCCTAGTTTTGTCATGATGACTGTGCCCCTCTTTCAATGATTCTTGAGATACTGTCGAAATACACTGCACCACATAAATGTCGGGGTTTAACTTACTGTCACCTCCATGTAAAACAGGCCTGTAGCCCCAACTTTCCTCACTTCTTCATTTGTACCGTTCTTCTAATTATTTAATTGAAACTGTGTTATCCTCCTTTTTTCGCACGGTTTTCGTCCCATCCTGTTGGAAAATAGGGCGTTGAAGGTGTCAGGGCGTTTGGGTGGGGGGGGGGCACTAGGCAAGGTAGGCGACCGCCTGATCATGGGGGGGGGGGCGTTCATTCAGGAGTTACACAATCTCTGTTTTTACGATTTTGAGACATTTTTGTAAAAAAAAACCCCAAAATAATGATTTTCAAAGAAGATTCAGAGAGAATTCAGAGAATTGGTCCCTTTTTATACATTTTTGCCGCTAATGAGTGCTATTTCTCAAATTCAGCCGAGAATCAGCACCTTTTATTACATGTAATCGCAGACTTTCAGCAAATTAGCCCTTTTTCTCAATTTTGGCCCGAGGACGTTTCATCGTGAGAAACCGTGAATTGGCGTTTTTTTCTCAATTAGAGCCGTGAATTAGCGGGTTTTCTCAAATGTATCCATGAATAAGCACTTTTTCTCTGTTTTGGGGTGAACGTTTCATCGATAAACCGCGAATGATCGATTTTCCTAGAATTTAGCCGCGAATTAGTGGTCATTCTCAATCGTAACCGCAAACTTGCCCTAGAAAACAGCAAGTTAACACTTTTTTTCTGAATTTTTATCCGCGAATTCGAACTTTTTCTCCATAGTCGCTGTTTTACCCCAAGAACAGCACAATTTAGCGCGATTTCCTAACTTGAGTTGCCCAAAATGACCTACAGAAACTGGTGATGAGTGTTTTTTATGAAATGGATCCGCGAAGTTGTTTCCAAAAACAGCTAATTGACGTTTTTCCCCATTTTTACAGCAATTTAGTGCCTTTTTTAAAAATCAATTTTAGCTGCTAAGAGCTATTTTTCTTGGTATAGCCGTGAATTAGCACTTTTTCTCAAACTTTTAACCGCGGGCTTGCTATACAAGAACTGAGCTGTTCCCAATTTTAGCTGTATAAAGGTCCTCCGTGAATCGTGAATTAGCGGGTTTTCTCAATTTTGGCGTGGTGGTTGCATCGTGAAAAACCGCAGAACTGGCGCTTTTTGTCAATTTCAGCCGCGAATGGGTACATTTTCTCAATTTGAGCTCAAACTTACCCTAAAGAACAGAACGTTAGCGGGTTTTCTACATTTTAGCCTCGAAATGGCTTTAATTAACCGTGAAGTAGCGCTTTTTGTACTTACTAGGTGGACATTTTCGCTACTTATTTTGGGCAAGCTGTCCAAAGGTTAGCGCGGTGTCTGAACAGTGTGAAAGATGAGAAGGAAAGCCTTCTCAATGTGATCCAACAAAAATATCTAAAATGAAAGAATGCTCCAAAACGATAATTTTTGGTCACTTTACGAGGCCATTCTAACCGTTAAAAATTTCTCGAAATATCAGCTTTTAAAACTACTGAGTGTATTTCGGGGTTTTTTGACACGGGACATCTGATAATCGAGATGGGTTTTCCATGAGTTGAAGGTGTTCCACTCGTGACGCCCGTCTGTCGAAAATGGGATATTCTGCTTTGACGTTGGTTTGGGCCGACTTTCTTGATTTACCAACTTGTAGAGGAGCATTTCGAGGTACGCATGCGCTTTTCCTATGGAAAGTTCACGGCTAAAATTGAGAAAAAGCACTTATCCACAGTTTCTGCAGACCCTTACCTAATGTACTGTTTTTGGTGCAACTCCACGACTAAAATTAAGAAAAAGGGCTAATTCGCGACTGAAATTCAGAAAAAGCGCGCATTTGCGGTTATTGGAGGGGAAGGGGACGTCAATAATTGAATTCTGGATGAAACTGCGTGATTTGCTGTTCCCGATGTAACTTTACGGGTAAAATTGTGAAAAAGTCCTCGTGTGCTTATTCTTTGGGAAAGCAAAACGGCGAAATTGAGAATAATTATGGTAGTGGCCTATTCGAATGATCTGGACTGCACGGCCGACGTTCGGGGAAAGATGGTGTGTGACTCGTGAAAACATTGCGCCAACCTTAAGATCCAGGAACCAGGGTGGCACGAGTAATCGCCCCCATCAAAGCCTCTACCTCCCTCCCTCCCCTTGGATTCCTTTTTTTCAATCTTTGATCGCGCTGGTTAGCTGAAAAACATGAGCCCCCCCCCCCCAACAGTTTTTTTTTATCAGTTCTTTTGAGGCCGTTACTTAGTTCTAGAGGCTGTTAGAAGTAAAATTTGTTTTTTTGATAGAGTCAAAGCCACGAAATCGTTTTTTCCCTCAAAAAAATCAGGATTATTAGAATTTGAATTATAGGGTGCCAAATCTGCGAAATTACGTTCTTGAAGCTCTGAGTAACAAGCTCAAACAGAAGGCACAAGTCGGCCTCTCGATTACAGCTGGTGGTTGTTACTAAATTTTGCCTGAAAGCGTAATTCCAATTGTGAGTTACCAATCACCATGATTGAATTATCTTGTCTTGTACTTATTAGGTGGACATTTTTGCGACTTATTTTGGGCAAGCTGTCCAAGTTAGCTCGGTGTCTGAACAGTGTGAAAGATGAGAAGGAAAGTCTTCTCACCGTAACACAACAAAAACATCTAAAAACGGCTTTTGAGGTACAACCTGTTGTTGTTTTTTTAATCTCACCTGTTGATAAAACAAGGATTTGATTTTTTTTTTTTTTCCACGTAGCTAGTCGTATCGCTTGGATTAGTTCAACATTTCCCTTCAGGAGTGGGTCGCAACTTGACTGAGAGGTCGACCCAGTGGGTGGACAAAACCGATGGTCAAACGCTTTCAAATGAACAGAAAGTGACGAGTTTGGGTTACGTGCTAAAGGCTTGCGTCGAGTTGCGACAGTGTCCAACTCTTCGAGGAATTATCGTTTCAAACTATTTGGGTGACCTACTGGCCGCAACGTTTGCTCTCCAGTTGTACGGATGTCGAAGTTTTTCAGAAGAGGCTAAGGACTTGTTTGAAAACACTTTTCAACCGTTGGTTTTTAGAGAATTGATGCTTTTGCTTCAGAAAAAGGTATTTTTGATTGTTAAAAGTTATTCGAGACGTGTTTCAAAGCTTTCCACCGCCCACCTTCCTTAGAACTGTCCGCCTCGGTTGAAAAGGGGGATAGGGAAAATTTTGTCCAACAGAGTATCGATTGACGGGGGAGTCGTGGCATTCATTCGAGCCGTACTGGACCTAGCACCGGGCCCTCGTTCACCATCGCACTGGGAAATTGTAGGTTGACAGATCCCCCCTCCCGCCCCTTTGATTAATTGTAACTTATCCACGAAAATTCTCAGGTTTCCGTTTTATCCAAAGTTCTCGTTCACCCTCATACAGCTGAACCGGAAATTTATCGGTCCAAGGTCTTTTCTCAGGTATCATTTCACTCCATAAGTTTTTTAAGTACGAAACCCAAAACTAGTGCCAAATTTTCTCTTCAGTTGCTCAGTCTAATTCATCGGAGTGACGCAGCCGAATACATGCAAGTGGCTGTCGCCGCTGTGAGCGCGCTTCATCAAACAGACCCTCAATTGTGTCGCACTTATTTTATAGGCCCTTTGGAAAATCCACTGATCAAAGGTGGTGACGAAAGCTCCGTGGAAAAGTCGATCGTTGGACTGCGGAATCTCTGTGGACTCCCCTCGTCTGAGCATTGGAGTCTCTCACCAACAGCGTTGGCATCGTCCGCACGCGTAGCGTTATATTCGCTCTACTGCAAAATACTGGACAGCGTTTGCTGTTTTAAAAGCATTCTGTTGGATTTTATTTGCTCCTCTATAGCCAACTGTGACGGACGAGTTATTTTGAAGGAATTTTTATTCGAAGAGCCGAAAGTAAGTTTCGCGTTCGGTGACGAAGGAGGCGTGAAAATTTCCCCCAATAACGAGGAACAGCCTGACTGGGAATTCAGGGTTGATGTTCTTCTTCAGTTGGTTGAAAAACCCAACCTCAACACACCTACGGTTAGTAATACTTGAGTCTCATTGTCAGCCATTTTTACTCTGTACTCAATTCTACAATTTCAGGTTGTGAATTCCTTGTTTACCGCCGCCCTAGAGTTCGTAGCCGGCAGTGACATCACGGGCGAGAAGTTACTCTGCACAAAACTTCTTTCAGAACTGAGCAGCCATCAGTTTGTTCACGAGGGAATAGCTAAAGATCCTTCAGCCGTTGTCAATTTTGTCAAAGCTCTTTTAAAAGACGCCAATAGTTCGGAAGAATTTGCCTGTCTGGGTCTCATGGTCGTCGCTGCCATTTTAGACGATCCAAAGTATCGACGCTCGAGAGATTGGACATTGTTTCAACAACTCGTAACACCTTTGGAAGATTTTAAGAACAAGTCAGTCAAACGTACATTTTTGTTTTGTATTTGACTGTTTCCATTGAGCGTGAGCGTTTCAGGTGTGCGAACGTTGAGTTGCGAATTCTAGCCGAGGATCTACGTGGAAATATTTTGACGAGGGGCGTCGTCTCTCAAGCATCGTCGAAAGTGGCTGAAAATCCTCTTAATATTAAATCCTCCGTGAGCGACGCTATGAAAGAAGCATCAGACAGGTTGTTGCCAGTGCGAGCTCACGGATTGAGATCTTTGGGTCAGCTTGTACGTTCCAAGCACCCAGAAGCTGAGCTTAAGAAGGACGTCATATTTTGTATCTTCAAGGTAATAAATCATAGTTGAATTTGTTCAAAAAACGTCTCACTTCGTCACTTTATAATAGGAAAATCTTAAAGAGGAAGATTCTTACGTGTACCTGAGCGCTGTTGAAGGCATGTCCAGCATGGCGGCTACATTTCCTGATGAAACTCTCTGTATTCTAACCGAGCAATTCAATCACGCGAGAAATTCAGATACAAGACTGAAAATTGGTGAAATTCTCATGAAAGTCGTTCGTATATTGGGTAATATAACCGCTTAAAAAAATAAAATAAATAATAGAAAATTGAGAGAATTGCTAATGATTCAAAGGTGAGATGGCCTGCGTTTACAAGGACGAGTTAATTCACGCCATGCTAGTCGGTTGTCGCGACTCAGATCACTTAGTTCGAGCGTCCAGTCTTTCCAATTTGGGTGAACTTCTTCAGGTGCTCTCTTTCCGAGCTCACGCCTACCTGGTGGAAATCCTCGACTGTTTGACGCGTATCTACGAGACGGACAAAGAGCCGGTGCCACGAAGAGCTGCTGTCATGGCGCTGACGCTGTTGCTTAAAGGATTTGGAACTGACGCTTTCACGGTGAGAGAATTGTTATTGAAGTACGTTTTTTTTTTTTTGTTAAGAGTTAGACGGGCTTGGGACAGTGTAGTTTTGACTGGCTGAGGGTCCTTTGCAACCAATAGATTTTCTTTTTTAAGAAAGCTGTGCTTTTGTTTTTCCCCTTTAGACTTTACAAGACTCTCTTGTTCCACTTCGCCGGGCCTTGACTCGACTCTCCCGGGAGGACAGCGATGATATCACCAAATTACACGCACAATTGGCTCTAGAACAATTATCGTCAGCGACTATGGCGTTTTTGAACCCTCCTCAACGGTTTGAAAAACGAATTTTTGTTCTTGATCCTCCTTCTTGAAAAAGGTATTACATAATACACGTTTTTATTTATTTTCCACGCAAGGATTTTCTCCTTTACATTCGTTAAAACACAGAGGGCCCTTTAAATTGTGTATTTTGGGAGGGCGGGTTTGATGAAAAATAACTTTTCGCGATGTCGTTGGATTCGGCCAATTTTATCGACTCCAGAATGGCCCTGCGTGAGGTCCACCAGCGTCGAGGCTCTCACTTGGACTTTGCGCCTGTCACGCTCTGTGAACCTGACCCGACCCGTAACGCATAAAACCACGAAAACTGAAAGCTTCGTTTGTCTAGCCCCTCAAGCACTTCAAACAACTAACAAACTTGGGTAGCTTCACGCTCCCCGAGGCATGACTGAAATCGTATTTCTGGACATAAAATCGTTTGTTGACGTCTTTTAGCCAGATTTTTCGTTTGTTTAGCGTTTCGAAACATTACTTTTTCCAAAAAAAAAAAACATTGATTGGCTTGGCCAACGCACATAACCATAACCCGACCCATGGACGGAATCGTTTGCTTAGGCATATCTTGACATAAAGTCGTTTGTTTAGCCTTATTTTCCTTTTGTTTAGCACTTTGAAACATATTTTTAAAAAACAAAAAACACTACACTAGTGGTGAATTTTACCACCGGGAGTTGGGTTGGAGTTACCAAACTCTAGCATTGTTTACATAAATGGTGACGCATTTTTTACGTTAATCCTGAGTTAAACGTAACTCAAACCTTAACTCTCGGTGGTGAAGTTCGCCATAAACGAACGATTTCTTTAGAGTGCATGGCCGTCCAACCTTTTTTGGTCGTGGGCCATAAACCCGGTTGTAAGAACTCAGGCGGGCCACGCGTCCTCCCCCCCCCTCACCCTCGAGCACAACACTGATCTTTTAGCAAAAGGCCGGGACGCTCTGAATAAAACGCACTACTGGCATGTTCACTTCAATAACATTTGATAGCGACAGCATAGTAACGTTTTACATTTGCACAAAAATGTGCCCTGGGACAGATCCATGCAGTGCCGGCCTTATTAGACATTTGCCGCACCACACGAATCTTTCACCAGCCTATGAATTTGCCTTCAGGAGCGTCCCCCCCCCCCACACGTAATCAATTCTTCCCAATTTCATCCGTGAATTAGCGATTTGTCTCCATTTCAGCCGCAAATTTGCGATTTTTCTCCATTTTAGCCGTGAATTGGCGAGTTCTCTTGCAACGAATTTGTGTTTTTCCTTATTTTAGCCGCTATCACGGGAACCGCAACTTTCCATTTAATCAATTTATTTCTGTGAATTAGCGTTTTACCTCATTTTAGCCTCCTAGCGAGCCGTGAATGAGAATTTTCGCCGCATTTTCCTCATTTAGCCGTAGATTAGCGATTTTTATTCACTTCAAGCTACGCGGTTCCAGAAGCGCCGAATTGTTGTTTTCTCCATTGTAACCGTGAATTTTAACGTTTTTTCCACACTTCAACGCTTCTTCTCAATTTTATCGCTGAATTGGCGATTTTTCTTCATTAGCCCCGAATTCGTGATTTTAGACGCTGATACGTGAATTAGCTAATTTTCTTATTTTTCCCCGCGATTTAGCGTTTTTTTTTTTTTTACTTTTTATCCATGAATTAACCGCTTTTTTTCATATTGAGCCACAAACTTGCGTTTTGAATAAGACGAGAATTTGTGTTTTCGTAATTTCACGCTTTCGTAATTCCGAGCTTTTTCTCACAACTATTGGTGAATTATCGATTTTCCACTATTTTATCCGTGAATCAACGTGTTTCGTAATTTTAACCGCGAATTGCTGTTTTTTACTCTATCTGCGATTTTAGCGCTTTATCTCAATTTTAGCCGTCAAGAATTGGCTATGAATGTTTATTAATTCTAGCCGCGATTTACCACTTTTTTCCACTTCTGTCCGTGAATCAAAGTTTTATCTCAACATATTTTTAGCCGTAAATTTGCCATGTATCTCAATTTCAGCCCAAAATTATCATTATGTTCAATTTTGGTTTGGATTAAGTGGGCACGAATATTAACACTTTCCAAACTTTTATCGGCATGCTTGTCCCAAGAATTGCACGCCTTCTAAATTTTAGCCGCCCACGAGGAGGCGTGAATCGCAGAGCGTTTTCCATTTGCACAAAAAAAAAATCCGGGGTGGGTGCCAAAATCCAACATTAAAAATTATAATTTACCTCTGCTAGGCCACGGGCGGTTCATTGTAAAATTCTCAGCGGGCCACTTAGTGGCCCGCGGGTCCTAGGTTGGCCGCCCTTGCTTTTTGAGAGTCAGTTAGCGTGAAGCTAGCCGAACCCAAGTTAGTTAATCGTTTAATGTGCTAGAGGGGCTAAAAAAATGAAAATTTCGGCTAAAGACACGATATTAAGACTGGAAATGGCGCTAAATTAACGATTCCGGGCATTAATTAATTATTTAACGATTCAGACCATTTCCGATCCGGGTTACGTGGAAAGTTGGGCAAACCCATCCATGTTGTTCTGATAAAATAATGTTACGAAATGCTAAACAAACGAAAAATATGGCTAAACAAACGTGAACAAACGATTTTACGTCCAGATATGCCGCTAAAAAAAAAAAACTATTTCTGTCATGGGTCGGGGAGCGTGAAGCTAGCCGCACTTAAGTTAATTTGTTGTTTGAAGTGCTCGGGGGGCTCTAAACAAACGATATTATGGCTAGAAATGGCGCTAAACAAACGATTCCGTCCATGGAGCGGGTTACGTGAAGTTGGCCGCACCCATCAATTTAAAAAAAAAAGAAAAGAAAATCGTGTTTCGAAATGCTAAACAAACAAAAAATGTTGGCTAAACAAACGGTAAACGAATGAATAGGACCGTTTTCGGGGTTTTATGCGTTATGGATCGGGTCAGATTCACTACGTGCTGTCGATTTGCGTGGCCGTCGTCGTCGTCGTCGTCGTCTGTGGAAAAAATCGTGCGGCTCCCCCTGAATGGTCACAAACGGCACGTCCGCACAGAGGGAAACCTCTCAAAAACGACCAAAACCTAGAATTTCGAACTTTTTCCTCTTTACTGGGATAATCTACCTATGTAATTTGCTGAATGGACAAAAGCTTGCAGAAGGGGTGTTAAAAATTTTGCAGGTTGCTAAAAATTTGCAGTTAGTCTCAGTATGGCTCCAGACACATGCCCCAGAAATATTTTTCATTTTCTGTAGAAATTTGAAGTCACTTCTCCCCGAGAGGTACCGTGCAGTATGGGCAAAAGCGTACAGAACGAAGTGTTCGACAGTGCGAGTTGAGAGTCCACCGTGATAGGATATGGAAACCTCGTGCGTGCCCTTCCCCAACAGTTTTCATTCTAAATTCAGATACAGAGCAAATCAAATTTATTTTTTTGTTTTTGTGAAATCATTCAGGCCTTAAAAGTGAATACATTAACTCACCGAACAAGATATTTGGCCCATCCGCGGTATGACGGACGGCTCCTCTCCCCCATCAATGGAGGATGAGGAGGTGTATGGAGACCCTTTTTCCGTTATATTGGGAACCCCACAAGAGAGTCCGTGGCAGAATTCTAGCCATAAGAAAAATGCCCGCAAGTTACCCGGGGATGGCACTTTCTCGGAAAACGTGAAGAAAAAGAAATCTAAAGTGGTGGTCAACCAAAGTCCAAATCCCGTATCTACATATAAAAAACAGATATTCTCTCCTGGAAGATAACACGGAAGCACTGTCTACACAGGAAATAAACGCAAACAAAGGTACCACCCCTTTTCATACATGAAAAAACCATCAACTACCAGAAAGTAGTGAGTGACCTAAAAATTTGTTGTAAAAATGAATTTTCCACCAAGATGACAAAAAACTCGCTGAAAATTCTACTAGAGTCTTCTGAAGACTTCCGATCGATCACCAAATTTTTCGAAAAAGAAAAAATCCCGTTTCATACGTATCGCTCACCAAATGAGAATAACATTCTTGAAGTATCGTAATTAGAGGCGTACCCTATTCCCTCACTGAAAACGAAATAAAAGAAGAACTGCTACAATTATCCTACCCAGTAAAAAAAGTAACGCGCTTACTCAACACGGACAAACTCCCAACGCCATTCTGCTTCGTTGGGCTATGCTATTCAGTCGTAAAAGTCGAACCTCGACGTAAAAAAAAGCACCATACCACAGTGTAAAAATTGTCAGCGATTCCACCACACCCTAACTATTGTCGGCTCCCTAGCCGATGTGTCAAATGTGATGGCAATCACCACTTCAAGGAATGCACTCTAAATAAGGAAACGGCTCCGACTTGCGTCAACTGTGACGCAAACTACAGAGGCTGCGAGTACTACTTGCATATAAAACAAATGTGTCAAAAAAATGTTACGGTAAAAGAATCGAACACAAAACTCCGCGAATCTCCAACCAAAAACGCATCTAAGGAAGAAAACGGACAGGAAAGCACAGAGAGGAATTCTTATCGGATACGAAGAAGTCGACGGCTTTCGCATATGGAATGAAGAAAAACAAAAGTTGATTCGTTCCAGAGATGTGATTTTCCAAGAAGAGCCACTAGTCGACGATGAAGGTAGAGAAAACTTTTTACACTTGAAAATACTTCAAGAAGATAAGAACGAAGAAAGTGATCAAGGTACCAAAATTCAAGAAACGGAAAATATTCAGCTCTCTTCACATGAAAATTCGATAGAAGAATTCGACGACAGTCAAGAGAAAGAAGAAGCAAAAGAAGATAGAGAAAGAGGCGAGATAGAGAAGGGCGAATCGGAGGGATACGCGTTGAGAGATCGTTCGACCCTAAAATTACCAAACAAATTTAATGACTACATTATGTCAGCTGCTGCAGACGTTTATAGTTTTTATGAGCCTACAACTTTCAAAGAAGCATCACAACTTTCAAAGAAGTGGGAAGAAGCAATGGATAATGAAATGAACTCGCTTGAAGAATATGAAACGTGGGAACTAGCAGATTTACCACCAGGAAAAAAGGCGATTCCGTGCAAATGGGTTTACAAAATTAAGACCAATGCCGAGGGTGAAATAGAAAAGCACAAGGCCCGACTCGTCATCAAAGGATATTCACAAAGAAAGGGTGAAGATTATGACCAAATATTCAGCCCTGTCGCGAAGGCGGGAACGATTCGAGCAGTGCTGAGCGTAGCTGCAAGCGAAAACATGCATCTCACTCAATTTGACGTCTCAACAGCATTTCTATACGGAAACCTCGATGAAACGATCTACATGAGGCAACCTGAAGGCTTTTCCGACGGCACAAATAGAGTTTGCCGACTGAAAAAAAGTCTCTATGGGTTAAAACAGGCGCCTCGATGTTGGAACAAACGATTTGGCGATTATCTCATTCGACTTGGCTTCAAGAAAAATGAAGAAGATCCGCGCCTATTCATGAAAAACACTATAGACGACAAAATTTTGATAGCTCTTTACGTCGATGACGGATTAGTAGCATCCTCGAGCGTCACGGAGCTTTCGGATTTCTTGAATGACTTGAAAAAAGAATTCAAAAGTACAGAAAAGCCAGCCTGTTATTTCTTGGGATTAGAATTGGAAAGAAAGGACGGATGCATCAAAGTGAGCCAAGCCTCGTACACAAGAAAAATTCTTGAAAGATTCGGGATGAATGACTGCCGTCCTGCTCCAACACCAATAATCAGGGAGAGCGTTACGGTAAAGGAAGAAGAGACAGAAAAAGAAAAGAAATTTCCCTACAGAGAAGCTGTTGGAGCTCTCATGCACCTCATGGTAGGCACGCGGCCTGATATTGCCTATGCGATTAGCGTCGTTTCTCGAAAAATGGAAAATCCATCATGTGAAGACTGGGTTAAAGTCAAAAGAATACTTCGCTATCTAAAAGGCACGGTGACTAACGGAATTGTCTACAAACAAGACTGTCGAGGAGGGATTCTAGAGAGCTACAGTGACGCCGATCACGGTGGAGACGGGAATACTGGCCGCTCGACTTCTGGAGTAGTTTGTCTATACGCCGGAGGAGCAGTTTCTTGGTCAAGCCAGAGGCAAGCAACAGTGGCCATTTCAACAACCGAAGCTTAAATAGTCGCTGCGAGCGAATCAGCTAGAGAAGTCGTTTGGCTCAAGAGACTACTTAGGAGCCATCACTCGAATGGAAGCGATTCCTACCCTCTTCGTTGATAATGAAGCCGCGGTTCGACTATTGAACAATCCGGAGTTCCACAAACGAACAAAGCGTATCAAGACGAGGCATTTCTTTGTGAGGGAGCTTGTTACAAACGGCGAAATTCAAGTAACTCGAATTTCAACTGAATTTCAAGTAGCCGATATTATGACCAAGCCTCTTCACAAACCCCATCTCGACGACCTTTCTCGGAAAATGGGGTTAAACACTTCGTTGCCATGATGACAAGACAAAAAAAAAAAAAAAAAAAAAAAAAAAAAAAAAAAATAAGAAGGGAGAGTGTTGAGAAAAGTATGCGCATTTTTTTTATGACACATGTTTTTATTATTGTTCTACCCCCTTTGGAGTTTTTTGAAGAATACAAAAAAAGATAAAATAAATTTTTGACTAATAGTCCAGTCAAATCATAAAAAAAATACCATACGTGGACAAAAATCTCGTCTTTGATTTTTCCACTTTATTCTATGTTTTTTGGGGTGAGGAACACGAATCTGAAGAGATCCAACAAATTTTCCTTGTGCGTTTTGAGAAAATAGCGAAAACGTTATCACTTGATCGTTCACTTCGATTTGGCAACGCTTCGTTGTAGAAACGAAGCTGTTTGTCGTGAGCTGCTATTGGAGAGAATAAATTTTTCTTAATTTCTGGTACATACCATACGTCATCAAAATTGAATTCGTGATGATTTCTTCCAATTTTTGAGCATACTCGGATTCTTCCTTTTCCGATTGCTTCGACTGTATCGCCTGTCGCAGTAGTTACTTTGTGTGAGTCTGAAAACTCCTCAAAAGTTTGGAAAAATTCTTTTCTGAAAGTTATGTGATTCGTCGCCCCATTGTCTACGAACCAACTTTCTTCGTCATTTTTTTTCGACAGAAAAGCAGTTGCACTAAGCAGAGTCATATTTGCTCCTGACTTTTTTTCAGTTTGTTTTGGTGGTCGTCCATCCGCTACCCATTTTTTACAGTTCCGAACGATGTGACCTATATACCTCCACAGTAATGACACTTGAATTTAGCCTCTCGGCTAAATTCAAGGCCTAGGAACTCTCGAGTTTTCTTGTTCCACTGGTTTCGATGAATTAACTGTGAGTACCTCTTGACTATCTTGATTTCCTTTGCCTTTTAGGGCTCTTTCAAAGGCACATAGCTGATTGGTCAAATTCTCGATGGTCCTGTCTGCCTTCGTCATTAACATCCAGCTTGATTTGAAAGAAAAATATTCTTCTGGTAGCGTTTCAAGTATCTTGCAAATCAGAAATAAATCGGGTAGTTCACTATGCGGTCCTCGTTCTTTCACAATTTCAATCTTCAAGTCATTCCACAAGTTCTTCAATTTGGACATGTGACTAGCTATATCGTCGATAGGATCTCGCTTGAAATTAAAAATTTGGGAACAAATGTCGTACGCCTTATCTTCGGACGCTCCATCAAATAATCGGTGTAGTTCAATCCAGACCTCTCGCGATGTCGAAAAACGCATTACTTTCTTTAGAGTTTCTTCCGTCATGTTCGTAGTCAAAATGATCATAGCACTACTTTCAGCTTTCCAGTAGTTAGTCAGATCTGTTTCATATTTCTTCCTGACTTCTTCAACCACGCCTTCTTGAGGTTCTTCAGGTTGCTTCAAAACGCCGTTCACAACACTTATCGACCCTGGAATAGCTCGGAGAAGTATGCTGATCTTGTACTTCCATGTTATCCAGTTCTTCTGTCCTTCCAGAAGACCAATGTTTACCTTTGTTAGCTCCATATTAACTTGAAGCTATCGGCAGCAGAAAACGTGATCTGGGCCCATAACCTGTTATTAGTCAAAAATTTATTTTATCTTTTTTTTTTATTCTTCAAAAAACTCCAAAGGGGGTAGAACAATAATAAAAACATGTGTCATTAAAAAAAATGAGAATACTTTTCTCAACAGGATCGAGATCCATTCAATTCCCAAAATCAAAGTTACAGCCTTATATAGGCCCCCAAATAAACGCTTAACAGAAAACGACCTCACCACTCTACTCGGCAACGGCAAACACCTATTATTAGGAGACCTAAACGAGAAAAATTCAACAGGGAAGTAATTAAAGATTATTTGAGTAATACATTACAATATATTGCTCAAATAAATGATGGAATTTGACCCCCTATATACGAGTCCGGAAGTCTGCCATGCTGTATCTGGGGCCTAAGGATTTTATAGCTAATTAAAGTCCTTGATTTGGGACATGAATTTAACCGGAAGAACATAGTCCTGAAACTGGTGTTATTCGAAAGGATCTATGGATATTATTACAAATATAATCGTCTGCCGGTGTCTGCTTGGGGCATTCGTCCTCGTCAAACTCCCGAAATCAGGGATATTAATTAAACAGAAAAACCAAGTCCGGAATATTGTCTTATGCGACGGTTTTCATGTGGCTGAATACGAAAATGATCGTCTGCCGGTGTCTACCTGGGGCACTTGCCCTCAGTGACCCATCAAACAGCAAGAGAGAAAATGATTAACCGGAAGATAATAGTCGTGATACTAGTCTCATTCGAAAGGTTTTATGGAGCTGATTACAAATACGGTCGTCCGCCACCGTCTGCCTGGGGCATTTGCCCTCTGTGGCTCGCCAAACTCACGAAATTTGCTAAAATTTTAAATAACTGGAAGAACATAGTCCCGAAACTGGTCTTATTCGATAGAATTCATGGAGATGATTACAAATATAATCGTCTGGCGGCGTCAACCTGGAGCGTTTGCCCTCGGTGGCCAGTCAAACTCCCTAAACCAGGGATATTAATTAACCGGAAAAAATGAGTTCGGAATATAGTCTTATGCGACAGGTTTCATGAGGCTGAATACGGAAATGATCGTCTGCTGGTGTCAGCCTGGTGCATTTGCCGTCGGTGGCCGGTCAAACTTCCTACATCTACGGCGGCAGACGATCAAATTCGTAATCAGCCCCATAAAACCTTTCGAATGTGACTAGTTTCTTCAGGGCTGTGTTCTTCCGTTTAATTAAAATTTACCGAATTACGTGAAATTGGCGAGCCAAAGAGAGCAAATGCCCCAGGCAGACAACGGCAGGCGATCATATTCGTAATCAGCTCCATAAAACCTTTCGAATTAGACTAGTTTCTGGACTATGTTCCTCCGGCTAATCATTTTCCCTCTGTGCAGTTTG
Organism: Corythucha ciliata; assembly: GCA_038030265.1. NCBI lineage: Eukaryota > Metazoa > Arthropoda > Insecta > Hemiptera > Tingidae > Corythucha > Corythucha ciliata. The sequence goes on from CM075938.1 coordinate 7,167,615, forward strand.
GCGGGTCACTGAGGGCAAATGCTCCAGGCAGACGATTGTATTTGTAATCATCTCCATAAAACCTATCGAATAAGACCAGTTTCAGGACTATGTTCTTCCGTTTAATTAAAATTTACCGAATTACGTGAGTTTGGAGAGCCACAGAGGGCAAATGCCCCAGGCAGACGTCGGCAGACGATCATATTCGTAATCAGCTCCATAAAACCTTTCGAATTGGTCTAGTTTCTGGACTATGTTCTTCAGGTTAAAATTAGACAAAAATGGCAAATTCACAACTGAAATGGCGTAAAATCGCCCATTCGCGTATGAAAAAGGGAATAGGATGCTGAATAGTCGGAAAAATCGCTGATTTGCAATTTGCAGATATACGTAAAAAGTTATGGAAAAACGTTAATTCGCGGATACAAAATTAAGAAAATCACTAATTGGCGGCAAAAATTGAAAAAATTACCAATTAGTGCTGCTAAAATTAAGAAAAACGTTAATTTTCAGTTCAAATTGGGGAAAAGTGCTATTTTTTTTTTTTTTTTTTTTTTTTTTTTTTTTTTTTACTAGACCAACCTTAAAAGGTTTCACAAGTACAACGAACAACAATTTGTACTAAATAACTATATCACAGGATTAAATAACTATATCTATCACATGAGTTGGTCTTGGAGTAGACGGGGTCGTAATCTTTTAGCTATCCGTTTGCCCAACGAATAATAGACTGCTCGTTCCACGGCCGGCAGGTTTGCGTGAAATTTTTTGAACTTCGCGACGATGTGTTCTCTGATCGAGGGCAGGTTTAATTCCCTGTGGAGCTGGGAGTTTCTTACGAACCAGGGTGCATCTGCCGCCGCCCTTAGTATTTTATTTTGGATGACCTGTAGCTTGAACAATTTTGACTTTGCAGCAGCTCCCCACACTTCGCTCCCATATAGCATCAATGGTCGGATTATAGATTTGTACACGAGTATACAGAATTCTGGTTTCAACCTGCTTTTTCTGTTTAGTATGGAGTACAGTTGCCGCTGCCTTGCATAGCCTTCTCCCACTTTTTGCTAATATGTTTTTCCCACGTTAGCCTTCTGTCAAGATGGAGGCCCAGGTATCGCACCGAAGCTTTATTGTCGTTCCATTTTGAGGTTGGTGTTGCCCACTCGGAGTTCTGGAGGATTATTTGGAAAGCGAAGAGTGAAAATTTTCGCTACACATTTCTTGTGGTTGAGGGTGATCTTTCACTTCCTCATGTACTGCTGGATTTCCTGCAAAGCATGTTGAACTGCGTCTCGTGCCTCGATTATATTTTCATTGATCGCGGATATGGCGGTGTCGTCCGCGAATGTAGCAATTTGGACGTTCCGCGGAGCAGGAAGATCGCTCGTGTATATATTGAAGAGAATGGGTGATAGAACTGAGCCTTGCGGAGTCCCAGCACGGATATGTTTCGTCGTGGAGACACTGTTGTTTATTCTGACGAAAAAGGACCTGCGAGTCAGGAAGGCACACAGTATATCGTATATATATTTTGGAAGCCCGGCTTGTTTCAATTTGAACTTGAGTCCCTCATGCCATACTTTATCAAAAGCTTTTTCAAGGTCCAGGAAGACACTGACTGTGTTCATTTTATTTTCGAAGCCCCTAGTGATATCTTCTGTTACTCTGTACGCTTGATGTATGGCCGAATGGTGAGGGATGAATCCGCATTGCTGTTTTGGGATGAGGTCAGTGACAAAAGGCAACAGCTTTCCAAGGATCGGAAGAAGACTGATGGGACGATAGTTCTCTACCAGCTTCTTATTTTTTCTTGCTTTTGCGAACACTACTACTTCGGCTATTTTCCACGTGGTTGGGAAGTATCCAGTTCTCAGACACTGATTGAAAATATTTAATATTGCCATCATCCCTTTCTTTGGTAGTTTTTTTATTAATATTGGAGGGATTCCGTCGTGTCCAGGGCTTTTTTTCGAGGCCAGGTCCTTGAGAAGCCTCTTTAGTTCGGTTGGGGTTACATAATCTAAGGGTAGCTCAGCTGAGTGGAGCGGCGTGTTCACCTGTTCTGAGATCAGTGGCGTGCCCATGGGGGGGGGGGGGGGGTTTGGGGGTCAGAACCCCCCCCCCCCAGAGTACTTTAGCCCACCAAAATAAATAGAAATAAAAAAGAAATAGAAATACAAAATAAATAAATAAAATGAAATGAATAAGTAAAAAAGTAAAAAAACAAACAAACAAAAGAAACAACAAAAACGTGATTTGTATGACCCTAAAAGTTCTTTTTTTAGCAATTTAGTACCCTAAGTAACTATCCACGGCATAATATGGTATTTATTCCACTGTCCTGGCGTGGATTCAGGATTTGTTCAAGAGAGAGGGGCTTGAGAAATTCTACTAAAGACGACTTGGCAGCCATTTGCTGCCTAAAATTAGCTAAATTAGCTATTCCCACCATACAGAATCCTAGACTGACTATACTCGCGCCCCAAAATGGCAAAACTAAGTATTTGAGCCATAAAAATAGCCAAACTGACTTCACGCGCCCTGAAAATAGCTAAAACTGATTCCGCCTTGAAAAAAGCTAAACTGATTATACATAAGTGCGCTAAAAATATCCAAGCTGGTGATTCCCGCTCTAAAATTGTCCAAGCTGACTTTTTTTAAGAGTCATAAAACTGGATCAACTGGCAATTTGTGCACTGATAATGCCTGAACATATAATAATTCCTGATAATTCCTGCTCTAAAAATGGCTAAACAACCACCCGCGCGCCAAAATTGGCCAAACTGACGGTTTTCGCGCCTTGACTTGACGTACTATTCACGCCCTATATAAATGGCCAAACTGACTCTAGGCGCCCTAAAAATGGCCAGACTGGGCAATCAAGCCACAAAATCGGCAACACCATTCCATGTGCCCCAGACAAGGGCACATAGAGTCAGTTTAACAATAAACTGACGATTCGCGCCTTAAAAAGGCCTAAACAGATTATTCCTGACCTGAGAATGGCAAAAACGACAATTCCCGCGTCAAAAATAGCCAAACTGAGCCTTCACAATGTCTAAATTTAACATTCGTGCCCTAAAAAAAAAATAATAATAAAAAAATAAAACTGGCTATTCACTCCCTAAAAATGGCATACTCGTACTCAGATACGGATCTAGGATTTGCTCAAGCGAGGGGCTTGGGCTTGGGAGATTGTGTGCTTCGCTAGACTGACTAAAAATGGCTTGACAGGGCAGTAATTCACTACCTAACAACTGCTAAACTGACTATAATCGCGCCTGCAAATGGCAAAACTGACGATTCTTGCATTTAAAATGTATATTTGCGCCCTAAAAATTGGCATTTACCACTCTATAAAACCGCCAAAATGACTTCACACGCCCCAAAAATAGCCAAATTGGCGATTCTCGCTCTAAAATGGTCAATATGACTCTAGGCGGCCTGGAAATGCCTTAACAGATTATATTCCTGTCCTGAAAGCTGCAAAATAGACCATTAGCGCGCCAAGAATGGTCAAAATAACGATTCGTGCGTAATTGGCTAGAAGTGACTAATTGAACCCGCCTATATGCTGTTATGTTTGGGCAAAGTATAACTGACGATTCGCGCCCTGAAAATGGCAAAATCAACCAGTCGCACGCCAAAAATGCCCTAACTGACCATTATCGCCTTGGTTTGACGCCCTATATAAATGTCATGCTTCAAGACTACACGCCCTAAAATTGGCCAAACTGACTATGCAAGCCATGAAATCGGCAAAACTGACTCTATGCGCCCTAAAAATAGCTTAACTGACGATTCGCGCCTTGAAAATGCCTAAACCCAGACGATTCCTGTCCTTAAATTGGCCAAACTGACCATTAGCGCTTTGAAAAATAGAAATTTCTCGCTCTAAAAACAGCAAAACTGACCATTTCGACTAGTAAAACTGATGATTCGAGCACTTAAAATATCGCACTGACTCTTCATGCCTTAGAAATGACCATTCTGACATTTTGCGCCGTAAAAATGGCCAAACTGGCTATTCACGTCCTAAAATTAGTAATACCAACTCTACATATAGCGGCCCGCGAGATTCGTGCTTTGAAAGGTCCGAAACGGATGATTCATGTCCTGAAAATGCAAAATCGACCATTATCCAGCATAAAAAATGGCCAAACTGAACCTCATGCCCTGAAAATGTCTAAACTGACGATTCGTTCCCTAAAAATAGCAAAACTGGCTATTTAAGTCTTAAAAATGGCATACTCGTACCAGAAATTCACGGTCCAAAGATTAGCTAATCAGATCTTTTGCGCCCTACAGAGGCTACTGCGCGTCTTCAAAGTGGCTATCGGCACCAGCAAAAAAAACTGATCTTCCGCGGCTTGAAAACGGTGAAACTGCGGACAATTCGTGCCTTAGAAATATCGGAACCGATCATTCGCGCCTTGTATAGATGGCTTAAATCACGATTTGTGCCATGCTGCACCGAAAAAATTGCCAAACTGGCTATTCGCGCCCTTAAAAGATGAATTGACTATTGGCGCAGAGTTGACTATAAAGGACCGTGCCCTTTATGTAATTTGAAAACCCCCCCCAAGAAAAATTCCTGGGCACGCCACTGTCTGAGATACAGAGATCATGGGTTTCATCGATAGATTCCGCTGCTTCAGAGAATACGTTAGCGTAGTATTCGGAGAAAATCTCGCACTTTTCCCCTTCCGAAGTTATAACGCTCTCGTTGTGGTGTATCGCGGGGATAGTGTTTTCTTTTCTTGTGAGTTGGCGAGTGGCTTTCCATAAGGAGTTGTCCTCGGGGTGTACATTTTCCACGTAATGGGCATGTCTGTTGTACCGGTGTTTATCCAGGTCCTCCTTGACTTGTTTTTGTAGTCGATTTATTTCTATCTTCAGAGTTTGCTCTCTGGACCTTTGCCATTGTCTTCTAAGGCTGTTTTTATATTTTATTTGTTCGAGGATGGAGGTTGGAACGTGTTCGACAAAGCTCACGGGCTTTCTTGGGTTTGGAGGGCTTTCGGAGTCTGCAACAGCTTCTTTGAGTGTGGTTATAAAATCGCTTATAGATTTGTCTATTTCTTCGGGAGTACACTGGTTGTAGTTGATCGTTAAGTTTTGGTTTAAGTAGGTTCTGTATGCATGCCAATTTATTGGGCCTTTGATCAGTTTATTTCGAGTTTGGTGGTGGATAGGAGTGGATCCGAGTGAAGTAATTGTTGGAGAATGATCGGAGCAGAGCTCCGGTACTGTTCTGGTGGAAGTTTGCATGGAGAGTCCCTTCGTAACGCCGATGTCCAGGATATCCGGGTTTGAGTTTTCCCTAAAGAACGTTGGATCGGATGGTGCAACAACGTCAAAATTGTGACGGGAAGAAAGCTCTAGAAGTAGTCGCCCGGCTACGTTGGTGTTCCGGCACCCCCACGCGGTATTTTTCGCATTCAGATCTCCTAGCAGCAGGTGTCTGCCATTGCAGAGCAGCGCAGTGACGTCGGTTTCAGTCAGGCGTTTATTGGTGGGCCTGTACACCGCTGTGATGTTGATTTTAGGGATTGAATGGATAGTTATCCCAGTGGCTTCTATATTGTTTGTTCTGGGAAGGTAAAGTTCAGTGTGGGGGATACTTCTTTTGACGAGGATGGCCACGCCTCCCCACGACCTTCCTTCCGAACGATCGTACCTGTGCGTTAAGTACCCCTGTATTCTGAAACTGTCGGCTTCCTGAAGGTGTGTTTCGGTTAAGCATGCTATGGATATATTGTGTTCCTGTAAGAAAATTTTGAGCTCATTTTGTTTGCCGATAATACCATTTGCATTCCAGTTTAGGATGTTTATTTGACGTAAGTTCACTGTAGGGTTCGATACAATTGTAATTTGGTGAGAAACATGGGCCTGGTGGTTAGCGTTCATGACTTGTTACGAGTTGGAGGAGGAATGAGATGATTTTTGGTAGGAAAGGCTCTAAGGATCGGAGGACAGTCGACACTACAGAAGTAATTAAGTCCTCTGTGGCCGGTTCGTTTTCCGGGCGTTTTGTGGGAATTTGGTTCTGGGGTCTTCGAGTAACATCTGCGAACGAGCGAGAGGTGATGGGATGTAGGTTTGGGGTGGTTACTTTGTTGAGCTTTGCCTCGGATGTATTTCCCGTATCGTTTTTCCGCCTCTGCTGTTTGATATGAAGGTAGTACTCACATCCCCTGTAATTCGCCGGATGGCTTTTACCGCAATTTACGCAGGTTGGTAACGTTTCTTTATTTTTTGAGCAATCCTTGTAGTGGTGGTTGCCGTCGCATTTGACGCATCGACTAGGAAGCTTGCAATAATTTTGCGTATGATGAAATCGCTGGCAATTTTTACATTGCGGGATGACATTTGGTTTTCGCCGAGGCTCAACGCTGACTACCGAATAGCACAGCCTTGTAAGGCCTAAGATTTTTTGTTCATTTTCTGATGTTCGTTCCAAGGAAACAAAACAAATGGGGGTCTGGGGCTTGTCTTTGTTGAGCAGCCGCGTTACTTTTATGACGGGATACGATAAGTGAATCAATTCTTCCTCGATTTCCTTTTCCGTGAGGGAAAACGGAACGCCTCTTATGGCTACTTCGACGGTTTTATTTTCATTTGGCGACCTGTAGGTATGATAAGGTATTTTCTCGGTGTCGAAGAATTTTGTGACCGATCGAAAGTCATCGGAAGTTTGCAACACAATTTTCAGAGCACTTTTGGTCATTCTGGTTGAAAATTCTTCTTTGCAATGTATTTTCAAATCACTCACGACCTTCTGGTAGGAATATAGGTGGTATCTTTTCTTTACGAGGGCTAATTGTGTTGGTTTCCATGGAGGAAGGAATTTCGTTTGTGTTCTCCGCAAGAAGCGAATACCTGTTCTTTATCGTGACAGGATTTGGACTTTGGTTTAATGTGACTCTAATTTTTTTTTTTTTTTTTTGCTCTTTTTCTGGGAGAGGGTCATCCTCATGTTTGCGAGATTTTTTACCTGTGGATGAGAGCTCACTTTCTCGCGGCGTTCCCAGTATGACATTGAAAGGGTCCACCAACCCTTCCCCCAAGGATGGAGGGGGGGGGTAGGGCCTTCCGACATTCCGTCGAGCAGGCTTGGAGTGTTTGGTGAAAGTATTATGCACTTTTCACTATTTGTAAAGAGTTAATTTACTAACGTTATTATTATTGGGGTAAACACAAAACTTGTGAGAAACTAATAATTTGGCGACGAGAAGCACTCACAACGATATGAAATAGTTCCTATCGCGGTGGACTCTAGTACACGACTGTAATTCTTAGTTAAAGATGGAAAAAATTGCTAATTTGCAGCTTGAATTGAGTCAAACTCCAATGCTTGGCAAAAATTGACAATACTCGGTAGGTAATGCACGCGGTTGGAAACGCTACCACGCTGCTAAAATTTAGAAAAAGCGAAAATTCGCTGCTAAAATTGAGAAACATCACTAATTCTCGAATTAAGTGTTGTGAAATTTATAATTTTAAAATAATGATAGTTGACAGAAATGGATGGATAGATGTAATTTAAAAAAAAAATTACATTTATTATTTAAATTCGCACCTTGTGAAGGCATTTTTGTGGCTAAAATTCAGAAAAATTGCAGAATTCATGCATGGCTGTAAGTACAATGTTAAAAAATACGCTAATTCACGGCTAGAACTGAAAAGAAGCAATAATCTATACCCATAAAAGTTACATAGTTTTGCTAATGCGGTGGTAAAATGTGAAAAACCGCTAATTTGCGGGTCATATTTGGAAAATAAAATAATCAGCCTGGTCAAAATTAAGAAAAAGGTTAATTTTAAGCCTAAAAATTGAAAAAATTGCTAATTTGCGGCTAAAAATGGAAAAAATCGCCAATCTACAGCCAAAATTGCGCCAAACGCCAATTTGTGACTGAAATTGAGAAAATTTGCTAATTCACAGGTTTGAAACGCTACGACGCGCAGCCGCTGGAATTAAAAAAAAAAGAAACGCTAATTCGCGGTTGAAATTGAGAAAAATTCTAATTTGCGCCCAAAACTGAATGCCTACGCCAATTTGCGGATTCTGAAGGCAACTTTTCAGGGTGAAGTTGGAAAAAAAAAGCGCCAATTTATGGCAATAGGCGAAGAAACCGCTAATTCGCGAGGAAACTGAGAAAAATCGCTCATGCATTGCGTATGGTGAACCAAAAAATTCCAAATTTGTGAAAAGCCCTCTATTTCGCGACTAATATTGAGGAAAACACTAATGAAAAACGTTAAGTTCCAACTGAAACTGAGAAAAATCCCCTGGTAAAAAAATTTAAAAAATCGGTAATATGCTGCTAAAATTGAGGAAAACGCCAAAACTCGTGGATAATTAAGAAACATTGCTCACGGAATAAAAACGATACTTTACTGTTAAAGTTGAGAAAATGCGCAAATTCATGGCTATGGGAGGGGGTGGGGCAAAACCGCTAATCTGCGGCTGAAATTGAGAAGAACGATACACTCGGCCAAAAGAGCGCTAATTTGCGGGTAGTGTCCAAAAATCGCCCCTAACTGAGAGATTGAGGCCAACAAGATGTCCAGATTCAAGAGTGTGCTGGCTGAGTGGAATGATGACTAAATTGTGAAATTACCCCCTCCCCTCACCCTTACGAGATTTCAATCTGATTCCCCTCCAGGACAAATTCCTACCTACGCCACTGTTTAAGAGCGGGAATTGCCAGTTTGACCATTTTTACAGTCGGCAATGCTTGCCTAGCCTTTTTCTACGAGAAATCTCAGTTTTGGCCATTTTCAGGGCAGGAAACACCTGTTCAGGCATTTTTAGAGCGCGAATTCTCGGGGCTCGTCAAGTCAGTTTGGCCAATTTTTATAGAGCGCGCGAACCGTCAGTTTTGCTATTCTTTGCATGCGAATGGTCGATTTTACACTTTTCAGGGCAGGAATAATCTATTTAGGTATTTTCAGATTGCGGACAATTAGTATTAGCCGTTGTTGGGTCGCGAATTATGGGTTCGTCAAGGCAAATGCGCGAATGGTCGGTATATTGGCCATTTTTGGCGCGCGAATGCGTTTGATTCAGCCATTTTCAGGGCTGCAACAATCGGCAGCTTAGCCATTTTTAGGGCACTTTGAAATCGTTTGTCTATTTTTAGTGCGGGAATTTTCAGTTTGGTGATTTTTAGGGCGTAAATATATTTAGTTCAGCCATTTGCAAGGCGCTAATCGTTAGTTTTGTCGCTTTGGGCCGCGATTACAGTCAGTTTAGCCGTTTTTATGGTAGGAATAATCACAGTTTGGCTATTGGGGAACGAAATCGTGTCAAAAACTGCGATTTCTTTTTCCCAGTGGGAAAGCGGCAATCTCCTATCTTTATTATCAGGTGAATATAATGTTCCGGGAGGTCGCCCTCCGTCAAAAATGATTTCCTGTGACCTCGCGACTCCAAGGGGGACATTGCCCCTCTTCTGGCTACGCCCGTGCCCCGAATCTTGCAATTTCGCTGAAAAAAAATTAATTCGTAACTTGTTGATTGTGGCTGACGTTTGCGGGAAAATTCACGGGGTCCCGAAGAGACAATTGAGGGCCTAATTTTGGTTATTTGGCCCGACAGATAAGAACTATTTATATAGTTCAATAAATCAGATAAGTTCTTATTTCAATTGAGTAATAATGCCTCGCTCCCCACGAAATTCATCCGAGAACCCCCCCCCTCTCCTGAATTCTATAATTCGGGGGGCGTTGATGCCCACATCCCGATCATATTCAGCCTCACGACACGTTCACTTTGGGTAACAACCAACAATTTAATTTTCCGTGTCATGAAGCTTGATTTTATTCCACTATTTCATCTATACACGTATTTGAAGTATATAGCTTCACTGTTACATAAAAGTAGCACATCATTTGAAAAATAGTTCATAAATAAAATTCAACCACCAGAGAAAAAATGAAAACGGTTTTCCTAGTTGAAAAAATTGAAAAGCGATAAGTAAAACAAAGAAAATTTCGAAATTCGAGTTAAAAAGTAAAAAACGAAAAGTAATAACAGTCTCCGTTCATTTTTTTAATTAAAATCGTGTACATTGCCGACCTATATTGTTTCATAATATAGAATAATGGAAATAACAGGAAGTGAATACAATCGATTCGCCTTTCCTTCTGAATTCTTTACGATGAAAACAAGGCTGAGGGAGCCAAGGAAACAAAAGTAAAGAAATCAGACAGGAAAAGCGGGACGTGTGGCGGACATTTGTAGCATTTTCCATGACACCTAGTTATTTCTTCTTCTGAGCCTTCTCTGCGGCCTTCGTTACTTTACCAGTTGAAATGTCTTTATTGGTTACGCTCTGTCGAAAACAAGAAAACGATGGAATAAGTTCGAGCCGCTCGGTAAAAAAGGAGAGGGGTCAAAATATTACCTTGATGACTCCTACGGCAACGGTTTGCCTCATGTCACGCACGGCGAAACGTCCCAATGGAGGGAACTCCTGGAACGACTCGACGCACATGGGCTTGGTCGGCGTCAGCATGACAATAGCAGCGTCTCCAGACTTGATAGACTTAGGGTTTTGCTCGGTGGTCTTACCTGCGAACATTCATTTTATTTGTATCATTAGCATAGAACGTCGTTCTCAAGAGTTGAAAAATATCAAGATTAAAGGTTGGAAATGTCAGGAAATCCGCACGACCGAATTGCTCAAAAGAAAATGGGCAGATGGATTAAAAACTTCCCGAAAAATTACTATACCACAAAATGAAACGCCAAAACAAGCAATGAAACTCTTGTCAAGGAGCTGGTTGTGGACAAAAAAAAGTTGGAAGATTTAAAAAACGTTAACTTACCAGTACGACGGTCACATTTTTCTTTGATCTCAGCGAACTTGCAGGCAATGTGAGCCGTGTGGCAATCGAGCACAGGGGTGTAGCCGTTTGAAATCTGACCAGGATGGTTCAGGACGATGACCTTGAAAAGAGATAACGCTCAAATGTAAAAATTGTCCTTCTTGTGACGTTGAAAACAAATTACCTGAGCAGTGAAGTCCGATGCAGCCTTGGGAGGAGAGCTCTTGGAATCTCCAGCAACGTAACCTCGACGCAACTCCTTGACAGAGACGTTCTTGACGTTGAAACCAACGTTGTCTCCGGGGTTGGCCTCTTGAAGAGCTTCGTGGTGCATCTCGACGGACTTAACTTCAGTCGTCAAGTTGACCGGGGCGAAGGTGACGACCATACCGGGTTTGAGAACACCAGTCTCAACACGACCAACAGGGACTGTTCCAATACCACCGATCTTGTAGACGTCCTGAAGGGGAAGACGGAGTGGCTTCTCCGTGGGTCGGCTCGGCGGGAGAATGGCGTCGAGAGCTTCAATCAGGCATTTGCCCTCGGCTTTGCCTTCTTTACGCTCAACTTGCCATCCCTTGAACCAGGGCATTTTTTCAGACGGCTCCAACATGTTGTCACCGTGCCAACCGGAGATGGGCACGAAAGCGACGGCGGCTGGGTTGTAACCAATCTTCTTAATGTACGACGACACTTCTTTCTTGATTTCCTCGAAACGGGACTAAACAACAATGGGTCATTGTAAGAACAAGGCTTTTCAAAGTGACTAACACTGGAATAAAAAAAAAGAAAGAAAAAAAGTATTTACTTCGCTGTACGCGGGCTCCGTCGAGTCCATTTTGTTCACACCAACGATCAGTTGTTTCACACCCAAGGTGAAAGCAAGAAGCGCGTGCTCACGAGTCTGACCGTTCTTAGAGATACCAGCTTCGAACTCACCAGTACCAGCGGCAACGATAAGCACAGCGCAATCGGCCTGAGGAAAAGACGCGATTATAGCAATTAAATAATGAAGGAGAGAGTGGCGGGGTTAACAAACTATTTTGTACACACCTGCGAAGTACCAGTAATCATGTTCTTGATGAAATCTCTGTGTCCTGGGGCGTCGATGATGGTGACGTAGTATTTGGCAGTTTCGAATTTCCAAAGAGCAATATCAATGGTGATACCACGCTCACGCTCGGCTTTCAGTTTGTCCAAAACCCAGGCGTACTTGAAGGAACCTTTACCCATTTCTTGGGCTTCCTTCTCGAACTTCTCAATGGTACGCTTGTCGATACCACCGCATTTGTAGATCAAGTGACCGGTGGTCGTCGACTTACCGGAATCGACGTGACCGATGACGACGATGTTAATATGAATCTTTTCCTTACCCATGTCTAAGAATTACGTAGACAGGATCTGTAAACGAAAAGGTTTTCCAAGATTAGACTAAGAAGTTTGCGAAACGAAATAGTCAAGGCAATGCCACATTAAAGGGGTAAAATAGGCTGTTTTCGTATTTGCGTTATTACCAGAAGACAATACATTCTGGGAATATAGCGAATAGGAAAATTACTGTACACAGTTTTAATTATCACTGATGCAATCGGCAATGAATGGCCAATGTCAGTCAGGGACTGTGATGCTGCTCATCCAAAAATTAGTCCACCACACAAGCACCATAGTCCTTAGCAACTCAACAAAACGAAACAAGTTGAGTGACCTATCGAAGAATACACCACAATGGGGGGGGGGAGCATGTCCCCCATCTTCCCCGAACTAGGGCAACTTAACAACCGACAAGTTCTATCCATTCTACGTGAACGGAGGTTGAAATATAGTGGAGAAGCCTAAAAGGCGAGGCGAAATTATCCCCCAGCAGCAGTTCGGACCTGTCTGGTCAATATCCCAAAACGGCGGTGCGTTCGCCCGATTTTTAGGTTCTCTAACCAAAAAATCCCGGATTCACCACAATTTATAAGGGTTTTATCAATCTAAATGGGACAGGATAAAATTCAAACACCCTCAAACGAAAGTAACGCAGCCATCATCACTAGCACACTGCCTGGGGATTTGAAGAAGTGCGAGTGGAAATAACTGGCTATTCGATGACTAAAAATAGCTAAAATGACTATTCCCTCAACAAACAGATACTATCGGCGCCGTGAAAATGGCTTAACTGACAATTCACGCTTTAAAAGTGGACAAGCCGCCCTATAATAAGCGAAACTGACGATTCGAGCCTATAAATCGATTCTACTAAGCAATTCGCGCCATAAGGACCAACAGGAAAATCACACCTTAAAAGCGGCGAACGAAATTCGCGCCCTATGAATGGCAGAGCTTAAGGGGAACTGCAATGATGATTCCTCGACCCCCCTCCAATCACCCCTCGTCAACTACGCGGCATACATTTTCTGGCCTTATTTCTGCACCAATCTTGGTTTTTAAGGACTCGTTTTTATCTTCAGGAAACTCCGCATATGCAGTAGTTTTCCTTTTAGGAAAAATAAGCCGAAAAAAAAGTGAAATTACAAGGTATAAGTTCAAGGCGAATTTAAAATAACTTCTGGGATGAAATTTGAAAAAAGGAAAACTACTGCATATGCGGAATTTCCTGAAGATTAAAACGAGTCCTTAAAACCCAGGATTGGTGCCGAAATAAGGCGAGAAAATGTATGCCGAGTAGGGTGATTGCAGGAGGGTCGAGGAATCACCCGTGCAACTCCCCCTTAACTAACCACTTCTCACTGTTCGCCCCCTAAAACTCACTCAACCAACGATTCGTGCACTGAAAATAGTAAAGCTGGTTATTCACACCCCCAAAATAGCCAAAACTGGATATTCACGCCCTAAAGTACCCGAAATTGGGACAACCCACCCTAAAATGGCATAAACAAACGAGTGCGCCATAACAATGGCTAAATTTTCTATGCGTGCTGTGCATATTGCTTCATAAAATTTGCACCCAAACAATGGCCAACTGAATATTCATGCTCTATACTTTACAAAACTGGCCCTAATAATTATAAAGATTCGCAGCTTGAAAATACATCAACGGACCACGTTGTGCCCTCAAAGTGGTAATGAGGCAAGCTCCAAAAATGGAAATTCTGGGCATGGACGCCTTGAAATTGGCTGAACTGGCCATCTGCTTCCCAAAAGCAGCTCAATTGGTTTTATACGACTTTCAATGGATCAAATTACGGTTCGCGCTCTAAAAACGATAAAGTGATCCGCACCGAACAAAGGCTGTCTCAATCTAACCAACCGATCAAATCTCAACCCCCTCCCCATCGACGTTGGTTACTGTAATACTCCCCCACCCTATAACCCTACCAATTCCTATCATCAGAACAGCGTTGACCGGTTTTGACTTTCTTGGTGAAAAAAAAAAAAAAAAAAACAAAACAAAAACATTGTCGTTAATACGGATCAAATATGCCTCGGCCGTGCCATTTCGCACTTATCAAGAAATATTAGGATATTATGCCACTTTCCCCTTAGTTATTCTGTGACTTCCAGTTCTGAAAAATTCGCGATCTGTGGACACCCTGACACGAGGAAACAGGTGGTGGTTTCAAAAAAGTAAAATGTACAACTGCATGATCAGCGTGAGGAACGATCTTGATATCAAGAAATGGTTCAACCCTGTCAATTAAACAAAAAAAGAGGGTGAAAAACTACTTTGGATTCCACAACCTCGAGGATCCGGTAAACCCAGTTCTTAAGAGTCTCTTACAGCTGCCTTAACCCTTAATATACCTGGCTAAAGCTTCCTTGGAATCTTGGTTAAGGAAAGAAAAGTTGAAGATCAGGATGTTTTAAAAAGCTGCCTCCCACCGCACCCCACCCTTTCGCCAAGGCACTAAAACCACCTGGAAGACCTTGCTCAGTCTATTCAACCGCATCTCGCAAAAATACCCCGACCGGTCCTCCCGAACCCCAATAACATGAACTAAGTATTGATTAATAAGTGCCTGCTGCCCTGCAGCGGAAGCTGAAAGTACCAAGTTCGGCTGATCTTCTCAATGCAACAGATTAAGTAGAAGAAAAATCTGTCCTACAAATTTCGCACTGTTCCCTTGTGAGAAAGGCCCTGGGTGCAGACAAAACACGTGGTAACGACAGTCAATAAGAAAACTACTTGTTGTATGGGGTAGGGGAGAAAAAAGTTGCAGTATCTTCAAATTATGAAAAAAATATCCGCTGCACCTAAACATTGTATATCTATCTCTTGGTTTGGAGTGATGTAATTACTTTCATCGCACCACACCACGTTTCAATTAAAAAGGCCAACTATTATCGCCCTCCTTCGTTTTCCAACGGACGAAAGAGAAAACCCACGATATTTTAATGGTGGATTTCACTACCAACGAACCTTGTTCACGTAAATGTAAAGTATTCTTTCTATAAGTCCGACTTAATTTTCAAGCCCAACCCCGGGGGCCGAGGTGGTTAAATCCACCATAGCAATGACATAATAGGGAAGCAAATAATGCTGAAATATCGCCATAGCGGTCCATATGCTGCTCAAAAAAAAATAGTGTCTCTTCATAAAAATGATTACCTCAGCAAGACGAAACAAACAACCCCTTGGCCAAAATCACTTCCCACGAATAAAACGTGTAACTTGGAAGAACTCCACGTGATTCAGAATGCCAGCCCACCAGGTTTTTTTTTTTTTTATTTTCGAGCAAAAGAGAAAGATAAAATGAAAAGAAGAGGGGATGCCGGCGATGGCTCTCTCTCCGTTCTCTTTCCAAGTTTCCACGCATCCACCCTAGTTCAACCTCCTCACCATTGGGGCCCCCCCCCTCTCAACACAAAACCATTTGAAAATCGGCGGCTAAGATTGATTAAAGCATTTTTTCATCAAAGGAATAAAATAATAAATCATTGTAATTGGTAATGAGCGAAGATGGAAACAATCAATAAAATAAAAATATGCAAGTTTAAATAATTCAAGAAACGGGATGTAGGGTGTACTAACTTATATGACAAGATCAATAAGTGCTTCGAATTCACCGGAATAACTAAAAAGCGAAAAAAAGTGCACTGCAAACATAAAGTTTAAGGCATTCGCTTCAATTAAAGGAAATGTCAGAACCGATTCAGAGTGTCCTGTCTCTCCACCTGACCTAACGGTACGGGCATTCCAGCTCATCCTACGTGGAACCACGCTGGCAACCCCCTTAGACGAATTATCTTGCTATTTCTTGCGTGATGACATTCTAGTCGAGCGAATCAAAAATTTAACGCTATTTTCATCAGAATAACCTAAATTATTTTCGACTTGTGAAGTAATTAAGAAGTTAGTGACACCCCTACAGTATTGTGTCCACATTGCACAATCGGCCTTTTTGTCATCGCAAGCCCCAAGTAAATAATTGAATATCATGAACAAAAGAAACTCGAATTAGCCCACGACACAACGGGAAAATAGAAATAGAAATAATACTGGGCACAAGACAAATCAATAGCCAGGATTGGCCAAGATGGCGACAATAGGTTAAAACGTGGTCGCCGATAATTATGTGTTTCACCAATTGACACAGCATCCTAAAGCAAATTATAAGACTTCACATAGAAGAGTTTGGTGTATAAAATTAATTAATAAAAGTGGTTAACATGAATCGCAGCGACAGTGGGAGAAAACAAGAAGGTCACGACCGGCAATGAAACCCTTCACCATGAGTTCCAAGATCTATCAACTCTACCGACATGAAATTTGACAAATTAAACGCTAAATATTCGTCGGCCGGCGTTAAACACTAAAATAAAAGTTGAAATGGTTTGAAATAAAGCCAAAAGTAATTACCTGAACTAAAACGAGATACGAGTAAAGTGGATGAGTCAGGATACCGCACGAGATCACCTCACACCTAGCAAGTGCCACAGAAGAAAGAGCTTCTTCCACGGTTCGGTGGTGCGCATCGTCAGCCAGAACCACCTTGAGAACAAAATAGTCCCCCCACCACTTCCATCAGAACGCACCAAACCGTATTTTCAATTTTGTCGAATAGTAGAGAAGAGTTCGAACGAATTTAAAAGTTATTTTCGTCATTTAAAATCCAAATTCAACCCCAAAACGTAGAAATCAACCAGAAAAGTCTAAATCGATTTTCATGTTTCTCACCGCACAGCGCTGGCTTTCTCAACTGTCCTGAAGGGAAACGTCAATCCGTGGGAATTAAACACAAATAAAGAAAGATTTCCTCCTGAAAATAACCAAAAAAATAAATTGGATCGTCTGTTTTCAAGTCCCTAATATTCCTACTTGTCAATTTTATCCATTAATAGAGCGAATTTGCAAGGAAATCCCTCACTAGTTGAGCTAATTCAAGTCAAATGCGCTAAATTCCTTGGAGGTTTCATTCCGTCAGGTTATCAGTAAACTTCAGCCTCAGTCTCAGTGCTCTTCCAAGTACAGCAAACATTTGAAATCATTTTAACTAAAAATTAGTTTTATTATACATAAATGGCTATCGAAATAGAATCTGCCGAGTATGAATTTACCTGAAAAATTTATTTCAAATATTTAATGTATCTTTGTGTCCTTACAGCGTCGTTCGGTTAATTCAACAGTACCTGAAAGAGTCCGGTCTATTCAAAACTCTGCAGACGCTTCAAGTAAGCTTTTCTATTTCTTTTATTTATTCCTACATAACGCAATTCGATTTAAAATGTTTTCATACCTTAGGAAGAGACCGGCGTATCTTTGAATACAGTAGACAGTATTGATGGGTTCGTGTCGGATATAAACAACGGTCATTGGGACACCGTTCTCAAAGCTATCCAATCGTTAAAACTTCCAGACAGCAAGCTGATCGATTTATATGAACAAGTGAGCGCCCTTCTTTTTCTTATTTTCAAAATTTGACTCCTTTAGTCCCCGAGTCGAAGTCAGTGTGTGGGCACAATTACGGCTGGCCGATGTCCCCGTTAGTGAACGGGGGCCGCCCACCTCGACAGCCGTGGAACCCACAAAAAGAGAGCCTTGATCCGAGTAGACTTGGCAGTTCGGGGCAAGAAAATCGATGATGAATCAAAAACAAGCATTTCAAGGCCAATTTAAAGTGACCTGGTGGGTTGTTTTATGGCGTCAAACGGCTGCATTAGTCAATTGAACTGTTCGACGCACTCATACACCAATAGTGGCTTGAATCGGATCAGCTTTAGAAAAATGGCTCCAAAGCTTGTGAAGGATAACTGAACTGCGTGTTTTTGGGGTTTCTCGACACATGGAATCTGAAACTCGTGAAATTCGATCAGATTTTTCTCTGTGATGCCGCCGTTTTTTGGCCTCTCGTTTTTAGTTCGAATATGAGCCCTGGGGGCCTGCTTTGGCAGCATGAAAATGTGCTGAAACCATCGTACTCGCGTAGCGCTCATTTTCGGACACTTCAAGGGGCACTGTGGGCCACTCCATTGTGTGTTGGGCTGGAACCGGCTGTATTTATCGGTTGAGTCTGATCGGAGGAACTGAAAAATGACCCGAAGAATTTGAGTGGTGGAGGGGGGAGGTTAAGTTTTAATTTTTGAAGGAAAATTGCCGTTTAACGTTTCCGAGTCCACATTTCCTGACAGTTGCTGGTAGAGATTTAACTGTCTTGGGCATCATAACTCAGATTTCATAATTTTACACTTTCAAGAACAAATGGCCAGTGGGTGATAGGAGGAGGGGCTGGACGCGCGATTTCATTGCTGAATTCCAAGCTTATAAGACTTTCAAGGGCCTAAAATTGACAATTTTGGGACTGAAATACTAATCATTTAAGGGCAAAATTGGCAGTATACAGGCCAGTGGGAGTTCCTGATGAAAAACAGGTCGTCTCTGTGGCGTAAAGGGTTAGTTTGAGGGGTTGAATTGCAATTTACCGAGCCTGGTGAGAGTTCCAGGGGACTAACATTTTAAGCTTGACCCATAAAGTATCGTTTTCTAGGGACAAAAGTGTCAGTTTTTGAACAGAAAATCTCCAGATTAGAAGGTTACGGCTATTTAAGAATTCAACCTCACGGCATCAGATTTTTGATTTGTGAAACATGTTGAAGCGTGGATCTGAAATTAGTTTATTGGACTAAAAACCCGAAGTTTCCATTTGAAACAGCCAAATCCTTGACAAAGGACAAAGTGGTGCAAACCCGAGGAGTGATGTTTAAAGAAGAGAACTCTCAGGGTGGCCACACACCGGGAAAATTCAGGGAATTTCAAAGTGGTCAGGGAAATCCGGGAAAAGTCGGGGAATTTCTTTATTTTGATGCCAAAGTCAGGGAAAAATGAGTGGACAGCTTCTTTGTCTAGACTTAATAGTACTTGGTGGTTAATCGAGATAAAATTTGAACTAATGTAAGCTCTTCTACCCGTCGTTCTGGATTTTTTTAGTTATACGTTATACCAGTCAGGGGCTAATTCAGCCCCTGCTCAAGGCTTGAGAAATTGTGTGCTTTGCTCTAGTAAAAATGACTTGAGAGCTGACAGCTGTTCTCCGCCGAAAAAATGGCTAAACTAGCTATTCTACCCTAAAAACGACTAACCTGATTATACTCGCGCCCCAAAATGGCAAAGCTGACGATTCGCACCTTGAAAATGACTTCACGCGCCCTAAAATGGCTAACCGGACGATTCGCGCAGCCCTAAAAATCCTTGAACAGACCGTGATCACCGCCCTCGAATTGCCAAACTCGACTGTTCGCGCGCCAAAAATGACCAAACTGATCATTTGAACACCGAAATGGCCAATAATTCACGCCATTAGCTTGACGGACTATGGGCGAGTATAAAACGGCTGAACGGCTAATTTGATTTCTAATAACAGACATCAGGCAATTCTTGCTCAAAAAGAAGCCATACTGACTCTACGCTACCTAAAATTATGGTTCATGGCCTTTAAAATATTTGAACAGATTATTACTGCACTTGAAATGGCTAAGTCGACCATTCACTTACCAAAAATAACCAAAGTGACTATTAGCACCTTGACTTGGCGGATTATTCCCGCCCAATAACGGCTACACTGCTATTCGCGTTCCAAAATGACAGAACAGGCTCTGAAAATGTCTTAAGCTGACTATTTGGTCTTTCAAGTCACTACTGCAGCGTTTTCCATTTACACAAAAATCCGCGATGGCGCAATTCATTACCGCCCGTTCATTCTGAATTAAAACATTTGTAAATGTTGAAGATGGGTAGAAATGAACTGCTCCAGGGCAGAATTTTATGCAAATTGAAAACGCTCTATGTAACTCTCGTGTCATTCAGAATTTTAGTGTTTAATTTCAACTTTGTTCTTCCAATCTTACCCGAATTTTGTCAGCGAAAACTGGGTAACTCTGCCAAATTGGGGTTTTTAAAGGGTCAAGTGCCGCTGACGCCGATCCAGGTGCGTTTTGGCCGGAACCGATTGCGTTTCGCCACGGACGATTTTCCGAAATGTCTGACAAACCGCGTTCGGCTCAAATCGAAACACTCGAAAATAATTTCTTCAAATCTTTAAAAATCGCCCTGCTAAATCTGCCGCCAAGAAAAAGGCCCCAAAAATTGCAATTTTGCTTAAAATTAACACCCGCTGGCCCGAAACTTTCAATTTCATGGATATTCAGCAAGGAATCTTGTAGTTTTGCTCAAATGAGCACCCGATTTTGTGAACTCACAAGTATTTATTTGTAAATATTGCAATTAGACGACTGTTTGTCAGGGTATGGGTGCCTGCTGTAGGGTGTGGGAGGGGGTATGGGTTACAAATTGCCCTCAATCATGCAGTTTCGCTGAAATTAGGACTTGAAACTTGCAGTATCGTGAATATTCTGCCATGAAGCTTCTAATTTCACAGACATTGGCCTAAGAACTGTTGCAAGTTTTCGGTTATTCGTCTGACTTTGAGCGCTGTCGTAACCGGAAAGATTGGGTTCCGGTTCACTTTGAGGAAAAAACGAGAGAGTCGCAATTTTGCGGATATTTAGGCCCGAACAAAAGACCCTGGAGCAATGCAGATTCGCTGAAATTAAGAACTGGAACTTCCAATTTCGCTGATGGTTTCCTTCACAATGTGGCAATTTTGCGTCTATTCGTCAGACTTTGAGTGACGCCAGAGCTTGATTGCCCTGGATCCTTGGCCTTTAAACAAAGACCCAAAAACGTTCAATTTAGCTGACATTTGAGTAAAACTCGCAATATCGCGATTATTCAGCGAGAAAAATTCCATTTTCGTGGGTAGTTCCGAAGTAGATCTGAAGTATGCGGTTATTTTTCGCAATTTTCCCTGCGATTCGCTGGCACAATTGGAAAGTTTTCCCTTAATTTTAGCTGCGAATTCGCACTTCCTGTCAACTGTATCCGCGAATTAGCGATTTTCATAATTTTAGCTGCGAATTGGTGATTTTTTACTTTTACTTTTAGGCTCGACCCAAGAACAGCACATTAGAGCTTTTCACAATTTCCGCCGCGAATTATTGATTTTTTCCCTATTTCTAGCCATGAATTAGCGCTTTTTTTCCCCAGTTTTGCCACGAAATTGTCTCCGAATCTCACTCAATTTCCGGCCGCTAATCAGGGGTTTTCCCAATTTTAGCCGTGGAGTGACTTTACGACAAATGACCATTTTTCGTGAGGAAAATCTGTTTTTGGAGAGAAATTTCAAGATAATTTAGGGCAAAACGTTTAGTTTTAACGCTAATCAGTCCCCCTCTGACGTTCCCTCGTGGCCTCTAGTAACGTAATGGTTAATTTTCCCGAAACAAACCCCTTGAATGGTTGGGGGGGGGGTGGATTGGGGGCCATGGTCCCCACTGAATCAAGAATGAATCTGACTGCTGTATGGTTTTGATTAGGTTGTCCTGGAGTTAATCGAGTTGCGTGAGTTGGGTGCTGCGAGATCATTGTTAAGGCAAACAGATCCAATGATCGTAATGAAACAGCAGGAACCCGATCGATATATTCATTTGGGTGAGTTTTTTTCTTCATTATTTCTTTCATTTTATGTAAAACTGTCCAATGTCGCCCATAATTTCTAGAAAATCTTCTCGCTCGATCGTATTTCGATCCTCGCGAAGCGTACGCCGACGGAACGTCGAAAGAAAAACGCCGAGCCGCCATAGCGCAAGCGCTCTCGGGCGAAGTGTCCGTTGTACCGTCGTCACGTCTTCTCGTTCTCCTCGGTCAGGCACTCAAATGGCAACAACACCAGGGTCTTTTGCCACCCGGGACGACGATCGATCTTTTCCGTGGCAAAGCCGCCATTCGTGACCAGGACGATGAAAAATATCCGACTCAAATGTCGAAACAAATTAAATTCGGCATGAAGGCTCATATCGAGTGTGCAGTGTTTTCACCCGATGGACAATTTTTAGTAACTGGTTCGGTCGATGGTTTTATAGAAGTCTGGAACTTCACGACAGGAAAGATTAGAAAGGATTTAAAATATCAGGCACAGGTACCCAATTTTTATCTAATTAGTTAAGTAAATACATTTTAATTAATGATTTTGCCCTTCAGGATAATCTCATGATGATGGAAGAAGCAGTACTAACTCTTACCTTCAGCCGGGACTCAGAAATGATTTCTTCGGGTTCTCAGGATGGAAAGATTAAAGTGTGGAAAGTATCGACTGGACAGTGTTTGAGGAAATTTGAAAAGGCTCACAGCAAGGGTCTCACCTCTGTACAGTTCTCCAGGGACAACAGTCAAATTTTGACTTCTTCCTTCGATACCACCATCAAGTTGAATTTAAATTGTTTGCGAACGCTTTCTTCAACATTTGTTCTCATTTGATCTTTCGCGCAGGATTCACGGACTGAAGTCTGGAAAATCCTTGAAGGAATTTCGAGGGCACACATCTTTCGTAAATAACGCGGTTTTCAGCGGAGATGGTCACAGCGTTATAAGGTAATCTTCGAACATTCGTCGTTGCTTGAAGCAGATCGATTAAACTACTCAAAATAAAAAAATAGTGCCTCCTCTGACGGAACAGTAAAGGTTTGGAGCATTAAAACCACGGAATGTCTGAATACGTTCAAATCCCTTGGAGCCGGTGACATTCGCGTCAATAGTATTCATCTTCTGCCTAAAAATCAGGAGCATTTCGTTGTGTGCAATAAAACGAATACGGTCGTTATTATGAACATGCAGGGACAAGTAAGTGCTGTGAGAACCCTAAAAACTGATCCTCTTTTATTTTTCTCTCTCTGCCTCTTATTGTAACAGATTGTCAGATCATTTTCAAGTGGTAAACGAGAGGGTGGAGATTTCGTGTGTGCCACAGTGTCACCCCGCGGTGAATGGATCTATTGCGTGGCTGAGGATATGGTTTTATATTGTTTCTCTATTTCGAGTGGAAAATTAGAGAGGACCCTCACTGTGAGTTAATCGTTAAAGAATCTTTTGGAACACTCGTGGTTTTCACGTTTCTTTGTTTTAAGGTTCACGAAAAAGACGTTATAGGAGTGTGCCACCATCCTCATCAGAACCTTTTGTGTACATTCAGTGAAGACGGTCTGCTGCGCTTGTGGAAACCGTAAAAGTAATCTTATTTTTTACAAATAATTTATGTAATATAATTAAATAAGCGTTTAATCTTGAAAATGCTTGTTTCGTGTTCAGATGTTAACTTTTGTATATAATTCTTTGACATTTTTTCCGATAGCAGCAATAGCCGCGAGCCTGCCACCAATAAATTATTTTATAACTTTCTAAAGTACACTTGTGACTTTGTAGTAAAACGCCGGAGAATGACTCCTGGGGACCTCGTACGGTGGATCACTCCTAAAGTAATCACCGATTGAAGGATATTCACTTCCTCCGAAATAGTCCACTACTTGTACTTCGTGAATGATGAGCTTAGCGAAGAAAAAGTCGTGTGCTATTGAAAATGAAATGGCGAAAATTAAGAAATGGTGAGGTATGTGCGCAACTTTTTTTCTAATTGACTAACTTTTTGGGAAATTCTCCATTTGAGGGTGTCTGGAAAATAGCGCTTTTCGAGCCACACTCCACTCTTTACTGTTTTTTTCGATCTGAAATTTATGTAAACGTGACATTAGTAAGAATTTCCACCGACCTAAAAGGAGAGGCCTAGACGATTAGCTTATAGCCTTTCTTGAATTGAGGATGAGAGAGCTAGCGTATATGAAATTCTGCCAAATAAGGGTTTAAATTCGGGGAAATCTCACTCATCATTAAAGGGAAGGAATGTTGAATCTTACCTTAGTGAAATTTCCTGTCAGTATGACCTGAGCACAGCGAGGGTCCTCTACGTCGAGCAAGTTATTTTTGCAGTACGAACCCTGCGCTAAGCTGGCTGTAACCGAACTTCTAGGATTTTCCTGTTTGAATGTCATCAATATACGTATTAATTCATATAGAACTGGGCACTAATTTGTGAATTTTAGCTAACATTGATCAGGTCGTCAGTGCCTGGTTCCATCAGTGTTGTATAGAAATAAGGAATGCCCGTGCTACCGCCTTTTACAAGCGGGCCATCACTCATTGCAAAAACTCGCGCTTGAGGATACATCGTGGTGTTTTCCGCGTAGGAAATGTGCGACAAGGTTGCCCAATCTATAAATCCGGAAGGGGGGGGGGATCCTTCATTTTAGTAAGAATTATTTCATTTGTTGATGCAGTTTCTGAGCTTACCAGAGTAGTGGATGATGTATCGGGCCATCGCTGCTACTTGACCGTGCATAGGCGGTGATGGTGTGGGCTGAGTCGTTGATATTTTTTCAGACGTTCGGTACGCCCTGAATGCACTTGGTACTGGGGATGAATATATGTCATAGTTTATGTGAAACGCGAATACTGCGCTGAAAATAGCGAGGGAAAACAAAATGTGTAGTAAAATCTTCATGGTTGAACGAATGACGACAAAATGACACGTTTAAAGAATGTATGTCAGTAATTTAATGTAGTTTTAATGAATGCACCGTCTGAAGCGTATTTTCCTACGTCTTCCCCTCCTTCACGAGTCAACCTTTGAACCGCCCCCTTCTTCATGTCCCTGCTCCATTTGTTTATAATGTTTTCCTTGTGCTATTTATAACCCATAGAATGAGCCCCTCCCCGGAAAAATTTGATTTCCAAGAATTTCCCGTAGGCTTGTCAAAAGTTTCTGGTTCTTGAATTGAAGTGCCTCCCATCCCTGAACCCCCTCCCACCACCATCACCAGGACGCGTGTTTCATGTGCCAGCGTTTGAATGACGGTGCAAAAGTATATAGATTTGCGATTAAATGACATTTTACAGGTATTTTTAGCGATCTACCGGAACTTTTTGAACGCCATTTTTGTTTTAATTATCGCCGTCGCGTTATAAGGCCAAGGGGGGTCAAGTTTATTCTCAAGTCGAGCTCGCCTGAACAGTTCCAGTTCGAGAATGTCCGATCGTGGGTGACAAATCTGTCAGTTTATCATTTGAAAACTTTTGTCCTCACGTCATATATAAATAGGTTGGCTACTATTGATGTTTTTGTCATAACTAATGCTACAGGATTTCAGGAAGTTGTGTTTTGAAGGATTCCATCACTTCTCGGTATAGCCAACGGTCGAGCTAAAAAAACTGATAAAACTTTCTAATTTTTGGGGAATCACTTCAATTCCAGGAAAGGGCAAGGTCACTCCCCCTCCCCACTTTTGGATACAGACACAGAAATCCCGAATTACCCGCGATTCCCCAATTTTAGCTGTGAACTAGCGGATTTTTTCAAATTGATCGGCTATTTATCGTTTTTCTCCGTTTCAGCAGCGAATGGGCGCATTCTTGTCCACTTTAGCCCGAAAATTTTCTCCATTTTAGCAGCGATTGAGCTATTTATCAACATTTTGGACAGGAATTAGCGGTTTTTTTTTTCACTTCGTACTCATGCGGATTTAGATAGATATGATGAATAATTCTGTCGCCGGTATTTTTTTTAATTAATAAAACTGATGTTATCCGGACGACGATGGAAGGGCATAGCCCAACACGATTCGAGTTTCGAGAAAAAATGGCTCCCCGCCGGGATTTGAACCCGCAACCTCTGGATTACTAGTCCAGCACGCTGCCAATTGCGCCACGGTGACGCCTTTGGGAGTCGTACTCCCAAAAATTTTCAAATTTTAGCGTTTTTCTTCACTTCTTACTCATGCGGATTTCTCAATTTTAGCTAAGAATTGACCCTCGAATAAGCGTTTTATGTTTTTCATTTCATTTAGTTGCAAATTATTTCTGAATTTCACCCGCGAATCATCCCTTTTACTCAATTTCAGCTCCAAATCGTAGGATTCTTACATACACCAGTGTATTGCGTTTTTTCTTCATTTTAGCTTTATATTAGCGCTTTTTCTTTAATTTTTCCGCGAATAAGCGCATTTTTTAAATTGATCCGCGAATATGTGTGTCTTTCTCCATTTTTTTAGTTGCGAATTAGCGATTTACTTCAATTTTCGGTGGGAATTAGCAGATTTTTTTCAGGTTTTAGCCGCGAATCAGGCGATTTTCTCAATTTCAGAGGTGAATTACAGATTGTTTTTCACTTTGATCCACGTGAAAGAGCGCTTTTTCTCAATTTCAGTCCCGTTGTTGCCTCGAGAAACCGCGAATTGGCATTTTCAAAAATAATAGTCGAGCCTGCTAACGGTGCTGAGCGGATGGGCTGCAGCTTATTGTCAATTTTATAGCGGTGAAGTTGCGCTTTTTATCGTCGCATATTAGTGTTTTTCTCCATTTTTAAGCCTCAAACTATGAGCAGCTCTTTTTCGCCATTTCAGGCGCAAATATTAGCGTTTTTTTTCCCAACGTTTTGTCGTGTACTTGCCTCAAGGTTAGCGTAGTTTATCTGTTTCGTCTACGACGACCCCTTCAGATATCTCGAATTAGTCTATTTTTCTAATCTAAGTGAGCGCTTTATCTCAATATTTGCTACTTATCAACGCTTTGAAGTCTAAAAATCCGTAGCCCCTTCTCTGAATGGTGGTCCGAGTCTGACAGCCCCCCCCCCCCGCCTTGTCCGTTTGTCGATGCACTACTGCTGCATTGTAAACAAGGAATGAATAGAGGGGAGTCGAGGAATCATCTGCATCGAGTAGCTTCGCCTTTAACAGCCGCTTGGTAAAAGGTAAAAGACATTTCTCGGGTGACTATCAACACTCAGGGGGGGGGAAGGTTTAACCCCCAAATCCCACCCTTAAATCCGCCACTGGTCTCAACAGAACGCATCGGATAAAGACCATGGTGTTGGTGTTTGTCGATGGTGGGGGGGGGGTATCAGCTGGTCGAGTGCTAATGTCATAAATGGTGCGTGGCATTAATAGTGGGGGTACTGTGTAAAGCTCCTCGTTCGTCTTCGAGTCCGTCGTGGGCGATTTGCCCGGGTATCCGAGCCCACACTCCGAAACTTGTGAATTCACTGATATTTATAGCTCCGAATGATGTAATTTCGCAGAAATTAAGACCCTAAACTTACAATTGCGCGGATAGTCATCCAAAAAAACTTCCTTTTCGTGAGTTATAGTCTCCAAGCATTTGGGCGCTGCAGTTGATGAGACCAGCTAGCCTTGGGTCCCGCCCCACAAAAAAAAGGTCCCGAAACTTGCAATTTTGCTCAAATGAAGACCCTAAACTTGCAATTTCACTGAAATTAGGAGCTGGGAACCCGAAACTTACAATTTCGCGGATATTCAACCGGGATACTTCAAATGTTGAGTACCCGGGTTCCACGATCCCAATTTCGCGGAAGGGCAGGAACTAGCAATTTTGCGAAAAATAACCCGAAACTAGCGATTTGGAATATTTTTAGTTACAAGTGATGTAATTTTGTGGCTGTATATACGCCAGGCTGTCGGGGCCGCTATTGCGGCCGATGAAAAAAAAAAAAGTCCGATACTTGCAATTTTTGAAGATATTTAGACCGGATTTAGCTCCGATTTTCGCTCATTACTGACCTCCACGTCAACTAGAAAGAAGGCCAGAAAGCAATGACCAGCAATTTGCTATCTCGCTGAAATTTCGACACTAAACTTGCAATTTTGTAGATTTTCAACTCCGAATGAAGCGTCACTTGTTATGTCACTACGACTTGGCACCTAAGACCAATGTGGTCGATCTGGGCCTTATAGTCATTCAATAAAACGCAAAAATAATTAGTGTTTTACAATTTCCCTGCCCCTCCCCCTAAAATTGTGATTTTCACGGCTGCTTACCCTCGTAAACACGCATTTTTCACGAATATTTAGCTCGAAACATGCATTTGACGTCTTATTTTGAAATTTGCAATTTATTGTGGCTATTTTATCCTTTGAATCTCGACAGTTTATTTGCTCCCGCTTGCAATTTTTGAAGTTATTTTGCCCTGAAATAGGCAATTTCGTAGCTAAGATTGAACTCTATCTGTACCCTTGCAGTTTCGTGACTGTAATAAAAATCGTGCCCAATATTTTGACGTTTGCCCTAACGTCCAATAAATCGCGCAATATTCGTTTTTTATTTATTTTTCAGATGTCTGTGAATAAAAACGCGTTGCACATTTCATTGTGCAACCCACCAAACTAAACCCATTCACGTTCAATTTTATAGTGCAATATATTAATTGCGAGTGTATGGGGGCCGTTTTAGAGAAAATTCTCCTTAAGTTTCAAATTTGTTTCACGTTCAAAAAGCCAATTTTGACCCTCATTTATAGATTCAATTTGCTTTTTCTGGAATCACATTTTATATCTAAGCCAATCAAGTTCTTGGGGCTAAATTTGCAGTTTTCTGCTAGATGTTGTCTGGGATGGCGGGGACAAAATTATCTGTTTCACAGCGACTTTGCCAGTTTGTTGGCAAAAATTGACAACTTTTATACGAGAAATTGCCATTTTTGCTATAGAAAATTTGTTTCTCGGGCGAAATTGCAAGATTTTCTTGGTTTTGGCCAGTGCCAATGAGAGTCACCTTACTTGAGGTAGAAGTTATTGGTTGCCGGTGGGGGGGGGGGGGTTGAGGCCGCTACCACCCCTCCACTCCTTCTTAGGTAGTTCTCCTTATTCTTGCGGTTTTAAAACCAACAAAAACAAATTTCAGGGGTTGGTTTCTTCGTAAAATACTAATTTTACGGCTTTTTAGTTGGCTTTTTAATTTAAAATATTGATGTGGCTCGGGGATGGCAACAATATGTAACCTTCCTCTCGGGGGTAACCTAACCTTCACTCCTCGCTCCTCACTAGTCGGAAAAAAAGACGCTTTTGATTTCTTGACTTTGTCCGGTCTATATTGCTCGCTACCTCTTCATTTTTATTCTTCCAATCGCTACCCAGTGATTTTCAGCGATGAGTAAAGCACACCCACCAGAGCTTAAAAAGTTTATGGACAAACGGTTGAACATAAAATTGAACGGAGGCCGCAACGTTATGGGTACGTTGGTTCAGCTTAGTGCTCTTGAGTCGTTAGTTTGTTAACGAAAAACAGAGTTTTTTTTATTTATTATTATTTAAAAACTTTCAGGAATTCTACGAGGATTCGACCCCTTCATGAACATGGTCGTGGACGAGGGCTTGGAAGAAAAAAAGGACGGAACCCGCGCTAACGTTGGAATGGTGGTCATTAGAGGGAATTCTGTGATTATGGTGGAAGCATTGGAGAGACTCTAGCTGTAGTTTTACTTATCGTATTTTTCATTATTACACTTACATTAAGTGAATAATTTAATTAGTTGGAGGCATTATTCATTCCAAGTTCAGCTGGTAGGGTATTCATAGTTTCACGGTTGTGAAGAGGGGAGGGGGGCGTACAATTCTGGCAGTCATGTACAGATATGGCGAAACTGACTTAAATCCATGCTTAAACTAGTGAATTTTTCCCCATAAACTGAATTTGTGCACAGGAAGAGTCGATATCCACCAACGCCCATAGCAAGACTTCAGTGTACAGTACATGCCTGAAGTTTGCCTGGTGCAAGGGGCTGGAAACGTTTAAAATGCAACCCCCCCCCCCCCCGCTTCCCATCCTGTTATAGCATAGTTTCTACTCGCTAATTGGCGTTTCAGTGAGCCACAAATCGTGAAAATCATTAATTAGTGAGTAAAATCGACGCGAAAGGGTTTTGAATCGGGCAACCCCGTGAAATTGAGTTTTTGGCACCAAAAATTCGATGAGACGCATTTGATAAATTTTTTTTTTAGAGAGCCAGACCAGGGGCCGCATTCCGAAGCCGTGTGAAAATGCCGCAAAAAGCGGTTGCTATGGGGCGATAATGTCATTTCTTATTCGGCGTCTTTGGATTCCGCTTGCGGCATTTTTTCCCGACCGTTCGGAATAAGGCCCCTGGGGCCCTAGTTAGAGTTGTCGGGATAAAATCCCGCAAGCGGGATCCAAGAACGCTGAATAAGAAATAACATTATCCCGTCATAGCAACCGCACTTGCGGCATTTCTTCCCGACAACTAAGAATAGGCCCCATGGGGCCTTATTCTGAACGGTCGGGGAAAAATGCCGCAAGCAGGATCCAAGGACGCAGAATAAGAAATTACATTATCCCTCCCCGCCGGCCCCTGCAAACAATTTTTTTTGTGTTGCGCAAAACCCCCGATGTTGACAGGTTTCTCAGCAATAAAAATTCCACGAAATTTGGTTTTAGGGTGGAGTGGGAATCCAAGAAATGATGTTTTAGTCAACCAGACCCGCACAATAGCGAGAAAAGCCCGTAAAATTAGTTTTTGAATTTTAGGCAGCCCCGCAATAAAATTGGGTTTTCAGGCGCAAGGAAAAAGGTGAATTTGAGTTTTTGATAACTCAAAAATGTTGTTTTCCTCGCGAAAAGCCCGCAAATTGGTTTTTTAGGGTGTGAAGCCCGCGAAAGTGGTTTTTTGAACTAGGCCACCCCATAAAATTGATTCTTGAGCAATCAAAATCAGTGAAATAAGAGGTTTTCTTGAGTGAAATCCGAGTAATGCTTTTTTTTAGTGGTCCGCGAGACCGCCCCCTATAAATATGCCGGACCTGCGAAAATGGATTCATTTAGAGGACAAAATGCGCGAAATTCTGCCTTCTTAATGAGCCAGACAACTGGTCACTAGCAGCACCTCTCTGGTTTTCCGGCCTATAGCATGTTGTATTAAACGTTCATATTGTACTTGGACACCAACGTTTTGGTTTCAAGGCTTTTCATCTTTGGTTCAGTGTGGAGAAAGCAAGCGAATACACCGTCCTTAGCTTCCTTGAAAAACCGAAACTGCCTTCGTCGCACCGCATTAAAAGGAAATTTCTCCTTTTGTAAACTCGTAAAGACCTGAAAGTCACCCCCCCCCCACCCCTGACACACAGAAACTGACTGTAACGCCTGAAAGAGGTCCAAAACTTGAGTTTGCTATTGTCAGAACTACGAATATTTCGCTTATAAATCGATCAAACAGGCTCAATGATGAGCGGCGGACAGGCTTCGCGGGGGGCCAACAACAGATTTTGCTTAATTCACCCCCCCTCCCCGCCCAACTATTAGGCTCTAAATAAACAATAAATATAGTAATTATTTAATATTCGTCATATCATGATGACATTTTCTTCAATTTTAGCAGCGAATTAACGATTTATTTCAATTTTATTCGCCAACTAGCGCTTTTTCTCCATTAAAGTCATCGAATAACTGAATAAGTTGCCATCAGAAGCCGTGAATTTGCATTTTGTCAATCTTATAGCGGTGAGCTTTTTCTAAATTATTCTCTTTAACCGCTAATTAGCGATTTTTATAAATTTAAACCGCGAATGAACTGTTCCTCAATGTTAGCCATGAAGTAGCGTTTTTATCTCGCAAAATACCGACTTTGCCTTATTTTAGCCGCAAAATTGTTGCTTCTGAAGCCGCGAATTAGCATTTTCTTAGATTCAGTCCCAAATTAGTGTTTTTCTCAATTTAAGCAGTTGAGCTATTGGCCACATCTTCCCGGTTTTATACTAGAATTAGTTTTTTTTGTTTGTTTTTTCAAAATTTTAGCAGCGACTCAGCGTTTGTCCCATATTTCAGTCGCAAAATTGGCTTGCAGAAGCGCTTTTTCTTCCCTTAATCCGAAAATTTGATTTTTTTCATCAGTCTCATTAGTGAATTAGCAATTTTTCTCCATTTCAGCGATTTATTATCGAGTGCTTTTTCTAAGTTTTTGACGCAAATTGTGGTGATTTTATACGGGACTCTCCTAAATGTATGTCGTTGGAGATTTTACTCAATTTCAGCCGCTAATTAGAGTTTTCCTCAATTGTAGCCGTGAATCAGCTTTTTTTTTCAATTTTATTCGTGAATTAAAGCATTTTCTCGATTTTATACGCACGAAGTAGCGTGTTTTTATCCCCCGAAATAGCGTTTTTTTTGTTTTTTTTTGGCCTCGACTTAGCGTTTTCTCCAGTTAATCACGCGGCTAAAGCGATTTTTCTCGACTTCTATGAGTTTTCTTTATTTTAGCCGTGAGTTAACGCTTTTTTCTCAATTTTACTATTGTTAGCTGTGCATTACCGCACTTTTTCTCTATTTTATCTGTGCATTACTGCTTTTTCTCAATCTTATTAGCCACGACGATGCTGCGTTTTTATCCCCGTGAATTAGCGGTTTTTTACAATTCTTGCCGTGAATTGGCGCCTTACCCGGAATTAACGATTTTTTGACGATTTCCCGCGTCAATTTACCTCGCGTTATAGTTGATGAGCTACCGAGTTCTCTTTCTGGGGACTCAGCCTATACAAATAGGCATTGGGACGCATTTGACTTGTTCTCACCCCTAGATCAAAGGCTGGCTACGCTCCTACGCAATTTTTCCTCTTTTAGCCAAGAATTAGCATTTTTTCTCAGCTTTAGACGCGAATTAGCTATTTTTCTCGTTTTTATCCGCGATTTTAACTTTAGCTGTGAATGAGCGCTTTTTCTCAATTAGCACTTTTCACAAATTTCGGTCGACAATGTGAGTTTTTCTCGATTTTAGCCAAGAATTAGCATTTTTTCTCAGTTTTAGCTGCGAATTAGCTCCTCTTCTCAATTTCATCTATATGAGGCTGCCTTCCAAAAATTGCGAATTGGCGTCAGCTTCAATTTCTGCTTTAAATGAGCCCTACTTTGTTCTCACTTTTTTGCCGTCAAAGTCAATTAGCACTTATTCTTAATTTTTGGCTATGAATGTGAGATTTTTTCACACTTAGGCATGCGAGTTTAGCGCTTTTTCCCCATTTAAGCAGCGCGAGTTAGCGATTTTTCTCAACTTTAGGGTGCTCGGTTGATTTTTGTCTGCGTCATTAAAATTAGGATGCCCCGCAAATTATCGCTTTTTTCAAAAGCCGCGCATTAGAGCTTTTTCGAAATTATTTCACATTTACCCATGAGTTTTAGCACTTTTTCTCAATTTAAGCCGTTATTTTCTCAATTTAAGCAGTGAATAAGCACTTTTTCTCTTACTGCCAGGTATAATTGCGGCGATGCATTCGCATTATATATAGCAATGATTAGCACATTTCTAATTTTTAGCCCCGAATTAGCGCTTCTTCTCATTCTTTGAGGCTGCCTCCAAAAATCGCGATTTGGTTTCATCACTTTTAGCGCTTTTTCTTCATTTTAGCAGTGAATTAGCAATTTTTATTAACTTCAGCGGCAAACTGCGAATTTACGCTGCTAAAATTGAGGAAAATCACAAATTCGCTGATAAAATGGGGGAAAAGTGCTAAATCATGGATCCAGATAGGACAGAACGTTAAATTGACGAAACTAACGTTAGAAAAATGAACGTAGGGAACGTTCTTATATAGTTCACGTTACAAACGTTACTAAAAGTAACGAAGCTATAACGTAAGCCAATGGAACGAAGTTAACGGGTAAATAAGACCTCGATGATTTCTGTTTTAAGCGACCAACCTAATAACCACGATTTTAATTTATTTAAATATCCCAACGGGATAGATGGATTAGTCATGCTCTGAGGCATAGGTGGATTAGGGCAGAATTAGGGGGAGAAACGGTAGAAAGGAGGGCAAAAAGAGGAACCCCGCAGGGGTCCAGCCTCTCGCCCCTCTTATGGATAATAGTGGTGGATGAACTAATTAGATTAATGGAGGAAAATGGCTTTTATATTTAATTTTCTGCGGATGATGGAGCCATTTTGTCGACATTTTGTAAACTTATGAGGCAAGAGATTAGTTTAGTGGAGGAATGGTGTGAACCAAGAGGGTTAACCATTAACCCGAGCCAAGTGAAGCTGTGTCTGTTCACCCACAAAAGGAACAGGCAGGGGCTTCAGACTCAAACAGATTAGGGGCAAGGAGGTGGAGCTAACAACTGAAGTAAAGTACTATTTAGGGGTGTGGCTAGATCATCGACTGAGCTGGGAGAAGCACATAAGGGAAACTTATCAAAACGCGATGGGCACCTTTTGTCAGGTTAGAAGGCGTAGTGGGGAAAACAATGGGGCCTGAACCCCAAAATGACCCTATGGTTGTACACGGGAATTATCCGACCAAGGATCCTCTACGGGGGGCCACGGTTTGGTGGAAAGCGACGAACAAAAAGGGAAACGCAGCCAAAATAGACAGAGTGCAAAGGCTGGCCTGTCTGGCGACCCTAGGGGCGTTATTCGGAACGACACCAACAAGGCCGAAAACCCTTAAGCCTTGAACTGCAGGCACGGGCTATGGAAGCGACATACAGATTGGACTGCATGTCAGGGAAGATGGGTAACGGGGGGATACGAGCAGAACTCATGCGCAGAGTGGCACCGTCCACGGGCATGAGATCGGATCAAATGGTAAAACAATAATAAGGGGACTTTGCAAAGACGATCATGGTCAAACTATCCCGGGAGACCGGGAAAGGGGGGGAGTAATCGAGGGATACAGAAGAGATCAAGTGTTTTAAGGACGGTTTTTAAAATTGGATCCTGGTAAGGGAAGGCTGGGTTGGGCATATACATCCCCGAAATGGGGGTGGCAGAGAGCCTGACGTTGGGGAAATATGCGACGGTGTTCCAGGCGGAGGTTGCGGCCATAGAGGCCTGTGCAATTGAACTGGGACGGAAAGGTGTGACAAATAAGCGAATAATGATATACTCGGACAGCCGAGCCGCCCTCGAGGCCATTTCCAGGCCGGTGGTCAAGTCGGGGGCGGTGGGGGGCTGTAGAGCTACTATATCGGCACTGCTCACGGAGGGTAACACGGTTACATTAGGGTGGGTACCAGGTCATGCTGGCATCCCGGGGAATGAGAAAGCAGACGAACTGGCCAAGACGGGGGCCATGACAGAATATGTCGGCCCAGAACCAGTGGTGGGGATAGCAAGGGAAGTAGGACTCAGTGAAATCCGGGGTTGGGCGAAAGCGGAAGCCCAGGCACGATGGGAAGCAGAAGACCACTGCAGACAAGCGAAAGAGGGCAGTTTTAAAAAGTATGATGCCAACACGACAAAGTGGCTGTTAGGGTTAGGACGAAAGCAAACTAGAAAGATAGTAGGAATATTTACAGGGCACTTTGCAGTTCAGAGACACTTGCACATGATGGGCCTAATAGGGGACCCTACATGTGAGAGGTGTGGAGTGGAGGAGGAGACAACGGGTCACTTAGTGAGAGAGTGTGAGGGGTTTGCGGCAGCGATGTTTGCAGTATTTGGGAGGGACAGGTTGACCGACCTAGAATTTATCAGGGCTCAGGGGGTCCGAGAACTTGAGTTTCTGGGAAGTGTGAGGAGATTTGAGGAGCCGTGCTAGCCCCTCCGAGTCCGGGACCCGCTGGGTATGACGTAGGGGCCCAATTGGTGGCCTTGGCGTCGCTTGGCCGGGACGGCACCCCCCCCCCAAATATCCTGAATCACTTTTTCAGCGATTTTTCTGAATTAGAACCGCCCAGACTCCTCAAGAAATGGCCCAAAATCCCCATTTCGCTTCTCTGTTCATAAGTTTACATTGAGAGGTACCGTCCAAGGAACTTTCTGCCCTACTCAAGATCTCAGCCTTGCGTTGATATTTCAAGGGCCCCCATAACAACAGTCTTCAACAGCTGGAGTTAAGCCTAGTTTGAAATCAATTTCTACGCGCAAATTCGCAATTTTTTAACTTAAGTTCTCATTACGCTGAAGAATTTCTAACCGAATATAAAAGGGAAACGTTATGTACCAAAATTGATAAAAAAAAGGTTTATTATTTATAAAATATAAACCAAATTAACATCAAATGATTAGTCGAAGAGTCCTAAAAATGGGGGAAATGTATGAAATTAATAACGAGGAAAACCCACGCTTTCTCCAAATTATTATACGTACCGAAGCCCAAATCGTCGTCGGACTCAGGA
The DNA here is from genome assembly GCA_038030265.1 of Corythucha ciliata. NCBI lineage: Eukaryota > Metazoa > Arthropoda > Insecta > Hemiptera > Tingidae > Corythucha > Corythucha ciliata. The sequence continues at coordinate 7,203,670 of CM075938.1, forward strand.
TCGCTTTCCACCTTCTTCTTCTCCTCTTTCTTCTTGTCGCCACCTCCGGCGGCGGGAGCGTCGGCAGCAGCCGCCGCTGCAGCGGCTGAAAAAAAAAAAAAAAAGTGTGAGGAGAATTCGGTTACGTTTCACCACGACACTTGACCGCAAAAAATTACATACCTGGAGCGGCACCAGCAGGCGCGGATCCAACGCCGCTACCGATTGAAGAAATCAAATCTCTCACGTTGATTCCTTCGAGGGCTTTGGCGAATAGACCTGGCCAGTAGGGCTCCACGTCGACTCCGGCCGCTTTGAGAATCGTTTGAATTTTCTCCCCCTGAACATTTCCAATTTTGAATTTTAATCGAAAACGGCAATTTTGTATTCATTTTTAAAAAATGAATGAAACCGAGGGATTTAAATTAGAAAAGCGGCGAGTGGAAGGATGATTTCAAGTCATGTAAGAATTCTAACACGTGACCCTTCAGTCGCCCCAATATTTCAATTGTACGCACCGTAACAGCGACATCGTCGTCGACAAGGATGAGAGCCGAGTATACACAAGCGAGTTCAGCTTTTGCCATTTCTTGTTCGGGAATAACTTTTAGTTAAAAAGGAAAATGTGCAAGTCGCCGAAAAAGGCCTTAGCTCAACACGAGGACAAGCACACAAATACTGCAGGAGTTTTCAGAGAGAAAGAGGTTAGTTTGCAACCTTTTTATTCGTGTGGCAAAAAAAAGAGTGAGCCTCAGATCGATACGCTTATTTTAATTTAAAGTTAAAATTAATTAATTTTTATGTTACAAACGGATTTATCCAATTTTATTTCATTTTATGGACCAATCTTTATCAATTGGTGCGAAGTCTGGCTTCTTCAAAGCGAGAACTAAATCAAAGTGAGTTATCATGTTTTGGGGAAGAAAAGTTTGAAAACTACATCAAAACGTGAGTTTAAATTGCATAAAATATCTTTATAAGCTTAAATTTTACGTGTTTGCGTAAGAAAACCATTACGGCAGTACAAATGATGGTGAGAGGGAAATGTGAAGTTTCGATTTCACCGTCATGTGCCTACCCTGCGCGATTACACTTTTCAACTAACGCTGTCTACTTTTTGTGAATAATCGTGTTAAACACTTTTCTCGAACAGTTTCCATCAATTTCGTCAACAAATTAGTCTGGTGCGTTCGTTAATTCTCCTCAGTTCCCGGGCGGGAGTCTTTAGTTCGGTGGCTATGTGATCGCCAAACCTCGTACTCTTGGTACTTCAATCGCTTTGTTGATTTTTAGATGTCGCCTGCATGCGAGTAACAGCAACGTATTCGGCGACGAACGCTGCGCGAGTTATAAATCCAGTGCCGCGAGCCGTTTCTCACAACTTTTGTTGATACTCAAGTCTTCAGTTATGGACTCAATCCAGTACTCTTCGAGCGAGGATGAAGTTCCCCCAGAGCATGATAAGAAGGACTCAATTAAGGACCGGTCGTCTTCAGGGCGAGCCGACGGTAGAAACAGTTCGAGTTCACGAAGGTACACGCCTGAGAAGCGACGCTCTCCAGACAGGCGATCCCCTGACACTAGACGATACTCACCCGTGGATCGCTCGTACTCGCGCGATCGACGATACAGTCCTCCAGATAGTCGACGATCACCGTACAGCAGTCGTCATCGATCCTCGGACTCGTCGAGACGGTCTCGAGACGATAGACATCATAAAAAGTATAGAAGCGACCGTGGGTCATCACATAGGAAAGATCGCGACAAAGATCGAAGATCAAGATCAAGGAGTCGAACCCCACCGAGACGATCACATCACAGAGATCATGGATCGCCACCACTGCGACGTCGAAGCAAGGAAAAATCGCCAGCTCCTTCGCATCCTCCTCTTCCACCAGCCAAGAAACCGTTTGACCCTCAAAAGAAAATGCTTCTTCTCGACAAAATGGGCATCGACTACAAAGGGACAGAAGATGATCAACAATCGAGTGGACCGAGCAACCTAGCCATTGCAGCTGCTGCCGCGGCAGCAGCCGCTTCTGTCACCACCACCACCGCCACTAGCACCATCCCAGGTCTCATGAATCCTCTTGTAATCAACACCAGTCGCTACGAAGAGCAAATCAATAAAAGAAAACTCCTGTGGAATTCAAAGAAAGCCGCTCCCGGCAATCCGAACAATAATTCCAACACCAGTATCTGGCAAGGGGCTAAATTCTCCCAGGATCAAGACGGTAAAGTGGCAGCAAAATTCCAGAGGCTCATGGGCATGAAAGAGCCAGTTACTGGTGCTGCTGCCAATAACGCTGACTCGAAAGGTCGTGATCTGATCAAAAAGCAAGAAGAATTGTTCTCCACGATGGAAATGCAGTATGAAGTTGCCAGGGCTACGACGCACACGCAGCGCGGTGTCGGCCTAGGTTTTGGCCCTAGGCACATTCCCTAGTTTGCCTACGGAGTTGCTTGTTGTACGCATTTCCTAATCGTCTGAGCCTTCTTTTTGGAGAAAAAAAAATGAGATTTTTTTTTGTTTTCACTATCATGTTAATCTCGTCGACTGAATCATTGTACAGAGTACTTTAAAACTTGAGAAGATCTCTAGATAACGTGGCATTATCGCGCTCTTGAAAAATGTTGAAAAATTAGGATCTTTTCATTTGGTAGCAGTTCTGGTGAATAGACAATTTTCATTACTAATTTGCTGCGAAAGAATTTGTTTTCTTATGTGTAAATAAAACGTTTAAAAAGTAATTTTGGGTCAAAATGATTGTTTTCCCCTTGCTAGCTTTCATTTGCGCAGTGACGGGTAATTATTACCGGAATATAAGGCGGTTCCTTATTTACTTTTCATTACCTCACACGTTGGATAGTAAACATGTTACTAAAATCTACAAAATTTCAGGGGACTCCAGTACAAGTAACTGGTTGGAAGTGGCTCTTGACGACCTGAAAACAGTGCTGGAAAGTGGCGATTCGTCGTTAGGCCTACCGAGCGTGGACCCTTTGTACATTAATAGAAAGTTCACTTGGAGCAACGATACTGAGTATGTTTTCACGTAAAAATCGTTTATTTTTGAGGAACAAAAAGTCAACCATTCCTCTCTCCCCTCACCGACATTCTTAAAGTGAACACTTCAGTTTCACTGGCACTGTTACTGGTGTCTCCAACTATACTGTAAATTATGGGGACCTTGATTCAAATTTAGACACCACGGTAAGCGTGGATTTTTATCAAATAAACGTCGCCGGTGAATACGACCTGAACGCTACATACGCTGAAATACTGCCAATTCAAGGCTCAGGTTCAATCATGTAAGTCGCTAATTCCACTACCGGAAGACAATTTAATTCATCCTCATTTTTTTTTGGTCTTTCAGATGGTCAATAAACAGTCTGAACGTATCCATAAATGCTACCATCAAGCCTCAAGGAGGCGTCATTAGATTAGTCGATTTCTCTTTTACCTATGATACCGATTCGTCACCGGTAAGGAGTGTTTGAATGGGGAACTTGCACATGTTTCTTGAAGAGGGCTCTTCAACAAGACAATTGCTCACATTCAACATTGAAATCAATCAAGGCTTGTTTACAAGCGAATTTTTAAAAATTTTGAGTGGGATCATTGGGCAGTTAATGAAATTTATGGTGTAGTGAAGAGGGGGGGAGACGCGTTTTTTGGGGTTAAATTTTGCTCGTTATTTGTAAACAAAACATTTTAGAGGTTCCTTGGATGCTTTAAAGCTGCACATTGACGTCATTTCCCCTCGCACCATCTATCCCCTCCTAAAGAACTTTGAAATTTATTTAAAAATCACCAGACGCACCAATCAGGCTGCAACTACCGTTGATATCCTTCTGTCCATGTGCCAATTCACCGGTATACTTTTCTCCCAAATCGGGCATTCATGCAAGTTCCCCATTAGCGAAGCTTCTAATATGGCGCTAAACAACCAAAAACATTTCAGATGCAACTCACCGGTGTACTAAGTCAATTTGACGTTGGAGACGCTCTGAGTGACGTACTGCAAGACGTTGTACCAAATATTCTTCAGCAGTATAGTAACGCCATCGGAGAGATTGCTTCAAACGTCATCGAAACCAAAGGAACGACGTTTTTGGAGACGCTTAACCTTGACAGAATCATTGAAATTGCTAAACAAGTATTAGGCTGAGTCTTTCCGTAGAATTATTTTTAAAATTTGTATCTGCGTGGAACATGCGATATACTATCTCTCTCCTTTCACAAATGTCTCATAAAATCTTTAAAAACTGACGCCTTATCCTTATCCTTATGGGCAAAAGCCCCGATTCCAGTCTCAAAAAATCAAAATTTTCACAGGAAAATTGGTTTATACTAGCTAAAGCTATGTCGAGCTCTGAAAAATCAATTCTTTGGCCCCAAAAAATATGTGACCCAACCATATTATTTTTCTGTCTCGCTGACTGTTGTTCACTTAACTGAGATACGGAAAATTTACTCCCGAGAACTTTATCGAAATTGTACCCGACGCTTATTGTGACGTCACGTAGCCGTTAATGTTAAGCGTTAAACGCTTATGCAATAACTCCCTAATGTTGATGTAGTCAACATTACCCGGTTTTTCACTTTAATACTCGACTATTAAGCGTTGGTTACAATACCCGGTTAATATTGATAATTCATCACATATTCACAACATTATCCGGTCACTTCTGGGTAATGTCGTTATTTACTGACGTCAATTACCACGATTTTTCGGTATTGTCGACATTTCCGGGTTATTGCTGTCGCCAATAACCGATTTGCATCATTAACTGTACCATAATTATGTACAACTAAGAGATACTATCGCGGAATAAAACCTTGCTCTAGCTTGACCCAATATAAGGCAGTCGAAAACCGAATAATTTGGAAAGGACCAATTTAGTCTGATATGTTATTTTAGCCGTGAAACTTTGACGCCGACAATTCGCGTTGGTTTTCACACTACACAATCAAACACAAATAAAAACTGAAAAAAAAGAGAGAAAAGAACAAACAAACAAAAAACAGCCGAAAAACGCAAAATTCTAGGTATCGTAAGAAACTGAAAAAACACCAACTAAAATCACACAACCAAAAACTACAAAAAAAAAAAAAAAAAACTAGGAAAACACTAACAAATGAAAACACCAAATAGTGATGAAAAACTAAAAAAAACACCAAAAACAAAGAAATATACCAAAATAAATGGGGATAAAAGCAAGACACTAAAAAACATTAAATGGCATGAGCGAATATGGAAAACTATATTTACAAAAATAAGTTATAATAATAATAATTGCGGAAAAAATAAAAACGAAAAATACTTGGAAAAACAGAAAAAACAAAATTTTAGCCGTGAGTTAGCTGCAAACACATCTTTCTTATTAGGGCGGCACAGAATCATTTTTTACATTTTTAAGACGTGAATAGCCAGTTTGATTATCAGTACGGTCATTTTAAGGGCGTGAATACTTAATTTATATATTCAGTTTTGTCTTTCTTAAAGACAAGAATGGTCCGTCATGCCATCAGGGCTTGGGTTGGGTTGTATTTTAGGTCGCAAAATTGAACTTTAGCCATTTTCAAGGCGTGGTGTGGTCAGTTTGGTCATTTTCGAACGCCAGAGTGGTCAGTTTTTTTTGGCATTTTGAGGGCTCGAATCGTCAGTTTTAAACATTTTCTACGTGCGAATGGCTAGTTTGGGCCATTTTTTGGAGTTCGCGTGGTCGGTTTTGCCATTTTCAGGGCAAGTATCGCTACGTTGAGCCTTTTCAAGGCTCGAACTGTCAGTTTCGATGTTGTTGTACCACATTATATACTCTTTTTTTTTTGTGCAATTTTTAGGGACTGAGAATTAAAAATTTAACTGTACAGAACTAGCACGACGGTACCAGGTGTGTGCCTCCTTCTCGCCCTGATCTGATGCCCTGGAGGGCACATTGCCAGGCGATAGACCGGTCAGGACTTCAGGGAAGTTACCAGGCACGTGCAAGTCCTGCGGCCAAGCCAGCTGGTCAAAGGCCGACACGCTACCTATACCCGTTACCGTGAATACCCCCTTCTTCTCAATAAGACGCGAATTGTGGTTTTCTCATTTTTAACCGCGAATTAGCGTTTTTAGTTTAATTTTAGACATTAATCAGCGTTATTCCTAAACCATAGCTAAACAGGGATTTTTCCCAATTTCAGCCATGCGTCGAGTTTTTCTCAACTTTTCACTACGAGTTAGCCAATTTCATTAATTTTAGTCGTAATTTAGCAATTTTTCAACTTTTATCTTCTCTATTTTAGCAACTAAGTTTTCTTAAGAGAACGATAATTGTGTTTTCGTGAATTAGAATTAGCATCTGTGAAACGGCATTTTTCTCGATATTTTCCGTGGTTCGTGTATTAGCGTTTTTCTCAATTTTACCCGCGAAATTTGCTATTTTTCTCAATTTTACACTGTGAATTAGACATTTTCATTAATTTTGGCCGCAATTTAGCGATTTTTTCACGTTTATAGCTATGAATTAACGTCTTTTTTCTATTTTAGCCAAAAAGTTGCTTCTAAGAATATGAGGGTTTCTCAATTCTAGCCGTGAATTAGCGATTTTTCCTCATCTTAGCTGGTAATTCACGATTTTTCTCAATTTCAGCCACGAATTAGCACTTTTGGCTCGATTTCAGCCACCAACTAACGTTTTTAGCAGCTAAATAGCCATTTTTCCTTATTTCACCAGTCAATTTCAGGTTTTCTACGCCTTTTCTACTCTTTATCCGTAAATTAGCATGTTTTCTTAATTTACCCCCCCCCCTTATAGCCCCCTTCTCTCATCCCCACCATTGACACCTTCGCGAATTGGCGTTTTTATTCATTTACCCAGTGAATGAGCCATTTTTCTCAATTTAAGCCGGGAATTATCGTTTTTCATAATTTAAGTAGGTATAATTACCGCTTTTTCCCAATTTCCCAGGGCCCCTCAAGGCAGCTGCCTAGTCTGCTTATAGGCATAAATCCGGCCCTGCTCAACAGTCCCAAAGATTCTCATGTTGGTGGGGCGGGGAGATGGGGTTATTCCACTCATTCCAGGATACAATTAGGAGAAGGGCGATTGCCCCTCCTGTTATTTTTTTTTCTTTCTTTTTTACGCTCACACTGGGCACTTTTCAAGCACACGTTCAAGTTTAATACATACTGAATTAACGATTCGTCCCATATTATAGTCCAGTCAAACGGTAGTTCCACGTGGACGATTTTTCACTTTATTCTATGTTTTTTGAGGTGAGGAACACGAATCTGAAGAGATCCAACAAAATTTCCCTGTGCGTTTTGAGAAAATCGCAAAAAACTGCTCATTTTTCGCACTTTTTTCAGTTTTTTGCTTATAACTCCTTAATGACGCATTCTACGGAAAATATTAACCTCTCACTTTTTGAAAAGCATTGAATTCTGCGTCGAATCGTTCTTTCTTTTGTCACAATTGACTCAGCCGTTTCACCGATATTAATTTTTTGAAATGGTCATTTTTAGCCACTTTTGGTAAAATTAATAAAAATGACTAAGGCAGCTGCAACTTAAAAACGGCTGTTCCAATCGAAAAATGTCAAGAAATCAAAGTTTTCAGAATTGAATTTTACATAAGTGAAAAGCCTTGAAACCTACAGGAAAAATCAGTGGTATCAGTTAGCGACAAAAAACGCGAAAAAAGGCGGCCCAAAAACCACGTTTTTCTGCACATTTTTGCCAATAGCTCGAGAACACGTAGTCCAATTTTTTCCTATGAAAAACGATCTGAAAGCTGATTGAATTTTCTATCAGACCTATTATATGAAATTTCATTTGAAGATTAATATAAGACTGGGCCATAACGTCAAACAATTTGAAATTTGCTGCAAACAAACTTTTTTGTCTGGGAAATTCGCAAAATGAGTGATTTGCCAATAACTCCTTTCTTCAGCCGAACGTTTTTGCCTATAACTATCGAACGAAGCCTTCGATGAAAATTGCACTATTTCTCAGTGAAAGCTGGTAAAATTTACAGTCAGAAACCATATTTGCCAAATTTTTCAAGACCCGGAAAATATTCTATTCAGGGCGATGAAAATAGGAAAATAGGTTTTGTTTTAAAAAAAAGTGGCTAGGCCCACTAACTTTGTCCACAAATGTTAAAATTCACCATACCACCAGTCTTATAGGTAGCGTCAGAGATTACATCACTCGACTGAGAGTTGAACTACTTTTATTTTTTCACACACTTTTGCCAAAAGCGACTAAAAATGACCATTTTAAAAAAATCAATACCGGCGAAACGGCTGGGTCAATTGTGACAAAAGAAAAAGTGATTCGACGCAGAACTTGATGCTCTTCAAAAAAGAACAGGGTACAATTTTCCCTAGAAAGCGTCATTGAGTAGTTGCAAGCGAAAAACTAAAAAAAGTGCCAAAAATTATCGGTTTTTCGCGATTTTCTCAAAACGCACTAGGAAATTGTGTTGGATCTCTTCAGATTCGTGTTCCTCACCCCAAAAAACATAGAATAAAGTGAAAAAATCAAAGACGAGATTTTTGTCCACGTATGGTATTTTTTTTATACGATTTGACTGGACTAATTAGTCAATTTCTGGAATGTTTAACGAATAATGGTTGGATGGGGGGGGGAGGATGAGCAGTGAAAACCGTGTTTTTTTGATAATTTTTCATTTTACTTCACATGTTCCCGTAGTTTTTAGTCCAGTCAATCTAAGCATAAAAATGCAAAATAAATACAATAAATATGGGATTTTGTTTTTTTGCGGGAATGTGTACGGGAGGGTCCCCTGATCATTGTCTAACAAAGTCCCGAGCTGAACTACCTGCCCCAGAGGGAGGGGGGTCGTTTAAAGGTACCTATTCGTGATTTTTCGCCTGTATCTAAAAACCGGTGCGTCTTAGACAAAAACTTTTAGACAAAGAATGTAAGCTCCTTGAATTATCTTCAACTTTTACTCCACGCATTTTTTTAAAAATTCCCAACAGTTTTATATATATATATACGACCCTGAAATGTGGCCTTAACCTTAACCTCACGTTTTTTGTCAAACTTTTCATCTTACCTTCTTACCTGTTACATTTTAGCGTAAAGCATAAATTTATAAGTTGTTGAGAATTGAATTTGCTTCAAGAATATATGCATAAACGCCAAATTATCTTTAAGAGGTCGTTGGCTATGAATTTTGTGGTTTCAAAAGGAAGTCTACAAAAATGATTCACTAATTTCAAGTTTTCATCCTCAAACAAAGCTGCGGCGCTTAGCCGCCACGTCACCAGTCGCCATTTCGTCATTGCGACCCTCATAGGCCCTGGTGAGCCGGGTCTCCTCCCTAACTCGATTTTACCAGGTCAGGTCGAGCGTCAGGGGCGGAAAGATCGTTGAGTGCAAAGTCCACTCAAAGAAAAATACAGTGATTTCGCCCACTGCATCACTTCCACACACCGTCGTACATCCATTTCTCTCAAATCTGTAAGATTCACCCCAAAACCCATGAGATTGAATCAACGGAAAATATGACTCACGTTAGTCTGATTTAAAACCATTCATGAGCGTTTGGCACTTTCGAAAACAGAATTTAGTTATTTTGACTCTTGCAAACGTCAATTTCGTGAATTTTCGCTCATTCAAAACTAAATTTTGTGAATTCGTCTCGTTCAAATCCCAATTTCACTCGTTCAAATACCAAATTTCGTTGAATTTGCACCTTCAAAAATCCAATTCACAATTGACAACTCCAACAAAGGAAGAATACTGAATACGATAAATGAAAATCAATAATATTTGAGTATTTGAAAAAGTTAAGGATCCTCAGCCATAGAGTCGCCCTCATCATCTTTCTCGTCGTCAAACGGGAATGTATTGGTGCAGTGGCGTGGCTTGTTGGAAATCCCTCCTCCCTGCTAAACTAGCCTTGGCGTCCCTTCAACTTAAATCAGCTCAATCTTAGGACTGAATAAGGAGAAGATTTTTATGTTTATTGCTGGAAGTCCTCATCAGAAATTTTCATTAGGTTAATTAAATTATTTTTGAGTTGAAACATTCATTTTTATTGCACTTTTGTCGCCTAGTCTGACGACAGAGGACTGAGAGAATAGCAGCACTGCGTCGTACCCCCAATGTTTAGCTAAGCACTGAGTTAATTTTTCTTTTTTTTAAAATTATGAACGATATAGTTCATAGCTATATCAGTTAAATAGATAAGTAGATGGGGGAAAATACCCTGAGCTCAGCGCCTCCGAGCGGCCGTGGGGGCTATTGCTACGCCTCTGTATTGGTGCAGTCTTCGTGGGAGTTGCTGCTGGCCTTCCTGCAACCACATCTTGATTCGCACTCACCCCCGTGCAGCGCGTGATTTTGTACAGGGGGGGGGGCGTGGTGGTCACAGGAGCCAGTTATCCCCCTTCCCCTCTCTTCAATTCAAATTCCCTTGGTGGAAGACTGTTTCCCAACCAAGTATGCAAGGTCTCTTTCCAGAGGCGTATATCTCGAAAACTCCAAGAAATGTTAAAAAATGTATGGAATAAAAGTTATAGGGAACTCAATATGCTTTCGTTCTGTACTCGCAAAAAATCGTCTTAGACACACCAGTTTTGAGATACAGACGAAAAACCTCGAAAAGGTGGCTTTGAACGCTCCCCTTTCATTCGGGGGAAGGCGTTCAGCTCGGGACTTTATTAGACATTGATCAGGGGACCCCTTCCTTCACATTCCCGCAAAAAAACAAAATCCCATATTTATTTCCGCTCCAAAGCTTAGATTGACTGGACTATTTATCAAAAATTGGGTGAAATTTCCACTTTCAGAGACGAAAGCATCTCGTTATTCTGGCTCAATCGGACTGTTTCTGGGTAAAATAATCGGTTTCAGCCGCTAAACCATCAGTTATATCTCAACCGAAAACCCAGATTTTAACGGTGATAAATAATTGTTATTTTTAGTAGGACATTGTGAGGCTTAGGCCCGATTTCACCAACTTCTTAAACCAAGATCAACAACTAATCCCGATCACAATGTAAACCCTTATATCTGAATTCATATGGGTTGCTATTGGCAACTAATCACGATCAACTTTAAACGAGATCAATTTTGTTGGTGAAATCGGGCCTTAGTGGTCAAATAACTATAGTTTGGTTCCGAAGGCCATGTGTTTTCCTGTGCGACAATTTTAAGGACTAAAAATCATTTTCTCGGCTGATTATACTGTACAGTTAACGATGCAAAATTATTCGTTTTCTGGGTGGCTCAGAAACCGTGTTAGACCGCGTTTCCCGTCCAGTAAGGCCCGGCGCACACTAGGAGAAAAAAAACGCCGACGCGCGCGTTCAGCGTCCGACTCGTGCAGTAAAAACACATAGAACTCCTTTGGGGCCTTTCACATGGGCCGACTCGCGCGTCGGCGTTTTTTTTCTCCTAGTGTGCGCCGGGCCTAACAAGTGACTGTTTGGGGGGGGGGGAGTCCAAGTTTCACGGTCTCTTAATCAATTTTCATGGGGAGTAAATATGTGACGAATATTTTGTTTTTAAGGGATTAAATTAAATGTTTTGGTGGCCAAATAGCGAGTTTCAGCAGCAAAATTGACGTATTTCAACCAAATAACAGGATTTTCTGGCAGTTCATAGTCAAAGCGTGTTTCTGTGTAGTGTGTACGTGTAGAAAAGGTCAACCTTTGAAGTAAAATAAATATGTTTTTGTGTCCAAATAATCATAATTTGAGCCAAATGAAGAAATTTTGAATTTCGTCGCTCGTGAAAAGACGTTAAAATTCAATTTTTTCCTAAAACAAATCCAATTTTTCCGAATGCTTAGGACTGTGCTTCGTGCCATGAAAACTTCGTTGAGTGTTAGTTAAGACTATGTTCGATAGGAAGCAGCACCATGTACAAGACCAACCCCACCGATCTAAAATTAAGTAACGCCCTTGCGCAAGCCAGGAAAATTAGTCTCGCAGTGTTGGGCACACTGTTGATATTAGAGTCCACATATGTCAGTCAGATTCAATCAATCTACCTCTTGAAGTATTGAGACCACACAAAACGTTCGTTTTCATTGATTTATCTTTATTTTTATTGTCTTTTCGGTTTCTAAAAACTTTGACGTCTCAGCCGCGAGTGTTCGTGTGTTTCAAGTTTCTACGTTAGTTCGCTTTGCCTCTCAGTTGAATCGTCTACTTGTTAAAGTGTTGGAAATCGTCTTACTCGTTTTTGTAAGTATACTTCAAATTACTCATCATCTAATTAGAAGTTTAAGACGATTGCCTAATCAGGAAAGGGTCAATTAATTTTCATTAGAAGACCGGCTCCTCTTATATTGAAACTTACTAGTCAACGTTCTGTTGACACTACGTACAAAGTACGTAACTTTATCTAGTTTATTTGTTTCTTGGTTTCTTTGCCGAGTTCGTATCATTTCCCCTGTCACATTTTGTTATGAACGAACGACATTTGAAGTGATCTTTGTACTCTCATGATTTTGACATTTTACTTCTATCGATTTGTTTCATCTCTGGACTTGAAACGTTTGAAAAGTTTGTCCACCGTTTACTTCCTGTTTTGTTTTGTTTGCCTGCCTTTGGTGCTTTTAAACTACGCACAAGGCTAATTTGTAGAGATATGTATGGGGTGGTCACATCCCCTGATATGATGGGTGGTTCTCGAGAACGTCCTCGGAATTTTTTGAAGAAAATGACAGATTCTTAATGCGCTCAATATTAATTAATTATTTGATATTGGTTTCCTCGCATTGAGTTACTGGTTAAAAATACCTACTGTGAAGGATAATCACGCACGACCGCACGGTTTCCCGTTGTTTAGTGGGGGGGGTGGGTGACTTCAAGACCTAGAGGTGACGGGGGGAGCGTTCTGAATTTTTAGAACGATCGAGGAAAGGAAGATTGCCTAATCTTGATTATACAAAACCGACCGCTTTTTAAGCTGACGATGGTTATTGACTGGACAAACTGGCTCATTCCACTTGCGATTTGTTCGCATTCTTATATCGCGAGACGCTCCTGTCTGACGGATCGACGAAGGCCATCATTTTGTGTTGTCCGCGTTGCATAACAAGTTTATCGAAGTCTTTTCCGCAAATTTTATTTCCCCTATTTATAACAACAACAAAAAAAAATCTCTGGAATCCTTGTGCAGTTTAGGTTTTCAGGGCATTCTGATCCTGACGGTCCCCAAATAGACGGAACCCTTCCTTCCACAGTTAGACTCGCATTCGGATTATTTGATCCGGAAACTGCTAATTTTCCGACAGCAAAACTTCCGTTTCCAAAAGCGGCTCATTCAAAGCCGAATTTTGTGGATTTCGCTCCTTCCAAAGTCCTTGGGCGGAATCTGATCTTCCAGGAATAAAAATTCGTGGATTTGGCTCAAAGAAAAATTAAATTTCGTGGGTTTGGCTATTTGAAAACTCAATTTTGCAGGTTTGGCTCTTTTAAAAGCCAAATTTCGGAGTTTGCCTCCTCCAAGTCCAGCTCTTTGGCCCGTTTAAACCATAATTTTCAAGACTAATCATTTCACTGTTTGCCGGGGACGGGCACCTTTTGTTTGGCATCCAAGTTTTCTCGAACATGATTTGTGGATTCTTGGATGCCACGTTTGATTTGATAGACCGGCGGGGTTGAGATTTCCATTACAACATTGCCAGTTTAAGACCGCGCCCGACCCCGATAGTCCGGAAGTTATAGGCCAACTTGCAAAAATAATCATTAAGCGATGCCACTTGGCAGGAATGTTCTATATACCTGTAAGCCGAGGCGTAGAGTTAGGGGGGGCCATCGTCCACCCAATGTTCCTATTGGGTGGGCAAAGGTACCCCCCCCCCCTCATATTTTCACCTGATTTTCAACAATATCGTCCAACAAAGGGTGAAGTACTATGGCATAGCGTTGAGTAATGGTATTTTCTTAATTTAAACCGCAAATTAGCGTTTTTTCTGCATCTTAACCTCGAAGAAGCGATTTTTCAATTTAAGCAAGCCTTTAAGGTTAGCCTTTTTCGATATTTTAGCTGCAAATTAGCACTATTTCTCATTTTTATCCATGAATTAGCGAATTAAAGACAAAAAGCGTGGGCTTAGCTCCTTCAAAAGGCCAAATTTCGGAGTATTTGGAGATATCTTAGGATTTCCCTTTCTTGTTCGTTAAAAAAACATTTCGTGGGATTGACTCCTTTCTCTCTTCGTATTCAGGGATGGATTACAGGTAATAAAGACCACACTGACCACAACAACCATAGACCCAACTCAGGGACAACTCCCCTGACCACCTACGAACTGGTTAGAACAAGCACAAAACGCAAGGAATAAGCCTCAAGGTCGTTTTTGGTTGCATTGGCCCGTTGTCATGGGTCGCACACATTTTCCCGCGGACGGGAGCCACACGTGGCCGTAGTTACGGGGGCTTGGAGGCCCCCCCTCCCTCCACGATTATGGAGGTCCAATGTTCAATTACTTATTGTTTTTTTTGCTCGCCACACCTTCAAAAGCAGTAAAAACGTCTAACGCAATTTTTTTCTGCGTGCAACTTATGGTTCTCGCGTCCCACACATTAGCCCCAAAACATATCTTTACAAACCAAACAAAGTAATTTTCTCAAAGAATCCCTAAAATAAAACTTTAATTTAGCCCGAAAAAGTGACTAACGGCGACTAAAGTGACTGGAAGTGTCAATTTTCCCCCGTGGCAGACCACACGGCATACAGGACCTGCGCTTTCTGTCTATCTTGGATAGCAGCAGAATGAGTCTCAAACGAACCAATCGCAAGAAATTGCGTTTTTGATGGAGCCAAACGCGTTAAATTGATTTCTGAATGTGCCAGATCCGCGAAATTTTGGAATTTGAAGGAGCTAATATGTCCATGAATTAGTCAAGCCAGCGAAATTGGTTATTTGAATGAGCCTACCCCACGGTATTGCGTTTTGAACGTGTCAGGTTTGCGAAATTTTGTATTTGACGCGCCGAAATCGGCGAAATTATTTTTTAGAGTGAGTCATCCCCGTAAAATTTTGTTTTTGTCAGGGCGAAAAACAAAATTTCAATCCCAACAAAAAACAATCCCGGCGAAATTGGTATAAGTGGGCCGACCCTTCAAAGTTTTGTATTTGAAGGGAACAGTTTTTCCGGCATAGTCAAACCCACGAAATTGTTTTCTTTTTGTAAGCCAGCCCCTCGATACTTATTTTTAACGAACCAACCCCGTGAAATTTCATTTTTAAAGAAGCCAGACCCACCAAGTTGGGTTATTGAGTGTGCGAAACCCGCGAAATTGTTGTTTGTCGGCGTACCGATCCCGTTATACTGGTTTTGAACGGACCAGCCCCGCGTTTTTTTGTTAAATTTGTTGCTAATTGATAAATTGGTATTCAAAATGAGTCAGTCAAAGCCCTGGAAATTTGATTTTGAAGGTGCAGTGGCCCGTAGGATCTCTTTTAGGAAGCCGCAAACTTGGTTTCTGACGTTCTCCAAAAAATCCGCAAAATTGGGTTTTTGAGATAGCCAAATCGATCATTTTTTCTTTCTTTTTAGAGTGGAAGGCGAAATCAGTTCTTGAAACAGCCAAACCCGTAAAATTGGATTCTGTAAGTGTTAAATTCGTGATGTATGGACTCCAAAAAAGCCCAACCTGTAGAATTGTTTTTTATATGGTCCCAAATCCGTCAAATTGATTTTTCGACCGAGTCAACCACGTTAGATTGTATGTTTAAATCGGTCAACCCCGCAAAATTGGCTTTTTAGGGAGTCAATCCAGTGAAATTGAGTTTTTGACAGAGTAAAACACACGAAATTGGGTTCTGTGAGTGCCAAAATTGGGCTTTGATAGGGGTAAATCATAAATTTGCAGTACTGTGGTGCGAATTGGTCGGTTTTTTGGCCTGAAGTAGCCCACCGCTAATTTGTCCAAGGGTACATGCCCTTTTTTGTTTGCCCGCCTTTGGTAACGAGCACGACCCTGTTGAATATTTCGGTGCCCTTTGGATCCGTTGGACCTGTTCCAGTTGGAAGGTCTAGGAATGTACGCCCATTTCTGGACTAATAACTCCTGACCGCATGGCTTAAATTTTACTTTTAGGGCGGTTTACTCAGTTTCTGACTCTCTTTAGCTCATAAATGTCAGTTTCCAATTCTATTCAAACTATTTGTGTCGTTTGCCAGGGGTTTTGCAAATGTGGGCTGAAGACCATTTCCGAAGGATATAGGGAGCCATGATGTCATATCTGTCAGACTCCTTCTTAAACTTCCTAATTGGGATAGAGAAAACGGTTTAGTTGCATTGTAATCACACGCTAATTAATGAAACGCGTTGGATACAGAGACTGAAAGCACCGAAATTGAACTATCGTCTACTATTGTACAGAGGGTCTCTATTAACTTGAATTACTTGTTCACCTAGAGAAAAATCTCACTGCGTATAATATTGTATGAAATTACCGATTGTGGGTTATGTAAGGAAATAATGGCATAATGATAGTTTATGTCCGTACTTGAAACACTTATGAATTTATTGAATGCTACATTTGAAATAACCACAAATAGACCCTCCGTTTTTTAAAGAAACAAAGTGGACCGCCCCCACCCTCACACCCAAAAAAATAAAGGATCGGTTGTTCTGGTAACCGCAAACGGGTTCACAAAATCATTGGCAGCAAAAAAAAAAGACGTTTCTCCCTGGAGAATTTAAACTCGCTCACGTAGACGAGGATAGCCATGACACAGGTGTTAATTTTAATCGTTCTAAATTCGGCGGGCGCTTGTTAAGGCTTATGGCAATTTTTCAAGTCGAGACATTGTCTAGTTGCGATTTGAAAAAGTCAAGGTTCAGTCAAACCACAGTGGAATAAAGTATAACGTTGAGGATTTTCAGTTGTTGCGTATTTTTCTTAGTGAAGGAGAAATTCCGTGACTTCCAAGAAACCATTCTACTGAATTAGAGGGTGCTCTTATTGGAAACGGGTTAAAAAGCGTCAGTTTTTGGTATAATTCAAGGTTATAATGGGAGTTATCGAAGTATCTATAGAGAAAGGCTATTCAATATCAGATTCTTCGCACTCACAAAAATTAATATTCTGAAAAAGACGAAAAAACAGAAAAGAATACAATGAGGACGTGTGAATCTAGTCCACCGTTACACTTTTCTTCAATTTATACAACAGGTATGCACGCGGAATGGAAAAGTAGACACACGAGGCATTTCAAGTACGTCGACTCGACGTAATGAAAGCAAACAAAAGACTTTTTTTTTCCTGGTCAGTTCTATCACTTTTATTTCACACCATAAACGACTTTTGCTGGGCCTTCCTGTGATTACATATCTCCAGACAATTCCGTAAAAAAAAAAAACAAAAAAACTTCAGAGCCTTAGGACTGACGTCATATTTTGAAATTGTACGGAAGCTTAGGATTGAAAAATATCCTTACCTTGTGCTTGGTGTTCAAAGGATGCAACTTTTGTTCGTGTATTTAGAAGAACCCAAAACATATTTTTGAATTACTGGTATCTTTGGTTCTGATTTCATGCGGCAAGGGACAGAATACTATGCATGCTTGGGTTGTACCAGAGTTTTGATGTTAAATTGCGTCATGGGAAAGAGTGGGGGTGAAGGGCGAACAATTCGAATGTGGTCTCTTTTTTTTTACGGATGTCATCGATGAATAAGTTATGTACACCCCGCTGAGTTTATTATCCTTCAAGCTTTAAAAAACTTGTTTCTTCGTCATTTTACGTCTTTTAGTGCAGACAAGTGGGTGATAAGCGTTATTTTCGCCACTATGTATACGTACATGAATATTTGAACAGGGGAGTATCAACATCTCGATAATTTTGTTCCGTAGGTGTATATCGGATCAACATTCACCCTCCCCCATCCATTTTTTTGCCATTATACTGACTTATTTATGTATTGAAAGTTCTATGATCTATGACAGGCATGATTCTCTGTTTTGCCCCAAATTATCGCTCTTGCCAAATGTGGGTGTAGAGGGGGGGGGGGGTCGTTGCAACCTTGGAAATACTCTACGGCTGCATGGTGAAGTTGATTCGCGATTAAACCAACACGCAGCGATTTTCTGATTTTTTTACCCGCTCCCCACCCCCCCGGGACAAATGTCAACAAATTCTTTTGCGCACTTGTTACAACCTTCTAGCCGTCCCAAAGTTTTCATCTCCTGGAACCTGAAAGTCACACGCTGAACTCCCTCCCCCCCCCCATCTACAGGATTCTCTCCCGGTTTATGAACTGATGATGTATAAGTCGTAGCCACGTGCCGTAATTTCGCTTTCGTGACTAGTGATTTCATGAAAATTGCGCTCTTTGTGCATGGGCACTGGCTATAGATGGTGTCAAAATTAACAGTTTTTTTTTTTAAATATTTTTTACCCAGAAAATTATTTTCCACGAATAAATTTTTCTCGGAGAATTTTGCTCGCCCTCCCCCTTTCTAGGGTTGCCAAATCGAAATTTGTAAAAATCGAGGCAAAAAGTTCAAATACCCAAATATGCTGGGATAAAACGGGATAGGTATAGGTCTTAATGAAGTTGGCTTTTTTCAATGAACCCTCCCCCTCATTGGCCATTGGGGGATTTTGGCTGTTAGATTTGGTAAGAGCAAAACCTGCTAAAGTTTGTCTGACACCCAATGCCGAGAAATTCGATTTCAAGAAGAGTGACACGCGTGAAATTGGTTTTTCTGAGAACCAATCCCGTGCAATGTGGTTTAATAAGAGTAATATACCCATCACTCTTCAACAAATTTCACTGTTTGAAAAAACCAAATCTCACGAATTTGGCGTTTTCAAAACGATTTCGCGTGTTTGGTTTTTTCAGAAGGTACCTACATTTCGTGACTTAGGCTCTTTCAAAGCCAAATTTCACGATTCTAGCTCTTTCCGACCAAATTTTACAGGAGTGGCTTTTTAAAAACCGATTTGGCTTGTTCTTTTGGCTTTTTCACTACGCAAATTCTTTGGTTTGACCTTTTCTAAGAAGATTTGTTTCTAAAAACTAATTTGGCACACTCAAAAACCAAATTTACAGATTTTGGATCTTGCATCCAAAAATTTATTATGAAAATCCAAATATCATGAATTTGGCTCGTTCAACCCCCAATTTCACGGATTTTCACTCATTTAATGGGTTATTGGCTCTTTAAAAACCAAATTGTGTTGGTTTCAGTTCTTTCGGCGTTCAAATTTCGTGATTTTGGGACTCTTAAAGCTATATTTTACGATTCTGGCTCTATTTCCAACCAAATTTCCCAGGTGTGGCTATTTCAAGCCCGATTTGGCTCGTTCATAAACCAAGTTCTTAGGTTTGACTTTTTCTAAGGTATGCTTAATTCTAAGAACTGTTGTTTTGGCACATTCAAATACCAAATTCACGGATTTTGTATCTTTCATTCCAAAATGAGCACATTTTTGACCATTAAAATACAAATGTGAATTTGACTCATTCAAACCCCAATTTCACGGATTTTTGCTCTTCCAGTCATAAATTTTGTTGGTTTAGCTCTTCCAAAATAGAATTTTGTTGGTTTCCACTCTTTTGGGATTCAAATTTCGTGACTATGACTATTTCATCTATTTGACTTCATTTATATGGCTATTACGTGGGATTGACCCTTGATTGCTAAGCAAGTTCGACGACGATTGTTCCTCTAGAATCAAAACGCGCGAATTTGGCTCTGTAAAAACCTTTTTTCGGTCATAAAAAACCCAATTTTACGAATTTGGCACTTTCGAAAACCAGATTTCGTTTTCGCTCGCGCTAAAACCAACTTCGTTGGCACATTTGTACTGGTGGTTTCTTACTGGTTTTGTTCGTACTGGTAACCAACTTGCGGCTCCCACGTGGTAGGCTGCTTCAATATCCAAACGAGTGTTGGGGCTTGAGTAAAATTCGGCTCTTCAGAGCCGAATTCGACGGATTTTGTCTCGCTGGAAACGTAATTTCGGGGGTTTGACCCACGTAAGAAAAAAAAATCACAGTTTGGCTCATTACCACTTTCCAGCAGAATTCAATAAGAATTATGAAACTAATTATTTCATCACAAACTACAGCATTGCTTCCAGTTGCTCATTTCCTTCCTAAGATAATACCCCAAATGAGTTTTCCAATCGAATTGTTTGATCTGTTTACGAAAGCTTAGTAAACTGTTTAGTATGCTTCAATTTTAAAGAAATAAAAAACGGAACCTGGGACAAAATGCGCCTGGCCTGACAACCCTATCCCCCTCCTCTAAACGAAATTCAAATCTGATCAGACATCAGCTCTAGGAAACATTTTTGGAGTAGTTGCGGACAATCCTACCGGCCTTTTTCTCCGATGCTGTTGTGGAAGGCGGTTGGTTCAAAACTCGTTCGTGGGGAGAAATTATTTTTTGGGTATTTGCACATTTCTGGGGTTAAAATAACATTTTCAAGTTAACAATAGCCGCCGATGGGAAACCAAATTCTGGGTCAATGTATGTTAAAGTTTCGAGCCCAAAACGCTCAAAAAAGGAAAGCCGCCCGATCTCATTTTGTTTTTCTGGCTAAGAGTATTCGAAAAATCAGATTCTGTGACTGAGTTGGCAGTTTCCCGGTCTCGTTAGTTTCCGTAGACAAACGTAACAAGTGTCGTAAGTCAATTTGGTGGCAATAAGCGTACCACGTTGTTTCTAAGGAAGAATTTGGGAAGGGGAGATCGGAAACGAGGATTCTGCGGCTCAATTACATTACATGTTTTGTGGCCTGACCGTGATTTTTCGAGTACCTTTTTAGAAGGACCTTTTTTCGGACCTTTTTAGAAGGATCGTGATTGGTAAAATCCCTCAGTTACATTGACTTGTTTCATACGGCCGAAATGTTTGAAAGGGTTAAATTCACGATTTCCGAGCTTCGAGAACAAATTTGTTGTTTCCAGTGAACAAGTGTCAGGTATTCAACCGAATAATAGTTTTTGGGTTGAAAATTACCGGTTGTGGCGTTTAAAAATCCATAGTTAATAGGTGATGAAGTTAGCTAGCAGTTCCTAAGCGTACTGCGACTTTCTTATGGAAATCGAAGACTTTTTCTTTGTCCAAGGTCAGGAACAAGAACAGGGAAGTTGGAAGCCGTCAAGCTTGTCAAATAGGTAGTCAGTTTTCTAGAAGCTAAATTTGTAACCAACTCATTTTGGTCATTTCTTGAAATTCCAATCGAACTCTGTGGTCATTTCTTGACATTTCATTTGAGTGTGAATTGGTCACATAAGGAAACAATTTGATTTGCTATTTTGGTCGAGTTAGTAGAATCAAGTTTTAAACCGATTTTCTACCGAAATATAACAATTTGGGTGTTGAAGTGTTTGAAGATTAGTTCGTGTTATTCTTTCTTTTGCTCCCGAACTTTTTGTGAAACGTTCATATCACGTGCTTGGGATGTAAGAGTTTAAAGTTAAAGTGACTTCTTTCTCATTGAATTGTTTACGTCTTTTGTTGCCGGTGTCGTTAAACGTGTTAAGCATTTGATGGTTGATGCGTCGTTAAGACTCACAGAGGGCACACAAACTGCCCTATTTTTCTGTGAGGGTTTCATGTGTGATTTCTGTTTTAAAGCATTTCGGAGGAAGGATAAGGTCATAAAAATTCCCCCATAGCTATAAAAAAAAGGGGGAATTCATTCAATTTTTGTTTATTCAGTCAGTTTCGGTGAAGTTGGAACTTGAATCGAACAAAATATTCACCTCAATTACCTTGAAAAATTTGCTACCATAATTCGCCAGTATTTTAAAGTGATTTACTGGGATTTTTTGAACGTTTTTTGGTCACTATTCAAGAGGGTGTAAGATTTTGGTCCAAATAAATAATAACTTCAAGCTTCAGCTTCTCCCTGAATTGTAAATTCCAATGTAATCAATAGTTTGGATCACTGTGACTAATATTTTCATGCTAATGCGCTAATTTTCTACGGAGTGTCGCTTACCCTCGAGCACCTTATAGTGCCGAAGTGTCCATGCCAAGAAATGTAAGTTATAGTGGGGAGGGGGGTATCTCTTGGACACAGTCGGTTTCTTTCTGTTATTAAGCTTGATATGAAGGCGACACATCACCACTATTAGGATTAATCACCGCATTATTTAATGTGTGGTTAAGTCAAGTATTCCTAGTGGTTTTATATTGGTCACGTTCTGTGCCAAAATGTGTCGCCGTACTTCTGACCGCTTGTCCTCTCTTTGTTTTCAAATTCATTGATTTTTTTTATTCCACATATACAATCCGCATCCGTTTTTTTTGTTTTTGTTTTTAATACAACTAGAAGGTTCCATCAGCCTAGAAATGAAAGTTTTCATCATTGCCAATGGCTGAAATGACAAGGAAAGGAGACTTGGTAATTGAATTACCTTTTAAATTTATTGGAAAATTCATTCTTTCTGTAATGACTACCGTATTATCGTAAATTTAACGAGTATTTGCGATGAAATAAGGGCTTGAAAAAGTATAATAATTAACGTAAAAGGAAAAATTTTCATCATTACCATTACCATTAGTAAGAAACAGATAGAAAGGGGGAAAATAACGTCCGGTTTTTCCCTCCTCGCCGCCGGTTTCGTGACCCTTTACTTTTCATCCCTTCATGATGTGTAGGTAAATATCTTAATAGCTTGGCGTGTATTCCTTGCGTGATAAAAAGCTTCTTTGATTTTTCTTCCCTTTTCTGATGTAGCTCGGATATCGATTGAAACTAATTCGATTAATTGGAAGTCTGTGAAAGTTGACTGGAACATTTTTTCACACTGCTCGGTATAAAATCAATGATTTTTTTTTTTTAATTCATCACAATCATGAGCGTTATGATTTTACAACGAGGACAGGAAAAAATCCTCTACGCACTGTGTAGTTATTCCCCTTTTGTTGTTTTTACCACTTTCTTTGCGAGGCATATAAAAGGTTTTACGGTAGAAAAAAAAACAACAAAAAAAAAAACTATATTGCGAGTTCCAGAATGACTTTATGGAAGGATGAAAGTTTGATGATAACCCCGGGGCTAGCACTGCTCTTGGTTAAAATTAGAAGTCAGTTGGAAGTCGTCCAAAGATTTTCGTTCCTTTCGAGTCAGTAGCCGACTAGTCTTGCCCAGTGCCGTGTATTTTATTTCAATTGCGGTTAAAATAACGATAGTAAAAAAAAAAAAAAAAAAAAAAAAAAAAAAAGAAGTCGTGGTGTTTGTTAAATGTCATTTGTTTGCGGACGTAGAACTTCACGTTTTTGACGAGATTAAATTTTTTACCTGTATTTAAAAAATGTAAGCACTGTTTCTTTATATTTCCTGTATTACATGTGTATGCGTTTAAATGAACAGCGGCGGTCTTATAAAGTTGGCCTTTTGCCACCCCTTAATAAGGCATGGAGACTTCAAGGGTTGTTTTAGAAGGGAAAGTGTGTGCCTAAGAATGGTTTCGGTGAGGGGGGGGGGCTGGACGCGGAAGTCAAATGACATTTTCTTCCTGTCACAGTAGGGATAAAAGGGCCCCCGTCGTTTTTCATTTTTTGTTTAAACTTATTTTTTTAAATATATCATTGGATTATAATTATTTGGTTATATTTGTTTCAGGTTGTCATTGGATAGGCATTGAAATAGGGAACAATGTAACATGAAAGGAAAATTAACGTCTGAATTCAGGGATTTGACACTGCTGCTCGCACCGTCTGGAAATTGTATTAGCTGCGCTAACCCAAGATTGGAATCATCAAAGGTTGACACGCGAGGTCATGTAACACAATTGGAGATAGAGTTCGGCTTTGGTTCCTCTCTCGATGCATGCATCAATGCAAAAACTCAGACTGTGTTTACTGAAAAAACCCTGAGGGAGCCCATCCTTCGCTATCTGGAAATGGCTGCAACCATGAATCAGCGCAAATTCACCGCCGAACCAGAAGAAGATATCGCGGCAATCGCGAAACAAATATCGGACCACGCGGAAGCCATTTACCAAAATTGGAAATCAAGAGGACTGGCGCCTTCAGAAATACTTTCCTGCAATAACCTGACACCAGAGAAATTCACCACGAGTCTGTCGACTCACAAAAAGTCACCCGTCGACGTTATGTCACCCTCTCCGAATCTCAACTCTGAAAATCTTGAACAGCTAGTCAATAAGTTCGTCGTCGAAGATAAAGCTAGAATAGCGCGACAGAAAAATTCCCCATCCAAATCCATGTCTTCCATTCAGTTTGCCAAGCAAAGATTTGAAAATAAGGAGAAACAGGACTTCAAAACAAACGACGAGTTAAGAATATACCCGAAATCGACGTCGTATCCAAATTCAAGATCTGAAAGTCTATCGAACTGCGTTACAGACACGATTGAAACAATCCTACCTGCTGAACACAAGCCCAGCGTCACATCAAAGAGCGGGCTTCAAACTTGGCCGCTGAAAACCCGAGCGGATATTACTCAAAAATCCAAGTTGAATCCGTCCAAAAACGAGTATATCGACGAAGTCGCCAAAGAAGAAGAACGATTAATCAACGCCCTCAGAAGTGGTGTCATCATCGCCGATGAAAGGGACAGCAAACCGAGCTTACTACAGAAAAAAGTCGTCAAAGAGAAACCGTTGGGCATTGTTAAAAAAGTGGTGAAAAGCTATCAAGAACAGGCCGAACAGTCGCGCGGTGTCGACTATACTCAAAGTGGGAAGAAAATCGTTCGGAGTTCTCGACGGTACAATGAGAGTATGCCGCACCCCGAGTTTAAACAACAGACGCGAACGGGCAATCCAGTACGTCCGTTTCTGGCTCGCGGTTCTGTGGCTGAACGAGTGCTCATTTTTGAAAAGTGTCCATCCGAATTGGGGCTCGACAAGGCGAAACCTGCTGTACCGGTGAGTTTTATTTTGAATTCAACTTTTTTCGATGAGTGTGTGAAAGATTCGTGAAATACCAAAAACTTGTGGCTTCTGTGGCTCGTCCCCTATTCTCCATTTTACCGCTGTTTATTTTATTCCAATTTTCTCTGGTTCCTTTTAACCTTTTTGGAACAATGCCAATCTACTCGTTTAGCGCCTCTTCTTTTCCTTTTTTTTTGTGTTTTTGGGGTCAATTTTCTGGCGGCCAGACGTTTTATTGGCAATATTTTTTAGAGCGACATTAAGGGTTTACCAGGAAGCGCATTTTTTTTTTTTTTTTTCCTGTGGAGTAGGCATTATTTGATTTGGAAACGAGCCGTTGATTACGTCACCGTGTTTTTATTAGATCGTGCGCGTTCCATTTTTTATGTACGATGCGGAAAATTATAAAGAACCGCAAGTTAGTATCCCTGCTGAATATTCACTCGAGTTCCGTTGTTTTTCTGCGACGTTTTACCCCCCTTCCCTAACACCCCTTGTGTCCTTTTTTAAAACCAATTTTCCTTGGGCTACCAAACATGGAAGTTGCTTATTATTTCGGCATTACATGAAGTTTTGTTTTGGCTACTTCTTATCGGTCCCGTAATGTGTCTGCCAGTTACGATGCTTCGTAATGCTAACATTTAAGATTATACTGGCCAGTAGTCACCACTTGCAAGTACATATCAACATAAAGTCTCGTTGATCGGGTTGATCTCAAACTAGATTGTTAAACTGGGAATTCAGGCTTGCGATGCTCGTCCGGCGTTCTCTTCTTCTTTTTTCTTTTTTTCTTTCTGCCTTTTTCTTCCGCCTTTAAAATTTAAAGTATATAGTGTAATAGTTCTAGAATGAAATGACATACCCATCCTAGTTGGTTTCTACACGGAGAAGTGAACAGTTATGCATATAAGCGCCATCTCACCAGCTCAGGTTTATCGTGAAAAGTAGTTGATGAGCAACAGGTATACGACTGTGACAAATCGAGCATGGTGTGCTTATATCGCACCGCACATTAAGGCTCAAATGAAAAAAAAGAATGACCTCAGAAAGGGGTAATCAGGTCATACAAAATGTTTTCCCCTCGGTCAAGAAGCGTTACGAATGGATTTCTCACCATCAGTTAACTCGTATTCCCCCTTAAAATGTTTTGATTCATTTGCTAAGCTTATACGTTCTTTCTGGTCAGATTTTTTTTTTTTTTTACAACTTTTAACAAATCGTGAAACCTTGGCATTTTTGTATTTTGTTTATAAGTAGATTCAAGTAGTTTGTTCGTTTCTGAAAAAATACATAAACCACTTCTCGTCCCGGCCGGTCAGCACTTGAGCGGCGCGACGGTAAACACCGACAAGTACGTCGAAACATTTCGCGAGTCAAAAGCGTGTGCCTAACGATTGAAACCTGATTGAAGAGTCAATCATAAATGGATAACGCTTCGTCTTTGTTTAAAACTGGAAGTTCCCCCACTGGCCCACTCTGTCCTTATTCTTTTAGATTATCCTTTTCTGGGACAAACGTAACATCTAACAGGAAATTGAGAAGAAAATGACGTAACCGAAGGCATACGATATTTTAATATTAAGGTTGAAAGAAAGAACTTTGAGTTTTGTAGCATCTCTCATTGCCCCCCCCCCCCTCCGAACATTAATAATAAAAATAAGCTCTTCTTCGTCATTGTTTCCAACTGTCACTCCAGCTGCCTAGTATGATTTTCAGGTGACAGGGTACTTTTTTTTACGTTCAGTTTTCTTTTCCTTGACGATCACGAACATGACGTAGTGTAGCCGTTTCAGTAGGATACTGCTTTATTCCCAGTTTTTTTTTTTTTTTTTTTTTTTCTTTTAGTTCGGTTACACGCGGGTAATTTCATGATGTTTGTGGCCGATTGTGAGTGTGTGTGTGTGTGACGGGGGGGGGGGGGTCGGGCTTGCGTGTACGTACGCTTTGTTTATCTGAAACTTTTTTTTTCATATTTCAATGAAATGCTCTGCTCTTCATATGTTTACATTTGTCGTGCTTGGCCAACGATTCATTTCGAATCAGTTTGAAGTCGTTGGAATTTTTCGCAGCCTCTTCAATGTCTCAGTCCGCACTATTGATCCGTTGTAAGACTGGTGTAATGCTGTATGTTACTACAACTAGAAAATATTTGAGTCCGTGCTGCAGTGGCGGACCAAGAGCATCCATAGGCACTATACACCGTCAGTTTAGGGGGTGGGGGAGGTCAATCAATTGTTAAGGTGGAGACGGCTCTATTCGGTAGGAGAACGAATCGATTCTGGGGCGCTAATAGTCAATTAATCTTTAAAGGTAGGCAATTAAAGGCTGTAGGCTGTGGAAGCCTACAATTTTCCTAATCATTATTCTTTAAAGGGCGCGAATAGCCAGTTTGGCCATTTTTTCGGCGCAGCAAGTCAGGCTAGGCATTTTAATAACATTAATTAATAAGTATATAAGATTGTCAGTTAATTGGCGTAAATGATCAGTTCGGGTATTTTTAAGGCAGTATCTGCAGTTTAGCCATTTTCAAGACTTGGAAGCTCAGTTAGGCCATTTTTGAAGCACGCGCAGTAAGTTTCGCCATTTCCCAGACACGAATGATCCGTTGAGCCATTTTTAGGGCTTGATTACCCAGTAAAAACAATTTTACAGCGCCAGTGTAGTCAGTTCATCCCGTCCTTACGGTGCAAGTAACCATAGCTGTTGGCGGGGGGGGGGAGGTCGATCAGTTGGTGTTGAGAGGACTGCCCAAGCTCCAAACGCCAGTGGTCAGTTTATCGTTAAGGGCCCGAATAGCCATGTTTGGCCCTTGTTTTGTTTGCAGATAGTCGCTTCGAAGGCGCGCGAATCGGCTTTAGCCTCTGTAGGGCGCAAATGATCGGTTTGACCATTTTTGAACCGTGAATTGCTAGCACGAGTATGACATTTTCATTTATGCCTTAAATGGCCAGTTTCGCTATTTTTAGGACACGAATCGTCATTTTAGACATTTTCAAGGTGTGAAGCCTCAGTTTAGCCATTTTTGACGCGCTAATGGTCGATATTGCCCTTTTTCAGGACAGAGATTATCTGTTTGGGGCTTTTTGAAACGCGTATCGTCAGTTTTACCCTTTATCCACATTGGCAATTTTTACGGCGCAAACTCCCAGGATGGGCATGAATAGCCAGTGTGATTATTTTCATGGCACGAATAGTCAGTTTTGCCATTTTAGAGTCCGATTGGTCAGTTTTGTCGATTTTAGAGCGAGAAATTGCCAGTTTTCTAGGCGCAAAAGGTCTGTTTGGCCATTTTCAGGACAGGAATCGTCTGTTTAGACCGAATTGGACGCTTATCGATTCCAATTTCGTGATTTTGACTAATTTAAGAACGAATTTCCCCATTAGCTCATTGAAAACCACCATTCCGGCATTTTTTGGGGCTGGCTACCCTGGGTACCACCGCCAAGAAAAAGGCCCTGAAACTTCACCTAACCAGGCCCTTAAGCTCCGCCCTTCGCTTAAATTAAGACCCAAAACTGTCAATTTCGCGGATATTGAGCTTGAAAACTTGTAATTTTGCTCAAATTAGGACCCGAAATTTCAAAGTTACAAAAAAAATTACAACTTGTGTAATTTCGTAAAAATTCGTCGAAGTCGGAACCGTCGTCAGTTAAGCAATTTTTGGGCGCATAGTCAGTTTTGCGAGTTCTTGGCTTGGATAGCTAGTTCAACCATTTTTAGGGCGCGTTGTCAATGAGTTTTGTCATTTAAAGTGCGCGAATGTACCTCAAACAAACGTGAGAATAGTCAGCGCATGCGCGATATTTGGCGCGACTGGTCGATTTTGGAATAATATATTCAGGTGTTTTCAGGGCACGAAACGTCAGTTGAACATTTTTAGAGATTGTAAAGTCAGTTTAGCCATTTTTAAAGCGCGCATTGTCAGTTTAGATCCAGTAATGAGGCACGAATGGTTAGTTTGGCCATTGAAGGTCAATGCTCTTGGTCCGCCACTGCAGCACGGACTCAAATATTTTCTAATAGTACCATATACAGCATACACAATTTTTTTAACGGTGCACTAATGCGACTGATCGTGAGACATGCCTCTTTCGCGAACTGTCAATCCCACCTTTCAAACTGGCTGATTAGCACCCAAACTGAACATTTTTGCCATTTGAGATTAGGACAAACTACTAAATCGCAGCTAAAATTGAGACGAAGCACTAGTTCGCAGGTTTTGTAGCTATTTTAGGGAAAAACCACTAACTCGTGGCTAAAAGTGGAATTCGCGGCTGAAATTAAGAAAAAGTGCTAATGGGCTTTTCTTGGAACAGTTGACTGACTAAAATTAGAAAAAAACGCAAATTCATGGATAAAATTGAGATAAATCGCTAATTCATGGCTAAATGAAAAAATCGCCAATCCGCGGCTAAAATTAAGAAAATTACTAATTAGCGAATACAATTGAGAAAAAGCGCTAATTCGCTGGTAAAAATTGTGAGAAATTTCTGCAAAATTACATAATTCTGAGCTGAATATCGGTGAAACTGCCGATATTTCCTGAGTTTCCGGCCTCCCCCCCCCCCCCGAAATTGCAAGTTACAGGTTTTTATTTCCGCGTACTGGCAAGTTTCGGAGCTTTTTCTTTGGGTGAACGTGGAACCCGGGCTAGCCGGCTACAACGAGTTACCAAAGCCTGACGAATAGCCGCAAAATTTCAACATTTTTTAAAGGCAAATATCCGTGAAATTTGAATTTTTTCTGGGCGAAAATTAGTGATGTTGCGAGTTCCAGATCTTAAATTCGGCGTCATTTCAAGTTTCTGGTCAAAATTACCTCAAAATTACAATTTTCATGTCTAAATATCCAGGAAATTCGTAGTTTCCGGACTTTGCTTAGCAGAATAGCTGGTTTCGGGGATTTTTTTTTCTTTTCAAGTGACCGTGACGAACAGCTTGTCGAGTCATGGTTAAAGGTGGAAAAAATCGCTAATTGGTGGCTGAGCTAAGAAAAGGCGCTAATGTGCTATTCTTGAGTGGAGTCCCAGGCTAAAATTAAGGTGATTCATGGCTAAAATTGCAACATTTTGGAGGCAAAT
The DNA here is from genome assembly GCA_038030265.1 of Corythucha ciliata. Taxonomy (NCBI): domain Eukaryota; kingdom Metazoa; phylum Arthropoda; class Insecta; order Hemiptera; family Tingidae; genus Corythucha; species Corythucha ciliata. Next base: position 7,233,593 of record CM075938.1, read on the forward strand.
ATTAGCGAAATTGGGAGTTTCCTGTCTGAAATTCACGATATACTGCAAGTTTCACGTCTTCATTTCAGCGAAATTGCAGGTTTCGAGACTTTTTTTGGCCGTGGTTGCCGGACAAACCAGCTCGGGGAGAGCGCTCAAAGCCTGGATCAAAAATATCACTCGGAATTGGAAGTTTCGAGTCTGAATATCCGCGAAATTGCTAGTTTCGGTTTTTATTTTCACAAAATCGTAAGTTTCTGGACTTTATTTTCGCGAAATTGCAAAAATTTGGGAACTTTTTAATTTTAATTTTTAGTGATCGCGGAACCCGAGTCGGCCAAGACAGCTGCGCTCAAAGTCTGACAAATAGCCGCAAAATTTGGGCATTTTGGAGCCAAACAGCTCTCTGGCTTAATTTTCGCGAAATAGCTAGTTTCAGGTCTTAATTTCAGCGATTTAGCAGTTTCAGATACCCCTCCCTTGGTTTTTATAGTGGGGTCCGTACCCTGGTCTAGTCGGCACCGATTACGCCCATATTCTGACGAATAACCGTGTAATTGCAACATTTAGGGATAAAATATAATTTGTGAGTTGCAAGCTCTGGTCCTAAGAGTGAAATTACAAGTTTCGTTGTTTGGATATCCGTAAAATTGACAGTTTCGGGTCTTAATTTGAGTGAAATTGCAAGTATATACCTTCTACGGGGCCTTAATTTAAACAAAATTGCAAGTTTTGGGACCTTTTTTGTGGCAGTGGGAACCAGGATAATCTGCCCCAACAGAGCCGCGGCCACCTGGACCCCTAGAGCCTAGAGCGCCTAAAACTTGAGAATAACCGCCAAATTACATTATTCTGAGCTGAATATCAGTGAATTCCTGGCTGTGTGTCTGCGAAATGGGCAATTTCTTAATTTCGGGGCTTATAATTCCAGTGAAATTGGGAATTCAGGTTTAGTTTGGAGAAGTTGCAAGTTTAGAGGCGTGTGGAGTCGCCTTGAGAGCCCGCAAGACGGCGAATTTCACCTCAAAATCTCACTGTTATGTCACTGCCAGTAGTGTCACCACTTTATTCTGCCTAAATGCTGTCGTTATTTTTGAGCAGAACTTAAATTATTTTCAACATTTCTTTTGTTCGTTCCGCCTTATTCTTGCATATTGTGTGTAAATGAATTCCTTATTCTATGAAATTAATTGGTCCCCGTCCGCTCTACGAGAAGGAAAGCCGATTCCAATGTTACTCACAATTAGGTGTTACGTGTTGGGCAGCAACCAACAATAGCAAGACAAATGAGACTTCGAGTTGACTGCCTGCGAATCTCAAGACGCTTGTATGAAGTGTGAAGATTCGATCTCTCTCGTATACGGTATAGGAGCAGTGCTATCTGCTTTGAAAAATTGCCAGGAGCTGCATTGCTACTACTTGAAGAGCAAAAAAAAATGCTCCCGATTTTTCATTTAATTGCGTCCGTAACGTACTAATGGCGGGAAGGTTCTCTATTTTAGGATTTTCTGCCGATTAGGCCCTTTTCTTTTATGTTCTCAATTTTATTGTTAATACCAACTGTGTTAATTTTCTTATTCAAGGTTTGGTTCATCAATTCCTGTAGAAGATTAAATGTTTTGGCTTTACTGTCCCCAGTGACAGGTGACTGCTTCTTGAATAAATTAAGGGAAAAACATAATTTCCCTGGGGGGGGGGGGTGGCACTTGACTTTATCACTTATGTAACATGTTTTTGAAGACAAGGAAGCACGGGAACGACAAGTTTCTCGAAATGGGGACGCTCAGTAAAATTTGTATCGTTGTGGGATGACAATTTTCCGTATCGCTAATTTCAGTGAATTCTTCTGGGTGAGAAGTTTTGAGATTTCGAGGATGAAAACGCGCTATTTGGGTTAAGGCTTTAATAGTCTCAAATTTATAAATGTTTAACTTTCTTCTTTGAATATTTTTCTAAAAAGCCTGATTCTGCGTAAACATTCGCGCAGCGTTAAATAAACAACGAGCCCGTAAAGGTGATTATTTCAATCAAGGGTAGCAGGATTTTCAAGTCCCACTTGAACAAAACGGAAACTCGTGGGTGTCTTCGGCGGCGTTTAGGATGGTTTTCATTGAGATTAACTTGTGTCCTTCACTTTTAATTCACCCGCTATTATTGCCTCCAACTTTTTTTTTTTTTTTTACGGCCGTTTTTGGGTCCTTGCCTTTTAACTTTTTACCCCAGTGACGAGGTTTCAGTACGGCCTCTTTTCCGAAGTAAAATTCTGGGAAGACAATTTCTTTTAATAGTGTAATCAGCGGCGCATCGGTTGATATCTTGAGCAACAAAAACTGACATTTTATACTGTCAGAACTTATACGATAACTGCTTTATGTTTTTGTTTCATCGTATTGTACGTCGCTCGCAGTTTTTCTGTGGAGTGCGGTTATTATTTCATAGTGCTATCAATTCTATGATTCTTCAGCTCGAGGCCACGGTTTTAATTTTAGAAATGTGATACTCTCGTTTTTCTTATAAAAATAGGGAAAAACGCTAGTGGCTTCCTTCGGCTCGCTGTTATGTGGGGGGGGGGGGGGCACTTGACTTTATCACTTATGTAACATGTTTTTGAAGACAACGAAGCACGGGAACGACAAGTTTCTCGAAATGGGGACGCTCAGTAAAATTTGTATCGTTGTGGGATGACAATTTTCCGTAACGCTAATTTCAGTGAATTCTTCTGGGTGAGAAGTTTTGAGATTTCGAGGATGAAAACGCGCTATTTGGGTTAAGGCTTTAATAGTCTCAAATTTATAAATGTTTAACTTTCTTCTTTGAATATTTTTCTAAAAAGCCTGATTCTGCGTAAACATTCGCGCAGCGTTAAATAAACAACGAGCCCGTAAAGGTGATTATTTCAATCAAGGGTAGCAGGATTTTCAAGTCCCACTTGAACAAAACGGAAACTCGTGGGTGTCTTCGGCGGCGTTTAGGATGGTTTTCATTGAGATTAACTTGTGTCCTTCACTTTTAATTCACCCGCTATTATTGCCTCCAACTTTTTTTTTTTTTTTTTTACGGCCGTTTTTGGGTCCTTGCCTTTTAACTTTTTACCCCAGTGACGAGTTTTCAGTACGGCCTCTTTTCCGAAGTAAAATTCTGGGAAGACAATTTCTTTTAATAGTGTAATCAGCGGCGCATCGGTTGATATCTTGAGCAACAAAAACTGACATTTTATACTGTCAGAACTTATACGATAACTGCTTTATGTTTTTGTTTCATCGTATTGTACGTCGCTCGCAGTTTTTCTGTGGAGTGCGGTTATTATTTCATAGTGCTATCAATTCTATGATTCTTCAGCTCGAGGCCACGGTTTTAATTTTAGAAATGTGATACTCTCGTTTTTCTTATAAAAATAGGGAAAAACGCTAGTGGCTTCCTTCGGCTCGCTGTTATGTGGGGGGCGGGGGGGCTAGTCTAGAAGAAAAATGTAACCGCAAGAAACGAATTAGCGAGCGCCTAGAAGTCGCGAAGCTATATAGAAAAAAAAGGGAGTCCTTGTAAATTTTCGTCGGAGCCAAATGAAAAAAGTGTTGCGGGGTAAAAGACCCACTCCGTGTAGGTTTAAGGCATAGAGGAGTGTGATGTCACTATTTTAGGTGTGGCCTGTGTTGTGTAGTTTTTCTAGAAGCGAACTGGCAACAGGCTCTTCTATAGGTCTAGGAGGAGGAATCTCGACGTCTAATTTTTCTCCATTGTTCACTTCCGCGAGCGTTCAAATCGCATGTATTCCCTTTCCCCTGCCCTTCCATATTCACTTGACTTCACCGATTCGATTAATTTTTAAAAATTAAATCCTCTTGCCCCTCGGTTTCGATTTTTCTTACAAAACCTGTTTCCAATATTAATTTGCACTTGACTATCCCTTCTCTGATCTTCCTCCTCCTCACCGGTCATCTTTTATGATCAAGAGTGAAAGTGGACTTGTCGAGAGTTTACCAGTCGTGGAGGAGTAGGGAGAGGCTCTTACGACACTCTGAAGTACCTTCGAAGTCACAGATGTTAGTCTTAGCCGCGTGATAGATTCTGTGGTTTTCGTGTTGTGTTGCAGAATATTCAGTTGTTTTTTTTTAATTTGCGTATTTTGTTAATTGTTCATTGCGGAAACGGATGCTGGAGCTCGCTTGAAAGTGGCGTTACAGTTCGAAAAAATTCATTTTTTAAATGTATTTCTGTTTCCTGGTTTATTTCGCCTAAAGTGTGACGCTCGTTGAATACTCATCTTGAAGGCTGTAAGCTTGTCTGTGGGCACAACACGACTCTACTAGAATGTTTGTCGTGTCATGGTATTACGCTCATGGTGTTTAGCATGCCAGTTCTTACTGTCTAGTCAGTTTGACGATAGCAATGGGCCTCACCCGAAATTCCCGTACAAACCATGGAAACAACCGAGACAAAGATCGTACAACAAGGTTCGTTTCTTTTATTTCTTGTTAATTCCCTCTCCCCCTCCTGATCATTCTAAGCATTTGGACAGCCATGACCCCATTACCTGTGGTTCTTTTTCCTTTTCTGGATAAATTTGTAAAGGTTTCTTTTCTAGTTTTCTGTTTCTATTCCATTTATTTGATTTAGTAGGTATAGCTTTGAGTCCAATAAATAATTTATACCTTACATATTCAACGTCATAATAACTATGAGGCTGTTTCGCTCTTAGTGCGATAAAGATAAACGAGTTGAATTTAAAAAAAAATGTCTTTCATGGTGTGAACTGAATGAAAACTTAATGCAGACAAATTCGCTGTCAGACTTTCTGCGTAGTGTAACTTATTCTGATCAGTTGCTCCGCACCCTCCTACGTCCCCCTTTCCTCAGTCGTCTCGTTGCTTTTGAAAGTCAATGAAGTTGCATTCTTCGAGTGCATTACCCTACCGAGGTTCCTTTCTTTATTAATTTTTTTTTTTTTTTTCCTCGATGTCTGATTTCAGAACTACTCTCGAGAATCACTGTCGAGTCAGAAAAGTGGTCCTCCCCCGCACACAACTCTTCAGCGGCACGCAAAAGCGAACAAAAGTCACTTGTTGCCTAGGTAAGAATTTTTTAATTTTATATTTTTTAATATTGTTGAGAAGCCTCGTTGGGAATTTTCTTACAGCACTCTTATTTGTTCCCCACTATCTTTATCTCCATTATACATATTTACATTTTATTGGTTTGAAAGACAAAGTTAAATGACACTCCTCTGTGTCCTAGTTTTCGCAATTTGTGTTTCTCTTCGCCGAGAGTAGCTTCTTTTGAGACGAGAAAGTCAATAACGATTCAAGTCTTTGCCCTCGAAGGAAAATAGTATATGTAGTGTCTTATTCCTTGTAAATAAGGAGTTCACTGAAAACCAAGTTCACAAAGTTGTAGGAAACTCAACAAACATTTTTAATTTGATCGGTTATTTCAGCCCGTAGTAACAGTATTCAATTTCAGTTCCGTCATCTCAACCCCCCCCCCTCTCTCGCCAACATTACTGCAAACGTGTCCCCTGCCAATGAAGGACCTTCTCCGCCCTTGTATAGTTCGTGCAGTAACTGAAAATAGACCGCAGACTACAATGGCTATGTTTAGAACTGGGATCCCTACGGAATGAAAAGGGATCATATCGGCACCTTTCAAGTTGTCTTGTATCCTTCCTCCTTTTTCGTCCGGTTCAATTCCGTTGTCTCACGGAGGATTTCAATCTCTTCGTTTCACGTCAGTGGTTTTTATTTAATCAAAGGCCCTGGATAGGAGGAAGGGGGAGGGTGTCAAAAGATTCAATCAAGAATCGCCATATCTCACTTTTAAAGGTGTCTAGAATACTCGAAATGTCCACAAAGTGAGTGATAAAATGGGGACGATGTCACGCGTCAATGGTTCTAGAGGTAATTTCGTACCCGGTCGTCAAAAGGACAGGCCTAGATTTTCATGGAGCCGCCCCGGGGCTAATTTAATTTATTTTCGCGAAATTTGAGTTTCGGGCTTGATTACATTTACATATAAGTATTCGTGAAATTGGATGTTTTTCGCTAAATTGCAAGTTTCTGGACCATATTTTCCGCGAAATACCCCGAAAGACAATTCTCGGGGACGTTGGTCAAGCTGGCCATGACGAATAGCCGTGCAATTCAGAGCTAAATATTTGTGAGTGTGCCAATTCGGGTTCAAATTTAAGCGAAATCAAAAGTTTCTTGGCGAAATATTCGGGAAATTGCAAATTTCAGGTCTTTTCTTAGATGAAATTGCAATTTGCTTATCTTTATTTTCGCAAAATCGCAAGTTTCTGGGCTTCTTTTTAGTGATTGTGGAATCCGGTCCAGCCGTCCACGACAGTGCCCAAAGTCTGATGTCAGCCGGAAAATTGCAACATTTGGGAGCCAACATCCGCGAAATTGTTTGTTTCCTGGCTGAATATTCAGGAAATTTAAATTTTCGGCTTATGCGGTTCCATCCTATTTTTAAATTTTGGTCATTTTTGCCTTACCCACCGTATCAACCGAGGGCTTAAATAGGCGATTTTCAGGTCCAATTTTACCAGCCCCAACCAAAAACTCCTTGTTTTTGAACTATTTTTCTCGACTCCAGAAAGCAACCTTCCGAGGTCTATGCGCGCAGTTCTTTTCTGTGAGCAAGCTTATGGGCAAAACTACGCCTGAAAAAGAGAAAAAGTTTTATATCCCAGTTTCTTTACCTACGTCCTTAGGAGCCTAAAATTGAGAAGACAATCTAATTTGCAGTTCTATGGGGCAATTACCTTGAAAACCCCTAATATTCATGGCTAAAATTGCGAAAAAACTTTTATTCGTGGCTACAATTGAGAAAATGTGTTTGTTGGAGTACGGCGTATGGGCCTCGCCAGTGTACGCTACTACGTGGTTGCCCCCCCCCCCCGGTATAAGCCCACAAAAACCAATTTTGGCAAAATTTGCAATTTCCTCCGAAATTAAAGCGACCCGTAGCTTGCAATTTCGGTGTAATTAAGACCCGAAATTTGTATTCTCCCAATATTTTAGACCCGAAGCTGAAGACTCAAAACTGTCAATTTCGCGTATATTCAGCCAGGAATTAGGACCCGAACTTGCAAACTCATCAAAAAGATTCAAGTTTAAAAGTTAAGGGCGCAGTCGGGATTGTTATGTTCACACCCAAAAGGTCCTGAAAACGTCCGTTTCACTGGAATTAGGACGTGCAATTTGCAAAATCGTGAATATTCAGCCTGGAATTTTCCAATTTCGTGGATATTTGCCTTCAAAATGTTGCAATTTGTGCAGCTTTTCGCTCAGAAAACTGCGGGCACTGTTGTGGTCGGCTAGCCTGCGGGTTCCGCGGCCACTATATTAAAGATCCACGAAACCCGAAATTTCGCGGAAATGCAGACCAGAAAAACTGGCAATTTCACGAGCATAAATACCGGAAACTATCATTTAAGCGATTTTTATCTCAGAGTGCTGTAATTTCGTGACTATATTTGTCAGGTTTCGGGTGTTGCCGCGGCTGGGCTAGCCCTGAGTCCACGGCCTAAAAAAAAAAAAAAAAGGCAACTGCAGCCGGAGTTATCGATTTTTCCACTTTCCATCGTTTTTTCCGCACGTGAACCACAAGTTGCCTCCAGAAACCGCGAATTAGCGTTTTCTCTGTTTTAACCGTGAATTGGTTTTTTTTCCCAATTTGAGCTGTGCCAATGGCAAAAAAAATTCGCCAAAATTTTCAAATAAGGGTCGTCAAATAATAAGTTATTGGGCTGTGGACCAATACAAAAAAATGTTGATCTACAGTTTTACTGTAGATCTGGCAACCCTGCACCCAGGCCCTTGCATATTACGGCGCTTTTGGCCGTTTTGACGCGATTTTACGAGACCCCACAATTTGTTCCGCGCACAATTATTCAGTTTAGCCATTTTAAAGACCCGAATGGTCGCTTTAATAGACATTTTAAGGACGCCTACAGTAGTGAGCATTGTCAGTTTTAGGGGGTGAATAGCCGCTTTGGCTGAATTTAGCGCCAAAATTGTTTAGCCATTTCCAATGCGTGAATCGTCTGTTGTACCTTTTTGGGGCGCGAAAAGTCTAGTTGAAACCCGTTTTTAGCGGGTGCGAATAGTATGTCAAGGCTAGGCGTGAATGGCCACTTTGGCCATTTTAAGAGTGGGAATCGTCTGTTTAGGCATTTTCAAGGTGTAAACCTTCACATCAGCCATTTTTAGCGAGCGTTGAGTCAGTTTGGCCATTTTTAGAGCGGATATTGTCAGTTTAGCCATCGTGTGGCTGCACAGATAAAATAGTCAGTTTAGCCGTTTTTTTGGCGCGAAAAGTCCGTCAAGCCAAAGGCGCGAATGGTCGGTGTTGACCACTATTGGGTCGCGAATGGTCAGTGTGGCTATTTTTCCATTTGGGTAGGAGTTGGGGTTGGAGTTGTGTTGAGGCATTTTTAGAACTGCACAAATCGCCAGTTTAGCCCTTTTTTAGAGCGTGTGAAGTCATTTCTGGACCGGGAATCGCCAGTTTCTCTATTTATAGGAGTGCGCGAATGGTTACTTTGGCCATTTTTGGCGCGTTAATGGTCGATTTTGCCATTTTAAGTGAGGGAATCATCTGTTTAAGCATTTTCAAGGTATGCACCATCTGTTTAGCTATTTTTGGGGCGCGTAGCGTCAGTTTGGCAATTTGTAAATTGGGGATTGGCCAGTTTGGCTATTTTAGCGCGCGAATAGTCAGTTTAGCCGTTTAGTCGTTTTTAAGGGGTGAAAACCCCATTAAATCGGCGTTGGCCATTATTGGCTCGCGACTAGTCAGTTTATCCATTTTCGGCTCGTGAATTGTCGATTTTGCTTGTTTAGGGTCATGGTTGGAATCATGATCTGTTCAGGGATTTCAAGGTTGCAAGAATCGTCGGTTTGGCCATTTTATGGCGCGCTGTTTAGCCGTTTTTCGGGTGCGAAAAGCCCATGTCAAGCTAAAATGAGCATCGGCTGTTATTGTCTTGCGAATAATCAGTTTATCCATTTTTGGCTCGTGAATGGTCGATTTAGCCATTTTCGGGGTTGCTTGAATAGTCAGTTTAGCCATTTTAGGGCGTATGAAGTAATTTTTGAAGCGGAAGTCGCCAGTTTGCCTGTTTTTGGGTTGTGTTGGATGGGGGTAGTTCATTGAGCCGTTTTCAAGGCACGAATCGTCAGTTTTGCCACTTTGGCGCAGCCAGTTTTAGGCTGCGAACGCCTGTCATGCAAATTTTAGTAGAGCGAAGCACACAATTTCTGAAGTCTCTGCCTTGAGCAAATCCTGGATCTGCGCTTTTCACTTTTCCTCAATTTTATCCGCGAAGTGACTTCAAGAATAGCAAATTATGATATTTCGGCCCTGAAGTTGTTTCGAGAATCCGCGAATTGGTGTTTTTCCTCAATTTTAACCTCGGACTTGCCCCCCCCCCCAAAAACAACAGATTTGCGCTTTTTCTCTATTTCAGCTCTGAATAAACCGTGAATTATCGTTTTTTATCAATTTTGATTCGGAAGTTACATTGAGAAATCGCGAATCACCGCTTTTTCTCAATTTCCACCGCGAATGAAGTATTTTTCTTAACTTTTGAAACGAATGTGTTTTTTTTTTCAATTTCAGCTCCTGACTTGCTACAAAGTCAGCAAATTACCGCGCTTTGTCAATTTTAGCCGCCTGTATGGGCCTGCGCAGTAGGTAACCGGGGATTAGCAAAGTTGCCTTCACGAGCCGCAAATTAGCACTTTTCTCAATTTCAGTTGTGAAGTTGATTCCAGATTAGCCAAGTATGATACAAATTGGATATGTAGCCGTAGTTGCCCATGTTGGCATTCATGTTGAGGAGTGTCATCTTCAACAAGGTGTGACATGCAACGTTATCTAATTAATTTGTGTCATAATTGCCCGCCTTTTACTTCTAACTATGTCATTAACCTTAATCCTAGCCAATTATTTCATTTTCTGAAATTAAGTTAAGGCAATAATGCCTCCAGATACCATGAATTTGCGTTTTTTCTCAATTTTAGCCTTAAACGTTCCTTAAGGACTACATGCGAACCTCACAGCGACAAGGCCAAACCGTACAATGTTCGGTCACTGAGAGGCGGCTGATCGGCTTCCTTAAGCTGCCTTTACATTTAATGGTGCTATTACACGTGAGAGTAAGTCTCAAGAGTTGAACTCTCACGTGTAATTGCACCGTAAGAGTTTTTTACTCTCGAGAGTATCTCCGAGAGCTTAACTAGCCAGTGTAAATGGGCCAGAGAGTTCTCGGGAGAGCACGTGGCACTCTCAGAAAGTTCAATTCTCGAGACACTCTCACGTGTAAGAGCACCATTAGGGGCATTTTGGCCGTGGCCGGCTTCATTTGTCTGAGGGGCTTGTAAAGCGCGACCCACTCAAATTGAAACACTTCGACAAAATTGCCCAAAATCTATTTTAGAAAGCACTGACCACCGGGGTGACTTTGACCAAAATTTGGTTCTCGAGTCGATCGGACGAGCCGTGTTGCCGCCGTTTCGTCTTGGGATGGCTCATTTTGGCTTCACTAGACCTTGAGCACAAAGTCTCCTTGTCCATGGACCTGGGAGCACCTGGACCAACCCACGCGGCGCAGATTATCTCCGAAATGATTCTTCTCGTTCCTTGTCCCATTGACGCATTTCTTTTGTTTGTTTTTTTTTTAAGGTTTTACTATCCCCATGGTAAAACAACGAATCAAGCGGAAAGACTCCTGGTTCAAGAGGCCATTCGAACCGTTTTTCAAACATTACCAAACCAACAAGCGACGATCGAAACCTTTGGAAGTGTGACGATGGTATTTTTGCTTATAAACACCGTTTACCATCAATCTGTTCAACATCCGATGATTTATGCTTCCCCTCCCCCTACCTTTTTTTTCGAAGGCCTGTGGGTGCCCACTTTACTGGAAAGCGCCGCTGTTTTTGGCGTGTGGTGGCGAAAAATTAGGATACGTAGAGCTCGATATGGTTTTAGATTTCTGGAGGGAGTAAGTATTTTGTCTGCTCATTCTTCTTACTGTAAATCTTTTAATGCGATTTCATTCGTTTTCAGTTTATGCAACAATTTCCACGATGGGGCGTCAAGATTTATCAAAATTTTAACTCGAGGTCAGGCGAGAAAGTATCTACTTCCGGAAGACTTTATGAGTCTCGTGCAAGATGTCGTTGACACACATCCGGGGTTGATATTCTTGAAAGAGGCTATAGAGTTTCATTCACGATACGTTCATACGGTAAGTTTAACGATTTCTCCACCCTGGTAGTGGCTTTAATTATTGATTTTACAGGTGATCTCGAGGATTTACTATTCGGTGAATAGTTCGTGGAGTGGTAGGATTACACTGCCTGAACTGCGACGGAGCAATTTGCTCGATGTGATAGCGTCTCTTGAAAAAGAAGAGGACATTAATCAAGTGACTCAGTATTTCAGCTACGAGCATTTCTACGTGATATACTGTAAATTTTGGGAGCTTGACAGAGATCACGATTTGTTCATTGATAAACACGATTTGGCTCGGCATAGCGATCACGGTAAGACTATTAGAAAATCAGGAATTTATAGTTATACAAAAATAATTCGTTTCTGCCTTTTTTTCAGCTCTTTCCTCGCGTCTGATAGACAGGATATTCTCCGGGGCTGTCACTCGGGGTAAACAGAAGAATCAGGACCCGTCAATGACGAACAAAATGTCCTACGTAGAATTCGTCTGGTTTCTACTCGCTGAAGAGGACAAGTCCCATCCGCGTGCCATCGAGTATTGGTTCAGGTGTATGGATTTGGACGGCGATGGTTATCTGTCGATGTACGAACTCGAATACTTTTATGATGAACAACTCGAGAGAATGGAAGCCATCGGCATTGATTGCCTGCCCTTTGAAGACTGTCTGTGCCAGGTGAGTTCAACCCTCAATCGCCCCACCCTTCCCCGTTCACCATACAGAATCCGGTTGATCATTGATTCTTTCTGACGTAGATGCTTGACATGATTAGACCGGACATCCCAGGGAAAATTTCGTTGAATGATTTGAAGCGATGCAAAATGACTCCCATATTCTTTGACACTTTCTTCAATCTTGAGAAATACCTGGACCATGAGCAAAGAGATCCTTTCGCCTCGCAACGGGATCACGAAAATGATGTAAGTACAAATTCTTGGGGGGGGGGGGGGTTCGTCAACACGAAATTATTGTTTGATGACCTTGTATTTGCTTCGTCTTAGCAAATCGATGACGTTCAGGTAAAATTGGTGATTATTCTTTCTATTATATGTAGTATAAACTTTCAATTTTTTGACTGTGTACATTTCTAACAATATCGATTCGTTTTTGTTCTCAAAGATGTCTGACTGGGATCGCTATGCAGCTGAAGAGTACGAACTGCTGGTAGCTGAAGAAGGAGGCAACGATGCTCAGGATCACCTGTAAGTCTTTTATTCTATTTGAATTAATTAAAAAAAAAACTTACGAAACCAGGAATTTGCCAACTGTCTTCTTATTTGCACGTTTTTTTCCTCACTATTGTCGAAATAACGTATTCTAGGCTTTCAAGACTTTTTCAAATTTGCTCTGATTAACGTTTAACGTACAAGTAAAATCTTTCATTAAAAAAATGTATTTTCTCAACTTACAGAGAGGTTGAAGATGAAATATAGCCCTTGTAAGTCTTAAAAATTCGTTGTAAGTACTTCTAATAACTACAGAACTGTTCGTGATAGCTGTTGTTTTGGTTTAATTTTTGCATGCTTCTTTTGTTGGCACAACATTTTTCTTTTGTTTCAAATTTTTTTTCCGTTTTTGACGCTTTTCGCCCTCCCCCCTCCCACCTTTCACCAACCATAAACAGAGAGCTGTACGTCTGGTGAAAATATCAATTTTTCCCCCCTTGCCCCCCCCCTAAATTGGCTGGTGACCCACTAGGCTGTGTTTTATGTTCAAATTGTCTGTTTGTCCTTGTTTCTTGTTGCGGACTCTATACGAAAATCCAAATTGTTTCGACCTGTCGCGTAATAAACAGTGCACGTTGGTTGGTTAGCCAAAGCTGACGGGTCCAGTGTTGCCAGATGGTCGTGAGATCTCCTTGAAATTATGACATTTCCCGTGAAATTATGGCTCGTAACAATAACTGTGATATTATTATTTAAAGTCGTTCGTTTTAGCCTTGTGGATAAAGTTCTTTGTGGTTGGAGCTTCGCTTAAGTTCTCCCCCTAGAGCAAAACTCTGTTTCAACGCCTGGGGACACAAACTGGGGGCTGGGGGCTTGGCCAAAGTGCCAAATTAATGTCTGCCAGGTCCGAGGAATAGAATAGGCTGATGGTCTGACTGCAGTGCAGAGCTGTGGAGAGAATATTCAGGCCCAGGGGCGGAACTCAAAGGGATCCTTGCGCGGACCCCCCCACTCCCCTCGCAATCACAATACTCTTTTAGTATTTTGCTTAAGTGTCAAATATTTTCAACACCGTTAATGAATATTGATTTTCCTATTCTCTTCCCTCTTCTCTTATCTATTTTTTTTATCCTGAGCTCTGGGCTCATTATTTTTCCTTTATTTCCATTATTTTTCTTTTATTTTCCAATGATTTATTCATTATATTTCCGAAATCTGTGCTCCAAAGAAAGAAGACCAGGCCGGCGAGAAACAGACCAAGTGCTCCCCCCCCCCCCGTTCATTCTAGATACGCCCGTATCAAAACACAATAAAGCTCCAACCACAGCAAAAGTCCACCCGCAGCCAAGGTCAAACCACAGCAAAGGTTGAATCCTTGCAAAGCTCCAACTACAAAATGATGTAAACCGCAGTTATTACCTCCAACCGCGGTAACTTCCTGACACAGGTAAAGCTCAACCACGATGAAGGTTAAACAACAGCAAATGTCAAAGCCTAGCAATGCTGTGGTTGGACCCTTGTTGTGGTTTGACCATTGCTGTGGTTGAACCTGTGCTGGGGTTGGACCGTGACTGCGTTCGGACCCCTTTCATGTGGTTGAACAATTGGTGTGAATTGCCCCTTGCTGTGGTTGGACCGTTGGTGAGGTCGGACATTTGCTGTGGTTGGACAATTGGTGTGATTTTACCTTTGCTGTGGTTTAACCTTTGCTGTGGTTCGACCATTGCTGTGGTTGTACATATGCTTTAGTTAGACCTTGGCTGTTCCAACCACAGCAAAGTTCTAACCACAGCCATGCTGCAACCACGCCCAAGGTCCAACCACAGCAAAGCAAAGGTCCAACCACTGCAAACGTCCAATCACAGCATCCATGGTCAAACCACAGTAAATGTCAAAATCACATCAATAGTTCAACCACAGCGAATGTCCAACCACAGCAATGCTCCAACCACAGCAAACGTCCAACCACAGCACCAATGCTCCAACCACGGCCAAGGTCCAACCACGGCAAATGTCCAACCACAGCAATGCTCCAACCACAGCAAAAGTCCAACCACATCACCAATGCTCCAACCACGGCCAAGGTCCAACCACGCCAAATGTCCAACCACAGCAATAGTCCAACCACAGCAAAGGTTCAACCTCAGAAAAGGTCCAACAGCAATGGTCCAACCACAGAAAAAGTCCAACCACAGCACCAATGCTCCAACCACGGCCAAGGTCCAACCACGGCAAATGTCCAACCACAGCAATGCTCCAACCACAGCAAACGTCCAACCACAGAAAAAGTCCAACCACAGCACCAATGCTCCAACCACGGCCAAGGTCCAACCACGGCAAATGTCCAACCACAGCAATAGTCCAACCACAGAAAAGGTCCAACAGCAATGGTCCAACCACAGAAAAAGTCCAACCACATCACCAATGCTCCAACCACGGCCAAGGTCCAACCACGCCAAATGTCCAACCACAGCAATGCTCCAACCACAGCAAACGTCCAACCACAGCAAAGGTACAACCTCAGAAAAGGTCCAACAGCAATGGTCCAACCACAGAAAAATCCAACCACATCACCAATGCTCCAACCACGGCCAAGGTCCAACCACGCCAAATGTCCAACCACAGCAAAGGTTCAACCTCAGAAAAGGTCCAACAGCAATGGTCCAACCACAGAAAAAGTCCAACCACAGCACCAATGCTCCAACCACGGCCAAGGTCCAACCACGGCAAATGTCCAACCACAGCAATGCTCCAATTACATCAAACGTCCAACCACAGCAAAGGTTCAAACTCAGAAAAGGTCCAACAGTAATGGTCCAACCACAGAAAAAGTCCAACCACAGCACCAATGCTCCAAACACGGCCAAGGTCCAACCACGGCAAATGTCCAACCACAGCAATAGTCCAACCACAACAATGGTCCAACCACAGCAAATCTCCAACCACAGCAATGCTTCAACCACAGCAATGCTCAAACCACAGCAATTGTCCAACCACAGCAAATGTCCAATCACAGCAATGGTTCAACCTCAAAAGGTCCAAGCACAGCTGTGGTCCAACCACAGCAATGGTCGAACCACAGCTATGGTTCAACCACAAATAAGTTCCAACCTTGGCAGTGCTCCAACCACATTAGATCAACATCAGTAAAGCTTTCCTTTTTTCTCTCTTTTATTCCTTTTCCTGGATTTTAATATATCGGGGCCCCGAAGGAAAGTCGTGCCCGGGGTTAACGGACCAAGTGACCCCGCCCCGCCTCTCTTCTCTCCCTACGGCCTAGGTCTGAAGGAAGCTCTAACCACAAAAATCACCAACCACACAAAAAAAAAAAAAAAACACCCTTCAACAGAAAATGCGTTAGAAAAGTCAGAAACACGGTTGTGCTGTAACCAAGCTTTGAAATTATAGCCTCAGAATCGCGCAGTTTGACATAAAGAACCTGAAAGTGACCGCAGGCACGAAACAAGACGCCTGACCCTAGAAAGAGGTGGTTTTAACTCAACAATTTTCTATTTTTTGTTATTTAGTCTGTTCGATGAGCAGGACAAATCAGACAACATTTTAAAACCTGAGTGAAATTATGGTATTTTCGTGTACCCTCCGCTGGTAGGATGGTATCGAGATACTTATACCATAATTATGGTACGTCTGGCAACGCTGGGTGGCTCATGCCTAGTTATGAGGCTGAGGGTGTGATTTATGTTTTTTCGTTGACTGTACCTACTGAATTCGCGTACCTCCACGAGAACCATACTCAAGTGGAAAGAACTCCTTAGTATTTCTGTCACATCGCTAAGCTGCCACGTGTTTTGTGAAATGACTGCTTTATCACAACATCGTCGTTTTAAGTCACGATTTTTTTTTTGTCATCCCCAAGAAGCTTATAAAATGACTGCGTACATTGCCTGAAATTCGCTTTAGCTAGCCACTCTCGTTCTCAAGAGGGCGGCGCATTCGAGGGGGGAAAAAAAAACTCAACAACTACACACGTTGCTTTTCTTTCTTCAGAATCTACGACTGTCATTCAGACGAAGATGTACTATCACCCAATTTAGACGAGATGCTCGGTGGAAAAACGTACGTGAATAACAACAGCAAGTTGATGTGGCATCAGCCCAACGTAACCGTTACAGCGTACGATGATGACGACGATGACGATTCGGAAGACTACGCTGACAGCGATAGTCCTATGTAAAAAAAAAAAAAAAATGTAAGTAAAAGAAGAAGAAAAAAAAAAACAAAAAAAAAACACGAAGAACCGATGCACGCTTTATGTGAAAGAAAATTATTTTATTGCTTAGAAACATTCGGTTACCTTTCGACTACCTTTTCCTTCAATACCGAATCCCCAGGTTGAGTGCCAATGAACAAATTTAGCTTGAAAGGCACGTTACTCTTTTCACATATTTTTTTTTTTTTTTTTTTGTTATATTTTCTTTTGAGCTATGTCTATAAATAGTTCCTATAACCATGATTTGCTTTCGCACCCGAGAACAAGTTATGTACGTAACCAAAATCGTAATTATTTAATAATAAAAAAAATCCATGACTTTAAAGAAGCAAGTCGGTGATCATCCTCCAGCTCACTGTTCATTATAATTATGTATGTTTTAATAATGTGATTATTGGTAATCTTTTTATTTACTGTTGTACCTGCCAAACATTGTTATATGTATCCTGATAACAGCAACATTTACATTATAAAACGAAAAAAAAAATAGAGAGCTCAATTCCTCTCTTAATCCAATAAGTAACATAGTCTAGTCTTTTGATCAGTTTTTGATTCAATTTAACCTCTTCATCACAGGAATTCAATATTGGCCATGACTAATGATTTAATTTAAGTCGTAATAAGTTGTAGAAACGCATTGAAAAATTATAGATTCAACAATTTATCGGTATTGTTTTTTTGTACATAAATTTATGTAATGAGAACAAGAAATTGTACGTCGGTGACATGTTTTTTTTCTTTTTTTCTGTATCTTATTTATTAACTTTCGTTTTTAATGATGAAAACTGTGTTGTATAGTCTAATTATCATTACTATTATTATGTATTGTTATTGAGTATTAAGTTTATGTATGTTAGGTAAAAAAGATGTGTAATTTACTTATATTTGTATTGCCCCCCCCCCTCCTCCCAACGTTTGTTTTCCTACCGCTTTTTACCAGTGAACATCGTTTTGTGGTTTATTTTTACCTTTTCCTTCAACGAGTAAAACTCGAATTATTTGGAGTTGCCGGGCACGAGAATTTATTGTAAAATTACTTTAATAATACCGTTATCTCTAGGTGCTACTTGTAGGTTCAGCCCAAAGAATAATACGAAGTGTACAAAAATAATAAAGATTTATATCGAAAAATGTAATACTAATAATATTAATTATTTACTCATAAAAACAAATGTTTTGTATTAATGAATTATTTTTTAAAGATTAGTGAATTTCGTAACCTTTTTTTTTTTGTCTCAAGTATTTGAAATTTCGTCCCCTTAGACTGAATTTTTATATAAATAAAATGAAGAACAAAAAAAAAATAATTGATATTAAACTGATGTAATGCGGTTTGCACGAAAATTGAATGAGAGGGGAATTCCAAATAAAACAATAAATACCAAGACTCATAAATTGAGCGTTACGTGGCTCACCTGGTTTCTGATTAGTGATTACTGAACTTACGCAGTACTATACCGGCCATTTTCGGTTTGGTGCATTAGTGAGGACCATTTAGGAGCCAAAAATAAGCGTTTCGAGCCATTTTTCAGAACTTTAGGGCGTTTTCTGCCAAACTGCCCCCCCTGTGAAGGCGTCATCCCCACCCCCGTCTAAAAAGTGTCCAAAACTGACCGTTTCGCGTTGTTCTTGGTTTCGGCCAAATTTATCCCCGCCCCACCCTGGGGCAGCAAGGTCCGTGGGACTTCTGGGCTGATGATTACGTAGCCGCCGCTCACAGGAAAAATTCGTGCTGTGAGATCAGTTCCCCCCACCCACCCACTCCGGGCCAAGAGAGGCTGCCGGAGCGCCGGATGGATATACGGCACTAGATTCAGTCTCTCTCTCTTGCTGTGATGCTTTCGAATGACCGGTGCCTAGGCCGTCGCTGACCTTTAACCGGCACACCGCCCCGTCCGTGGCCCCGCTGTCACAGCAAGAGGCGGGTCGCTCCCCCTGGTCCCCGTACGTTAGCCACGACTGGTGGCCAGCCAGCCGTGCCCAAGAGAGACCACGCGGAGGTGGACGTTCTCCAAGACCGGGAGAGTGGCGGGTCGTTCTCCGACCCGACTTACCCGTACCCTTCAATGGTCCCCAGCCCCCTCCGCGCCAACCAAGCGCGGGAGAAGGACAGGACTAGCGCCGGGTCCGCTGGAGGGCCCTTCACTCCCGATGAAGCAAGTCGTCATAGAATCCGCAGCGGTGCAGCACGTGATCAGCGGTCTCGTCCTCGCCACCACAAGGGCACAAAGGAGAGTCCCGCCGCTGAAACTTGGCCATGACTTGGCATTGAACGATCCATGACCGGTGAGGATCGAGGACGCCGCGTGTTCAGGTATGAACCACGTGGCCGCTGCCAACCATAGCCGCAAGTCGTGCAGGAAGCTGAACAAAAGCCTACCCGTCGTACTGCCAGCCCAGCGCCTCTGCCATCAGGGCTCCATCACCAAGTCGTCGAAGAGGCGAAGCGCCCCCGGCAATCACCCGCCCCGACACCAAAGGCGCAAGACGGCCCACCCAGTCCTCTCGACACCTCACTAGCCCCAACGAGTTGGAGATGGCCCGGCGCCTGTGCACCCCGGTGTCGAGCAGGAGATCAGCCGGAGGCATCCCCACCATGACCTGAAGGGCGTCTGAACTGACAGTCTTGTACGCCATGACTACCCGGGCCCCATAAACTGTTGCTGCTCATGAAGTTCCCCCTCTATGAAAGGCTCCATCCTCGCTAGGAGGAGGCGCTCCAGGACCTTGCTCTCGCACGGCAAATAGGCTAATAGGCCGGTAGCTCCCTCGCAAGGCAGGGTCTCGGTCCGCCGACTTCAAGATGAGCCGCACATTTCGTAACCTTGCTGGGGGAAGTACCCTGAAACCAGAGACACCAGTTGTAAAAAAGGTCCAAGTAGGCTTCCCCAACTGGGTCCGGCAAATGCCTCAACATATCTCGGGCCGGACCCCAGTCAAGCCGGGAGCCCGACCCACAGCCATCCTATCGATTGCGGCCCGAAGTTTCTCCTCCGAGAAGCATGCTCCCCGCCGTTGACGGTTTCTCTCTCTCACTCACTCACTCTCTCTCTCAGCTCATCATCGTGAGTACCTAGCCGTATATAGCGTACATGTAGCCGGATTGAAACTCCTTTTTATTTTTCTACTTTTGGAAGATACGTAATATATTTTTTAATTTTAGTACCTATATTTTCTATATTTTTCTTTTTCCCTCACTTCAAGCGACGCGTTTCTCATTTCTCCCTTGTGAGCCTTATCCTCTTGACGTAAATATTATGGATGGTTTTGCGAACCTTGTACAACCTTGTACCATTTGATTCTCTGTGTCTTGTACCATATCTTCCTGGGAGTGCCTAATTTACTGACCCAGACTTTTCTCTACTGACCGGGCACTTAAAATGCTCGGATCAAGCTGAAACTCGGCATACAATTTACGCGTGGGTCAATACGACTTGTATTCAAATTTTATCCTGATCGGTTCAGGGAAACTCGGGAAACCCCGGAAAATCCTATACCATACGTCCCACAGATGCTAGACAGATACAGTTCTCAATCTCTGATAATGGAAACATCGGAAAATTGAGGAATCCCAAAGGCCGGAAAAGTGGAAAAACACATTCAACAACTACGATCTATGTAAAGTGAACAATTATTTTGGCAAAAATATGCCTCCCGCCGAATGAAGTAAACCCAGCGCAGTGGTGGAAGGGAAGCTCTTATGTCCCACGGCTAGCACTGCAAATGTAACCCTCAAAATTGGGTTTTTTGGCGAGCGAAATCCGGGAAATTACGGTGAAACCAGCAAAAAACGGTTCTTAGTGCGCAAAATTGGCGCAATCGGTCACTGAAATAGGCCTCCCAGCAAAGTTGGTTTAATGGCAAGCAAATTTACCCAAATTGGCCGTTGATAAAATTGACATTCTCCACATGAAATTGACGATTTGCTCATAAAATTGAAAATTTCCTAATAAAATTGACAATTTCCTCATAAAATAGACAATTCCCTATAAAATGGATTATTTCCTTATAAAATTGAAAATTTCCTCATAGAATTGACAATTTTCTCATACAATGGACAATTTCCTCATAAAATTGACAATTGCCCTGTAAAATTGATTATTTCTGCATAAAATTGAGAATTTCCTTATAACATATACAATTTCCTCATAGAATTGACAATTTCCTCATAGAATTGACAATTTCCTCATAGAATTGACACTCTCCTCATAAAAATTGACAATTTCCTCATAAAATTGACAATTTCGAAACGATCACCAATTACTGCATTAACAATAATCACCGAAAGGGCCATTGCCTATCGAGTCATGGAGTGAAATTAATAAGTTGCATCGACCAAAAATAAAACCATTGAGGATAAGTTACAATTTCCTCGTGAAATTGACCATTTCGTCCAAAAATTAACGATTTCAAGAAAATTTACGATTTCATCTTGAAATTAACAATTTTCATTTCGAACAAACAGTTTCTCTACAACATTGAAAATTCGTACAAAAAGGGCAATTTTCTTCATAAAATTGACAATTTCGTTATAAAATTGGCCATTTCCTCATGAAATGGACAATTTCCCTATAAAATTGATTATTCCCTCGTAAAATTTGCAATTTCCTAATAAAATATACAATTTATTCATAAAATTGACAATTTCCTCATGAAACATACAAATTCCTCAAAATTCACGATTTCCTTGTAAAATTGACAATTTCATAGTCAAATTGAGCATTCCGGCTACAAGTTGACTATTTTTTAACGAAAATTGACAATGCGCAGATAAAAATGCCAATTAAAATGACAATTTCCTCGAGCAGGGTCGTAGGTACGGGGGGGGGATAGATCCCCCCCCCCCGAGCTACAAGTATACGAACAAAGGAGCACTAGTACCGTAACGAAGAGCCCCATAAAATCTCCAAAAATGAGCGCTTCACCTTGAAGTTAGGTTTAGCAGCAGCCCGAAAAGGTCCGAGTACTTCCAGATTTTTCCTTGGACTTAAGACCCAACGCGCACTAGTGTACCGAGGTACAGGGGAGGGGGTTGCCCCGGACCCTCTATCAGACAAAAATCGGTAATATTCGTGGTTATAGCTACTAAAAAGCTCTGATTCATGGTCTCGCGATGCAACTTCAGACTAAAATTAAGAAAAAAATCGCCGATTCACGGTACGTGGAGGCCATTCTACGAATAAATTGTGGAAATCAACGCAAACCCCGCGGTTAAAGTTGAGAAAACACGCTATAACATTGACAAATAAAAGACGCTTTCAGGTTAAAATTGGACAAAAATGGCAAATTCACAACTGAAATGGCGTAAAATCGCCCATTCGCGTATGAAAAAGGGAATAGGATGCTGAATGGACGTAAAATTAGCACAAAACGCTATTTCACAGCTGAAATTGGGAAAAATCGCTATTCTGCAATTAGCAGATATAAAGTTGTGGAAAAACGTTAATTCGCGGATACAAAATGAAGAAAATCGCTAATTCCCGGAAAAAATTGAAAACATCACCAAATTAGCACAGCCAAAATTAAGAAAAACGTTAATTTTCAGTTCAAATTGGGGAAAAGTGCTAATTCTCAGTAAAAATTGCTAATTTGCAGCTTAAATTGAGTCAAACGCCAATTATTGGCAAAAATTGACAAAACTTGGTAGGTAAATGTACGGGTTGGAAATGCTACCATGCTGCTAAAATTTGAGAGGCATCACTAATTGAAAAACCGCTGATTTGCGGGTAATATTTAGAAAATAAAATAATCAGCCTGGGCCCTATTGCACAGTGTTTTATTAGCTAATAATATAGCTAATATAAGCTAATAAAACAGCTGTAATATTAGCTAATAAAACATTGTGCAATAGGGCCCTGGTCAAAATTAAGAAAAAGGTTGATTTTTAGCCTAAAAATTGAGAAAATTGCTAATTCGCGGCTAAAAATGGAAAACTCGCCAATTTACAGCTAAAATTGCGCCAAACGCCAATTTGTGACTGAAATTCAGAAAATTCGCTAATTCACAGGTTTGAAACGCTACGATGCGTCGCCGCTACAATTTTTAAAAAGCGCTATGATTCGCGGTTGAAATTGAGAAAAATTCAAATTTGGCTAAAAACTGAATTTTTCGACAATTTGCGGATTCTGAAGGCAACTTTTCAGGCTGAAATTGAAAAAAAGCGCCAATTTATGGCAATAGGTGAAGAAACCGTTAATTCGCGAGTAAACTGAGAAAAATCGCTCATGCATTGCGTACGGTGAACCAAAAAAATCCTAATTTGTGAAAAGTCCCCCTATTTTGCGGCTAATATTGAGGAAAACACTTAAGAAAAACGTTAATTTCCAGCTAAACTGAGAAAAGTTCTAACCCCCTGGTAAAAAAATTTTAGAAAACGGTAATATGCCGCTAAAATTGAGAAAAACGCCAAAACTCGTGGATAATTAAGAAACATCGTTCACGGGGGATAAAAACGATACTTGGCTGCTAAAGTTGAGAAAATGGGCACACTCTTGGCTATTGGAGGGGTTGGGGCAAAACCGCTAATATGCGGCTAAAATTGAGAAGAACGCGATACACTCGGCCAAAATTGAGAAAAGCGCTAATTTTCAGGTAGAGTTCAAAAATCGCCCTTAACTGAGAGATTGAGGCTATGATGAGGCCAACAATAAGTCCAAATTCAATAGTGTGCTGTCTGGGTGGAATGATGACTAAAATGTGAAATTACCCCCCTCCCCTCGCACTTACGAGATTTAAATCTGATCTCCCCCCCCCCCCAGACAAATTCCTAACTACGCTGTCACAGCATTGCGTAGTGCGTATCAAGTATTGCAGTCCAATCTGTCATTTGTTATTAGGTGATTGTGGACGGGAATAATCACAGACGGACGGTGTCTTGGAGAAGACGGGGTTTAAGCCTCTGCGAGATCTGTTGTCCTAATGAATAGTGGACTGATCGTGACACCTCAGCTAGGTTGCGTGAAATCTGGAGAACTTTGTTTCGATGTATTATTTTATCGTAGGCAAGGCCATTTCCTTGTGTAGTTGGGTGTTGCGAATGAACCATGGCGCATTTACTGCCATTCGAAGGACTTTGTTCTGGATGGTTTGCAATTTTTGTATTTTGGATGCGGCTGCTGCTCCCCATATATCTCACTGCCGTACAATATTAGAGGGCGGATTAGCAACGTGTATACCATCGTACAGAACCGTGGTTTTAGATTGTTTTTTCTGTTTAGGATGGGGTAGAGTAGCCGCAGTCTCAAATATCCGTCTCTGATTTTGTTGGTTATGTGTTTCTCCCAGGTTAGCCTTCTGTCTAAATGAATCCCGAGGTAGCGCACAGATTGTTTTTTGTCGTTCCATTTTACGATGCTGTTGCCTATGCTTAGTTCGGTAGGTTCCTTTGGGAAGCGGAGAGTAAATACCTTGGCCTGGCATTTAGCTGAATTTAGTATTATCTTCCACTTATTCATGTATAGTGCGACCTTCTCAAGTGCTCCTTGGACTGAGTTTCGTGCTTCATCGATGTCTTTGTTCGAGGAGTATAAGACAGTGTCATCTACGAAGATAGCGTGCTCGACATTTTGTGTACTTGGGAAGTCACTTATGTACAAGTTAAATAACATTGGCGAAAGAACCGATCCCTGGGGAGTTCCGGCGAGTATCGGTAGCTGCCTCGATGTAGTGTTGTTGATTCTTATGTAGAAGTATCTTTCGGTTAGGAATGAAGATATAATTTCATAGAGATATTTTGGCAGTCCCGCTTTTTTCAATTTATACTTGATTCCGACATGCCAAACCTTATCGAACGCTTTTTCGAGATCTAAGAAAATACCGACCGTATGCTCCTTGTTCTCGAATCCTTTTATTATATCTTCTGTGAGCCGGTAGGCTTGGTGAGTAGCTGAGTGCCTCGGGAGGAATCCAAATTGCTGCTGAGGGATAAGACCTTCCGTGTGCTTCGCTAGTCTACGTTGTATGTATTTTTCGAATAGTTTCACTAAGACAGGCAAGAGGCTGATAGGTCGGTAGTTTTGAACTAGCTCTTTGCTCTTCCCATAGGCTTCGGAAATACGATGATTTCGGCGGTTTTCCACGATGTCGGGAAATAACTCAGTTTTAGACACTTGTTGAAGATGTTTAGTATGTTCATTACTCCTTTATTTGGCAGATTACGAATCAAAATCGGTGGGATGCCATCCTTCCCAGGGCTTTTTTTCACTGAAATATTTTTGATCAGTTCGAATATCTCGTCGGGCTTTATGAACTCGAGTGTTAGTTCGACAGACTGCTGAGGGTGGTTAACGAAATCACTAATCACGCTGTCGCCTTCTGGGTCAGAACTGGTAGAAGAGGATGTTTCTGAGAACACTTTTTCGAGGTACTCAGCGAATGCGGCACACTTTTCTTCGTCGCCCGTGATAAATCCTGTCGTTGTGTCGAATTTGCGGGATATCGTTCGTTTTCCTGACGAGTTGTCTCGTGGCTTTCCATAGGCAGGGGTGGGCAAATTACAGCTTTTTGAGTAATTAATTACAAATTACTTCCAAAAAAGCGGATTAATTACAAATTACCAATTACTTTTCACTTCCACGAATAATTACAAATTACAATTACTGTAATTGAATTACTTTTTCAATTACCAATTACCAAAGAGCTGGATTTGTGGAACACGCAAGCGTCTTGCTCTTGTTCACTGTCATTTTTTTAGTGCGTCCAACAACGACAACAATCGAACGTCAGAACAGATCTTTGAGATAGAAGCAGGAACAGCATAGCCCCAAGATGCCAAACGCGTCGCATGAGTAGGGTTGCGAAATGTCCGGGGTCAAATTTGCTAATTTGACTAATTTTGCCCCACATCCCAGCCTGCGGACTGTCACGGGGAACCCCGGATAGTCATGGTTTGCTAATTTGGCTAATTCGCTAATGACTGATTCGTGGTCTCGCGATGCAACGTCCAGACTAAAATTAAGAAAAAGGTTGATTTTTAGCCTAAAAATTGAGAAAATTGCTAATTTGCAGCTTAAATTGAGTCAAACGCCAATTATTGGCAAAAATTGACAAAACTTGGTAGGTAAATGTACGGGTTGGAAATGCTACCATGCTGCTAAAATTTGAGAGGCATCACTAATTGAAAAACCGCTGATTTGCGGGTAATAATTAGAAAATAAAATAATCAGCCTGGGCCCTATTGCACAGTGTTTTATTAGCTAATAAAACAGCTGTAATATTAGCTAATAAAACATTGTGCAATAGGGCCCTGGTCAAAATTAAGAAAAAAAGGCCATTCTACGAATAAATTGTGGAAATCAACGCAAACCCCGCGGTTAAAGTTGAGAAAACACGCTATAACATTGACAAATAAAAGACGCTTTCAGGTTAAAATTGGACAAAAATGGCAAATTCACAACTGAAATGGCGTAAAATCGCCCATTCGCGTATGAAAAAGGGAATAGGATGCTGAATGGACGTAAAATTAGCACAAAACGCTATTTCACAGCTGAAATTGGGAAAAATCGCTATTCTGCAATTAGCAGATATAAAGTTGTGGAAAAACGTTAATTCGCGGATACAAAATGAAGAAAATCGCTAATTCCCGGAAAAAATTGAAAACATCACCAAATTAGCACAGCCAAAATTAAGAAAAACGTTAATTTTCAGTTCAAATTGGGGAAAAGTGCTAATTCTCAGTAAAAATTGCTAATTTGCAGCTTAAATTGAGTCAAACGCCAATTATTGGCAAAAATTGACAAAACTTGGTAGGTAAATGTACGGGTTGGAAATGCTACCATGCTGCTAAAATTTGAGAGGCATCACTAATTGAAAAACCGCTGATTTGCGGGTAATAATTAGAAAATAAAATAATCAGCCTGGGCCCTATTGCACAGTGTTTTATTAGCTAATAATATAGCTAATATTAGCTAATAAAACAGCTGTAATATTAGCTAATAAAACATTGTGCAATAGGGCCCTGGTCAAAATTAAGAAAAAGGTTGATTTTTAGCCTAAAAATTGAGAAAATTGCTAATTCGCGGCTAAAAATGGAAAACTCGCCATTTTACAGCTAAAATTGCGCCAAACGCCAATTTGTGACTGAAATTCAGAAAATTCGCTAATTCACAGGTTTGAAACGCTACGATGCGTCACCGCTACAATTTTAAAAAAGCGCTAATTCACGGTTTAAATTGAGAAAAATTCAAATTTTGCTAAAAACTGAATTTTACGGATTCTGAAGGCAACTTTTCAGGCTGAAATTGAAAAAAAGCGCCAATTTATGGCATTAGGTGAAGAAACCGTTAATTCGCGAGTAAACTGAGAAAAATCGCTCATGAATTGCGTACGGTGAACCAAAAAAATCCTAATTTGTGAAAAGTCCCCCTATTTTGCGGCTAATATTGAGGAAAACACTTAAGAAAAACGTTAATTTCCAGCTAAAACTGAGAAAAGTTCTAACCCCCTGGTAAAAAAATTTTAGAAAACGGTAATATGCCGCTAAAATTGAGAAAACGCCAAAACTCGTGGATAATTAAGAAACATAGTTCACGGGGGATAAAAACGATACTTTGCTGGTAATGTTGAGAAAATGGGCAAACTTTTGGCTATGGGAGGGGTTGGGGCAAAACCGCTAATATGCGGCTAAAATTGAGAAGAACGCGATACACTCGGCCAAAATTGAGAAAAGCGCTAATTTTCAGGTAGAGTTCAAAAATCGCCCTTAACTGAGAGATTGAGGCTATGATGAGGCCAACAATAAGTCCAAATTCAATAGTGTGCTGTCTGGGTGGAATGATGACTAAAATGTGAAATTACCCCCCTCCCCTCGCACTTACGAGATTTAAATCTGATCTCCCCCCCCCCCCCAGACAAATTCCTAACTACGCTGTCACAGCATTGCGTAGTGCGTATCAAGTATTGCAGTCCAATCTGTCATTTGTTATTAGGTGATTGTGGACGGGAATAATCACAGACGGACGGTGTCTTGGAGAAGACGGGGTTTAAGCCTCTGCGAGATCTGTTGTCCTAATGAATAGTGGACTGATCGTGACACCTCAGCTAGGTTGCGTGAAATCTGGAGAACTTTGTTTCGATGTATTATTTTATCGTAGGCAAGGCCATTTCCTTGTGTAGTTGGGTGTTGCGAATGAACCATGGCGCATTTACTGCCATTCGAAGGACTTTGTTCTGGATGGTTTGCAATTTTTGTATTTTGGATGCGGCTGCTGCTCCCCATATATCTCACTGCCGTACAATATTAGAGGGCGGATTAGCAACGTGTATACCATCGTACAGAACCGTGGTTTTAGATTGTTTTTTCTGTTTAGGATGGGGTAGAGTAGCCGCAGTCTCAAATATCCGTCTCTGATTTTGTTGGTTATGTGTTTCTCCCAGGTTAGCCTTCTGTCTAAATGAATCCCGAGGTAGCGCACAGATTGTTTTTTGTCGTTCCATTTTACGATGCTGTTGCCTATGCTTAGTTCGGTAGGTTCCTTTGGGAAGCGGAGAGTAAATACCTTGGCCTGGCATTTAGCTGAATTTAGTATTATCTTCCACTTATTCATGTATAGTGCGACCTTCTCAAGTGCTCCTTGGACTGAGTTTCGTGCTTCATCGATGTCTTTGTTCGAGGAGTATAAGACAGTGTCATCTACGAAGATAGCGTGCTCGACATTTTGTGTACTTGGGAAGTCACTTATGTACAAGTTAAATAACATTGGCGAAAGAACCGATCCCTGGGGAGTTCCGGCGAGTATCGGTAGCTGCCTCGATGTAGTGTTGTTGATTCTTATGTAGAAGTATCTTTCGGTTAGGAATGAAGATATAATTTCATAGAGATATTTTGGCAGTCCCGCTTTTTTCAATTTATACTTGATTCCGACATGCCAAACCTTATCGAACGCTTTTTCGAGATCTAAGAAAATACCGACCGTATGCTCCTTGTTCTCGAATCCTTTTATTATATCTTCTGTGAGCCGGTAGGCTTGGTGAGTAGCTGAGTGCCTCGGGAGGAATCCAAATTGCTGCTGAGGGATAAGACCTTCCGTGTGCTTCGCTAGTCTACGTTGTATGTATTTTTCGAATAGTTTCACTAAGACAGGCAAGAGGCTGATAGGTCGGTAGTTTTGAACTAGCTCTTTGCTCTTCCCATAGGCTTCGGAAATACGATGATTTCGGCGGTTTTCCACGATGTCGGGAAATAACTCAGTTTTAGACACTTGTTGAAGATGTTTAGTATGTTCATTACTCCTTTATTTGGCAGATTACGATTCAAAATCGGTGGGATGCCATCCTTCCCAGGGCTTTTTTTCACTGAAATATTTTTGATCAGTTCGAATATCTCGTCGGGCTTTATGAACTCGAGTGTTAGTTCGACAGACTGCTGAGGGTGGTTAACGAAATCACTAATCACGCTGTCGCCTTCTGGGTCAGAACTGGTAGAAGAGGATGTTTCTGAGAACACTTTTTCGAGGTACTCAGCGAATGCGGCACACTTTTCTTCGTCGCTCGTGATAAATCCTGTCGTTGTGTCGAATTTTCGGGATATCGTTCGTTTTCCTGACGAGTTGTCTCGTGGCTTTCCATAGGCAGGGGTGGGCAAATTACAGCTTTTTGAGTAATTAATTACAAATTACTTCCAAAAAAGCGGATTAATTACAAATTACCAATTACTTTTCACTTCCACGAATAATTACAAATTACAATTACTGTAATTGAATTACTTTTTCAATTACCAATTACCAAAGAGCTGGATTTGTGGAACACGCAAGCGTCTTGCTCTTGTTCACTGTCATTTTTTTAGTGCGTCCAACAACGACAACAATCGAACGTCAGAACAGATCTTTGAGATAGGAAGCAGGAACAGCATAGCCCCAAGATGCCAAACGCGTCGCATGAGTAGGGTTGCGAAATGTCCGGGGTCAAATTTGCTAATTTGACTAATTTTGCCCCACATCCCAGCCTGCGGACTGTCACGGGGAACCCCGGATAGTCATGGTTTGCTAATTTGGCTAATTCGCTAATGACTGATTCGTGGTCTCGCGATGCAACGTCCAGACTAAAATTAAGAAACAAATCGCTGATTCCCGGAACAAGGAGGCCATTCTACGAATAAATTGTGAAAATGGGGAAAAATTGTTAATTTGCAGCTTAAATTGAGTCAAACGCCGATTTTTGGCAAAAATTGAAAAAATTCAGTAGATAATGCACGGGTTGCATGGAGATGCTACCACGCTGCTAAAATTTATAAAAAGCGAAAATTCGCTTAAAATTGAGAAACATCAATAATTCACGAATTAAGTGTCGTGAAATTTATAATTTAAAAATGATGATTTTTTGACAGAAATGGATGGATAGATGTAAATATTTTGGTTTGAATAAGGTTTGAACAAACAAATTTTCATTTATAATTTAAATTCGTACCTTCTGAAGGCATATTTGTGGCTAAAATCAGAAAAATGGCAAATTTATGCATGGCTATAGTATAATGTTAAAAATTACGCTAATTCACGGCTAGAACTGAAAAGAAGCAATAATCTATATCTATAAAAGTTATATAAAATTGCTAATGCGGTGGTAACATGAGAAAAACCGCTGATTTGCGGGTAATATTTATAAAATAAAATAATCAGCCTGGTCAAAATTAAGAGAAAGGTTAATTTTAAGCCTAAAAATTGAGAAAATTGCTAATTCGCGGCTAAGAATGGAAAAAATCGTCAATTTACAGCTGAAATTGCGCCAGACGCCAATTTGTGACTGAAATTGAGAAAATTCGCTAATTCACAGGTTTGAAACGCCATGACACGTCGCCGCTACAATTTAAAAAAAGCGCTATTCTTCTCGCGCTAATTCTTATTTGCACCAAAAACTGAATATACGCCAATTTGCGGATTCTGAAGGCAGCTTTTCAGGCTGAAATTAAAAAAAAAAGCCAATTTGTGGCAATAGGTGAAGAAACCGCTAATTCCCGAGTAAACTGAGGAAAATCGCTCTTGCATTGCGTATGGTGAAACAAAAACATCGTAATTCGTGAAAAGTCCGCCTATTTTGCGGCTAATATTGAGGAAAACACTAAAGAAAAACGTTAATTTCCAGCTGAAACTGAGAAAAGTGCTAATCCCCTGGTAAAAATATTAAAAAGTCGGTAATACGCTGCTGAAATTGAGGAAAACGTGGATAACTAAGAAACATCGCTCTCAGGATAAAAACGATACTTTGCTGCTAAAGTTGAGAAAATGCGCAAATTCATGGATATGGAAGGGGGTGGGGCAAAACCGCTAATCTGCTGCTGAAATTGAGAAGAACGATACACTCGGCCAAAATTGAGAAAAGCGCTAATTTGCGAGTCGAGTCCAAAAATCGCCCTTAAAATGAGAGATCGAGGCTATGATGAGGCCAGCAAGATGTCCAGATTCAAGAGTGTGCTGGCTGGGTGGAATGATGACTAAAATGTGAAATTACCCGACTCCTTTCAACCTTACGAGATTTCAATCTGATCCTTCCCCCCCCCCCCAAGACAAATGCCTACTTACGCCACTGGTTTGGAGTGTTGATCTTTGAAACTTTTGTACCGTTTTTCTCAAATTTCAAATTGGCAACCCTAAGCTCGAGGATATCGCTCGTGTCATAATTGCTTTGAAACTCTTTTTTTTTCAGAGAATTTCATGCAAAAACTCCTCCAAAAGCTCCGTGTAAGGCGCGAAATAGTACCCGCTGAGTTTTCGAAGTAATATTGGCTCTGAAGATTGAAATGTAATTGGTAATTGTTAATTACAAATTACTTCGAAAAAGTGCTTTTAATTACAAATTATCAATTACAATGGCGTGTTGTTATCAATTAGAAATTACCAATTACTAATTGTAATTGGATTACGTAATTCAATTACATGTAATTCAATTACTGCCCAGCCCTGGGTGTAGGGCTATAGCGATTGATTTGTTCGCAGAAGCGAGTGGATGAGTTGAGTAAGCTTGTTGTTTAACGTTCATAGTTTGAGAAGAATTTGAGCACATAGGAGATGATTTGAGGGACGTAAGGTTGTATGGATTCCATCACTGATTTTAGGATAGTAGAGAATATATTTTCAGTTTTTTGATAGCTGGCGTTGAAAGAAGGACTGTCGTCAGAGTTGTTGAATTTCGCCTTTGTTGCCTCAGCGTATGAGCCTGATGGGGGTTTTTTTTCTAGGACTCGGCCCATTGGTGGCGCTTTTTTCCTTGATGTTTAACGTTTGGTCAGGAGCGGTATCCTTTTTTCCGGTTCGCTGTTTGATGCTTAAATAGTATTCACAACCTCTATAGTTAGCCGGGTGGTTTTTTCCGCATTTCACGCATACGGCTTCATTGTCCTTCGGCAATTTGCAGTCTTTATAATGATGATTTTCTTTGCATTTAACGCATCTGCTGGGGAGCTTACAGTAGTTTTGAGTGTGATGGAATCTTTGGCAGTTTTTGCATTGGGGAATTATTTTTGGTTTATGTCTCGGTTCTACCTTTACAATTGAATAGCAGAGTTTGGTAAGGTCGAAGATTGTTTGTTCCTTGTCAGGGGTCCTTTTTTTTGGTCGACGAAGCATATGGGGGTTGGATTTCGGTCTTTATTTAATAATCTGGTGACTCTCTTGACTGCGAAGGACTGGCTTAAAAGATCTTCTTGGATTTCTTTTTCTGAGAGAGACAATGGCACTGTTGAAGTAGAACATCAAAAGATGTATCGTCTTAATTAACCAAATGGGGCTTCACCCTTTTGTTTATTGTTTTTATCCCACCTGCTTTTTTTGAACTTGAAAATAGTTGTGTTAAAATAAAACTAAATAGCCCGTTTTAGTGCATTTCATTCAAAAAATGCACTATTGGTCTCGCCCTGATGGTCGCACTAATGGGTTGTGATACATTTTTTTCACGTTTCAGAACCCCTAGAACAAGAATCCGAGGTCGGTTCGATTTGCTATATATATATATATATGGCCCCTCTTTTGTTAGCACGATCACGGTCGCAATTTTTGACTTAGGGCAACCAAATTCGGCCTAAAAATCAATATCGTGAATATCTCGGACGAGTTCGTGATCCAGATGAATCGGTCCACGGGAACGGTGTGAAAGAGGAGTTTGAATTAGTTGAAAATTCGCTACCGCACGGCTGTTGCTGCAATTGCCCCCAAAATTGAATCGAGTAATGAGAAATGAACGCGCTTTCGTACGAGACCTTAGTGAACCAAATCCGTTGATATGGCAGGGGAGTTCTCGGTGGAGGGGAGCTATTAAATTAACGCTATGCCTTTATGGACCACCCAATTACCAAAAAATTTCATTGACATTGTATTTTGAGCAGTCTCTTTTGTTTGTTTTGCCTACAGCCTAATAAATCTTGAGTAAAAAATCCTGAGGTGGGCCAAAAAGGGAGAAACAAACAAAAAATTTAAAACAAATTGTTTCGGATTCGAACACAAGCACTCCGCAATGGCGAAATTGTGACATACCATTTAACCTAATGTAACTGATCTGAAAATTGACGTAATCTGAAGAGTTTTGTTCCGACAGCAGCCTGTCGGGCAAAGTGATTTTTTTTAATTACCTAAAAAAAAAGTTTTGTTCCGACAGCAGCCTGTCGGGAAAAGTGCAATTCATTCATGCGACAATCGACTCAAACCTCATAAGTTAGAACGATATCGAATGAAATTTAGGCCGGGATAAAGATTTTAATTGCAAATATGTAATTCCTCTGACAAGAGTCCCCCTTCCCATATCGTATATGCAACCCAACCGAATCTGTTCACCGTGGTATGGTGTATTTATTATATTTACATTTTCCTCATTTTGTTCCCCCTCAGTTGGTGCCAAAAAAGGGGCCTGCGGTAAAAAGAAACACGATTTTATGATTTTGACTTTCTATATACCACGGCCTAAATGTCATTCATAATTGATTGATATCGTTCTAACTTATGAGGTTTGACTCGATTGTCGCATGAATGAAATGCACTTTTCCCGACAGGCTGCTGTCGGAACTTTATTTTTCACTCTAAAACTTAATAGGTTATGGGTTCAGCGTTTCCCGCATGAAAATAAAGTTTTAGGAAAATAGGAACATTGTCGGAGACTTTCGAGATGGACCTAAAAGTCAATATCGGACTACTGGAAGGCAAGAGCAATTGGGCTACCTGGAAGTACAAGGTTTTGATTCTTTTGAGGAGTATTCCCGGAGGCGAAGATGTGGTCAAAGGTACAATTTTGAAGCCCACGAAGCCTAACGCAAGTTCTAGCGAAAATGAGGTAAGAGACTACGAAATTAAGTTAAACCTCTACCAAAACGCCGATACGAAAGCCCTTCTAGTTTTAACAACTAATATGACTGAAGAGACACTCACTAAAGTGATGCGTTTCGACAATTCGAGAGATGTATGGAATGATCTCCATAGACTTTATGACGGAGTTACTGAAGACAAAACGTTCAATTTATGTATGCAATTTTTCACGTACAAATACGACTCCGACGATGACATGACAAATCACCTCTCAAAATTGAAGAAATATTTGGAACAGTCTTAATATAGAAATTTGTTGTCCGGAACGTCCAGACAAACTTCCAGAAATTTGCAAAATTCTCGATACACTACCCCCAGAGTATTTTTCGTTTAGATCAAGTTGGCAGTTACTGCAGAAGTCAGAACGATCGATCGAAAACCTGACTAGTCAGCTTTGTGCTCACGGGAGAGTTTTGAAGGGAGCGTGTGCTGAGTCAAAAGGCGAACAGGCCTTGTTGTCGTTGTCTAAAGTTAAGACGAAAAGTAAAATAAGTTGCTATTATTGTAAAAAGGAAGGACACATTGTGAAAAATTGTTTGAAGTGGAAAAAAGACGGTTGTCCACCAAAACAAGTGAACAAGAGGGACAATGAATTGTCTAGCATGACATTAATGGTAGCTGACGTTTTTTCAGCTGAAAGTGACCGTACAAACTGGTACGTCGACAATGGGGCAACAAACCATATTTGTAACAATAATGAAAAAATGTTCAAGTCAATAAAATCTTTCACTAGTCCCCGTAAAGTTACCACCGCAGACGGGAAAACAGCGAATGCTGAGGGCTATGGTGACATAGAACTTTCGATTTCGAAAGGTAACTCTATTTCTAAAGTTACTCTATCGAACGTGTGGTTGGTGCCAAGCATGCACAAGAACCTTTTCTCAGTTCTGTCGGCACATGACAAACACGCCAAGATTAAGTTCATGTCAACAGCAGAAAGGTGCATTTTTGAAGTCAATGGGAAGACGATTCTGACGGGAAGGCGAATTCGTCACAATGGCCTTTATCAATTAGACGTTAAAAATAACTACAGGCACACAACTGTTTCTTCAATTAATGCAGTTACCGATCAGAACCTATTGCTTCAGCTGTATCACGAACGTTTAGCCCAAACGACATACAAGAAGAGTCATCGAACGGGAGCTTGGGGTTAAATTAAGCGGTAATTCTGAGCTATGCGAGGGCTGTGTGTACGGAAAAGCGTACAAATTGAAGTTCGGTACCAGGCAAAGGGCGACTTCTCCTGGGGAAATAATTCATGCCGATGTCCGTGGCCCGTTTACGAAGTCTTTTTCGGGTTATCGTTATTTTGTTCTTTTTAAAGATGACTTCACAAGATTCAAATTTATTTATTTCGTAAAAGAGAAGTCAGAAGTACACGAAAAGTTCCTTCGGGTACTCAAAGAAGCCGATAGAGCAGGTCACCGGGTCCGAGCTCTGATGTCGGACAACGGAGGTGAATTCGATAATTTAAAAATGAAAAAGACTCTAGATGAACATGACATCGAACAAATTTTAACGATGCCGTACTGCAGTGAGATGAATGGTTTTATCGAATCGTACAGTTGTCGAAGCAGCAAGAGCAATGTTACATTCTCACTGCCAATTACCGCAGGCATTGTGGGCAGAATTGACAAATGCAGCGGTTTACGTGTTGAATAGAACAGGAAACTCAGGTTCAAAAGATAAGTCACCATTCGAACTCTGGCTGGGGAAAAGACCAAGCATCAAACATTTAAGGATCGTCGGAAGCGAATGCTTCGTCCATATCCCGAAACAAAAAAGGAAAAAGTTTGATAAAAAAGCCGTAAAGGGAATCTTTGTCGGATATGACTTCGGAGGATACAGAATTTGGACTCACGGGAGAAAGATAATCAGATCTAGGGATGTTATATTCAACGAAAAGCCATTAATCACACAGACCGTAATATCCATCCCAACAGACGAAAATCACGACAAAGAAATTACACATGGTAAAGAAATAGAAGAAAATAAAATTGAGAAGAAAAGTGACGAAGAAGAAAACTGTCAAGAAATAATTGACGATGATGAGAATGAAGACTTTCATGGGTTCTCGGACGAGGAATTTGAAGAAGAAAACCAGACCGTGAAACTTCGAGATCGATGCCGTATTCAACCTCCAGAAAGATACGGTTACGTCAATCACTTGGCAACTGAAACTCAAATTCCAGAAACCTATGAAGAAGCGATTCGTTCTGAAGAGGCAAAGAAATGGAGACAAGCGATGTCAGACAAAATCAGGTCTCTTAAAGAGAACGAAACTTGGGAGCTCGTTAAACTACCTACAAATAAGAAAACCTTGTCTTGCAAGTGGATTTTCAAAGCCAAAGAGAATCCAGATGGCACAGTTGAAAGATACAAGGCTAGGCTAGTTGTGAAAGGTTTTTCACAAAAGAAAGGAGTTGATTACTACGAAACATTTAGTCCTGTTACGAAAATGAGCACCATCCGAACCATTCTAAGTGTCGCAGCAAAGAAAAATATGATTCTTACCCACTTTGACGTTTCTACAGCGTTTCTTTACGGAAAGCTTGACGAGGGCGAAGAAGTTTTTATAGAACAACCGGAAGGATTCGATGATGGGTCAAGAAGAGTATGCAGGCTTAAGAGAAGCTTATATGGCCTGAAACAAGCTGCTAGATGTTGGCACAAGCGAATTACTCAAGTTTTCAAAAAACTGGGATTTAAAAAGAGCTCTGCAGATCCCTGTGTTTTCATTAAAATGGCGGACAACGATCAAATAGTTGTTGCTTTTTATGTAGTCGACGGTCTTGTAGCTTCGACTAGCCAAACTCTCCTAGATGATTTTTTGAGAGCGATGCAGACGGAGTTCAAGATAACTTTCAAACCATTGAATTACTTTCTCGGACTAGAAATTCAGTAGGATTCAGATGGTACCATAAAAATTCATCAAAAGAATTACACTAGGCGTCTACTAGAGAGGTTTGGCATGGGCCTCATGCAAACCGATTTCAACACCAATAATCAGTGGACAAGAAACTACTGAACTAGGGAGAGAAAAAACCACGAATTTTCCTTTCCGCCAAGCCGTCGGTGGACTTATGTACTTAATGGTTTCAACCAGACCAGATATAGCCTACGCGGTTGGCGTGATGTCTCGGAAATTAGAAAATCCAACATCGGAAGACATTATAAAATTAAAACGAATTTTCAGGTATCTCAAAGGTACTGAGGACGCCGGAATTGTATTCAGACCTGGAGATTCTACTCTCGAAGGATTCAGTGACGCAGATCTCGCTGGAGATGTCGAGACAGGACGTTCAACCACACGAGTTCTGTGCATTCATGCAAGTGGACCTATATCATGGATGAGCCAGAGACAATCAAGTGTTGCTCTTTCAACTACAGAAGCCGAGCTAGTAGCTGCGAGTGAGGCTGCTCGAGAAGTCGTTTGGGCAAGCAGACTCATAGAAGAATTGGAACAGAATCGAAAGACTCCAACAATTTTTATCGACAACGAAGCTGCTCTCAAACTGTCTAAAAATCCAGAGTTTCACAAGCGAACAAAATATGTAAGAATTAGACATTTCTATGTGAGAGAGTTGGTTCAAGAAGGAATTTTTGACGTGAAACCTATCAGCTCAAGTCTCCAACTCGCTGACGTTCTAACGAAGCCATTAACAAAGCCTAGGTTGATGGCCTTGTCAAGCAAAATCGGAATGACGAACATCTCTTCGATGAGGGAGAGTGTTGAAGTAGAACATCAAAAGATGTAGGTATCGTCTTAATTAACCAAATGGGGCTTCACCCTTTTGTTTATTGTTTTTATCCCACCTGCTTTTTTTGAACTTGAAAATAGTTGTGTTAAAATAAAACTAAATAGCCCGTTTTTATTTTTCACTCTAAAACTTAATAGGCACGCCCCGTATGGCAACTTCAAGTGATTTTTTATCGTTAGGGGGACAGAAACAGAAGGTGTGGTAAGGAATATTTTCCTTGTCGAAGAATTTAGTTATCGAACGGTAGTCTTCTGAGGTTTGTAGGAGAATTTTAGTGGAACTCTTGGTCATCTTTGTTGAGAACTCTGATTTGCATAAGAGTTTCAAGTCGGTCACCACTCTTTGATAATTGGTTACTCCTTCATGAAGGTACACGGGCGGAATTTTGTCTTTACGGTTGTCATTATTATTGTTTTTGTTTTCAACGTGGAAGGTTGTTAACTCCTCCTCCATTTTGTCACTGAGGATAGAGTATCTGTTGTTTATTATTGTTGGTGGACTTTTGACTACATCCGTTTTTTTTTCTTTTTGTTTTAAGGTAATGAGATTGCGAGCCATTTGCACGGGTGGTTTTTCTTGTATTTGTTGTGGGTGACTGCTGCCATTCTTTATCGTTAGGATCCCCTATGA
This sequence comes from Corythucha ciliata, assembly GCA_038030265.1. NCBI lineage: Eukaryota > Metazoa > Arthropoda > Insecta > Hemiptera > Tingidae > Corythucha > Corythucha ciliata. The sequence goes on from CM075938.1 coordinate 7,271,879, forward strand.
TTTACCGTGAATGGGTCGGGCTCACCTGATGTATCATCGAGTAGCGGGGGAATGGGTTCATTCGACGTGTCTTCTTCCATATACCGCCGAGCGGCCCGAGGGGATTTTCGTTGAATGAGGACTTTTATAATTATTGTCTTTATATTATGATGTATTACGTAATACAGTAGTGGGTTTACTCCCGAAAGCACGGCACTCAACCGCTTAGTATGGGGAATAATATAGTAAGCGAATAATAAATAAAGCTGGAGAAAGGAGATATGATCACAGTCCAACGGGTCAAACTGAACTGGGATTTCATCTTGAAATTAACAATTTCCTTACAAACCTTGAAATTTTGTTCAAAAAGGGCAATTTCCTCGAACAATACGTAATTTTCTTTCGTGAAATTACTATTTTCTTATTAAACTGACGATGTACTCTGACGAAAATTTCCTCATAAAATCAACCATTATGCCCATAAGCTTAAGATGTCTTATAAAATTGAAAGTTTTCGCATAAACAGACAATTTCGTTATGGAATCGACAATTTTTACGTAAAACCGACGAGTTTTTTCATAAAATGGACAATTATGTCACCTTAAACGTTGCTCTTGGTGAAGCATTTAGCATATTTGTTGCCCTTGACGCGGCATTTCACATAAATTTTGCCTTTAATGTGGTGATTCACGTGAGTGTTTTCCTGATTGTGGCGTTTTGCCCGCCCTGGGGCATTTTGCGTCGAAAGAGTTTTTTTCTTCAAAATGTGACGTCTCGCTTTAAAATGTTGCCCTTGGCGTGACCTTTCGCTTAAATAATTTTGCCCATGACGTGGCGGCGCCCAACGTCAATTTTCCCCTCAGTAAGACCATTCGCGAGAGTTTTTCCGTTAAACAACTTGGTACTTCGTGACTCTCGAGAATGTCTGATCCCCGGGCCTCTGATGATTTTTTTTTTTTTTTTTGCGCAAGTAAATTAGCAAATTTTCCCAAATTGACCCCCCAATTAGCCTTTTTTTTTAGCCGCAAATGATCGTTTTTACTAATTTTAGCTGCTAATTATGAATTTTGCTACGTTTCACAAAAGAATTAAGAGTTCCCAAAATTTTCGCCGCGCATTAGCTAACGCTTTTTCTGAAATTTGGCCGCGGATTAGCGATTTTTTTCTCTTTCTGGCACGAAGTTATACCTTTAGAAGCTGCGAATTGACGTTTTCTTTTGCTTCAGCGCTTCTTCTCAATATCATCCATGAATTAGCAACTTTTTCTTAATTTTAGCTGCGAATTAGCGAGATTTGTTTCGCTTTTAGCTATGGATAAGCGTTTTTTCGCAGTTTGAGCCCCAAACTTGCCTTTAAAAGCTGAAAATTGTCGTTTCCATACCTCTAGTCTCTAAGTAGCGCTTTTTTTTTTATTACAATTCATTCTCCACTTTAGCCGCGAATACGTAATTTTAGCCGCTAAAGAGCGATTTCATCCAATTTTATCCGTGAATTAGCATGTTTTCTCACTTCTGTCCTTGAATCAGTTATTTTTCTCAATAATTTCAGCCGTGAATTAGCCACTTATCTCAATTTTTTTATTTTCAATATTGGTTTGGATTAAGTGGGCACTTGGGCGGGGCGGGGGGGGGGGTGATTAGCCGCCTACGAGGAGGCGCAAATTGTAGCTTTTTCCATTTGCACACAAATCCGAGGGGCGCCGAAGTCCAACGTTAAAAATGATAATTTACCACTGCAGGAGGCCACGGGCGGGCCATTGTGAAAGGCTCAGCGGGCCACTTCTTGGCCGCGCCCCGCCCCGCCGTGGGTTCGTTAGGGGTTTCACGATGCTCAAGAAATAATTTTACGTTTTTTTTATATTTATTTTCAATTCGAAAACGATCACAATTAACGTTATATTCTGTCGTTACAACTAAATTTAGAAAGTACATATTTTCCAGGCATCCTTTAGGCTGATGATGTACGAATAATTCAGATTTAAGGAATAAAAACCTAGATTTCAAGTCTTTGAATCACGCATAACTTCCGTTGACATTAATTAACTCTACTGAGAAAAAAAAAATGAAAGAATATTTTTTGGTTTGATTTTTCTTCGAAAGTAAAGTCTTTATCACGAGTCTTGGTATTAATAACAACAAACTTCTTTCAAGTGGACATTTTGCTTAAAGGAAAAATGGTTGCAATTATATAAAATAAGAATATTTCTAATTGCATGGCAGGAAAGAAGGAAACCTTCACTTTTTTTTTCTAATCGAACATTACTTCTGTTCCTTAATACGACACTTAAAATTCCCCCTCCCCCCCACTTATCGACGACGCGTTCTTCTTTCTCCATTTTTGCTGCTTTGTTTTTGTTTTTTGTTTTTTACATGCTCAAGTAGCCGCGAGCCTGGCTATTTCTTCGACCGATCACGTACACGATGAGCACGACGAGGACAAGGACGGCCAACGCTATGCCCACCATGACGGGAACAATGTCACTGGCGTCTGTCTGACAGACGAGTGCCAGTGAAAATTTGTCCGACTTGGAATTATGGAAAGCTTCGACGTGAACATCGGTGATTGTGATTTTCAATTGGCCCTGAGCAATGTCAGAATTGTTGCTAAGCGGGCCGGTGACGGGCTCGGACCATGTACACTCGTAGGAGTTTTTCAAATTGGTAGTGAACGCTTTCACTTTGGCTGAGAATTTAGCTGTTTTGTTGACTAAAAAAAAAAAAGGAAAATCATCGTTCAATTAAAATAATTTGCGCTTTTCAACTAAAACTTCCACTCACAAGAACTTAATTTAGAAACGACGTCAATACTAGACAAAGAGTAGGACTCAGTCTTATTTTCCAATTCAAAGCTAAAAGTCATGGTGTTATTAGGCCAAGAGATCTGCAAGACCTGAGAGTCATTGCCACAGTGTCCAGTTCCAGTGGCGTTCTCCGGGACCGGTATGACTTGTTGAGTACCCTGTAAATAAAAGCCAAATTCAATCACAATGAAGAGGCTGACGCTGTCCTTGAGTTTCTTGTGTTTCAATTAACACAGCAGGCTCATGCCTTAAAGACAATAAATCCCCAAAATCAAACAAATACGCAGAAGTAATCCAATACGCGGCTGTGAAATAGTTAGAATTACGTTCCCCTCTCACGCCTGTTTGAGTTTAGTAATACAAATTTTGGAACAACGCAAAAAATCGTACATAAGAACTGTCAGTTTTAATGATAAATCACGAGTTCTTTGTTAGTTGTTTCTGGGCCGCAGTTAATGAGCCATAAATAACGACACTCATTTGTATAAGGTGAAAGTGACTAATCTGCCGCCACCCCCCCCACCACCACCATACGCTCTTGAGAGAATCCAAGCTTCAAACTATAAATATATGTTTGTAGGAAAGACAGGAAGGAATGTAAGATTTCAAGGAATGTTGGAGCTAACAAATTGGATTTAATTGAATTTACGCGTGGTTCAAGCGCGTTATATGTGACAATTCTGGAAAAAGGAAAGTTTCCAATGGATTGGTAACGCGATTCAAGGTTTCCCAAGAGCAATTTTCAACAGCCAAAAATCACGGCTTGACAATGTCAAAACGTCAAAAATTGCGCTCAAATTTATCGTAATTATTAACTAAAGCATAAAAGTAAAACCAACTTACGTTAATGTTGTATTCGAGTTTAATTTTCATTGAGGCGAGAATGCAAACAGTGCTGTTCGGACCTCGGACAATCCAGTTGTATTCTGGAGGTGAAGGTGGTGGAGTTGGCGTGGGAACTGGTGGTGTCGTAGTCGACGAAGTTGTTATCGGTGGGCTGGAAGATGTAGTTGGTGCTTGACTGGAACTGGTGGTCGGTGGAGGAGGAGTCACAGTGGAGGTGGGTTTCGTCGGAGGTGGCGGAGTAGTTGTGGTCGAGGAAGTAGTCGGCTTTGGACGTGCAGTGGGCGCGAGAGTCACCGCGTGGGGATCATCGTTGTTGACTGGCTGATCGATTTTGGCGGTTAATGTTGGAGACGCTGCTCCTTTTTCCGGGGTCTCTGTAGCTTTATTGGACTTTGGTTGAGGGCTGTCTGCTACCGTTAGGGATTCAACTTTTGATGACATCTCATGATGTGTCACGGCGTCGCTGGTTTTTTCGTTGTTATCGCTTGACCCTGATGACAATATAAACATAAAGAATAATTAATCAAAGAAAGAAAGTATGCTAAAGGATAGAATTATCCTGAGGTGGGAACAACACACACATTTCCAAGAAACTCTAGAATTAAAATCAAACGGCAGTCTAGTTCAAAATCAACCACCCGCGGTGGGATCCTAGATGGCGGCGAAAGGAACAGCAACCTCCTGCGGACGATTGTCACTCAATTTTCGCGAGGAGCAGATTCTCGCGTGTACAGTCAGGGGCGGACAGGGGTATCGAGCCGCGTCAGACGTGAGCTTCAGTTTGTGACTGCTAACGCAGTGGCGTAGAGTTTGGGGGGGGGGGTGAAGCAGGCCATCGCCCAGACAACAGAAGACAAAATTATATTTTCGGCCCTTCCCCACCGTATTTTAACTGCATTCAAATTTATCCAACAGAAGTTGTTCCGCGGTTGTAGTCAGTTTTCTTCCTGCAGAACCCCACACAATTACACCGTACTTAAGAATTGGAAAAACCAAGCCGCAAGACCGATCTTAAGGTCAATACAGACTAATCGGACGTGACGTGGGAACACGCAGTAATCCCCCCTCACAGTGAAAATAAATTTCAGTGCCTAATTTTGACAAATTGGATGAAATCAACACCACACGTAGCGTTAAATTATGGCTTATTCTTAGCTTTAGCCGCAAGTCAGCGCTTTTTCCATACCTTATTCGCAGATTAGCGCTTTTTCTCAATTTAAAGCCGCGAATTAGCACTTTTTCTTAATTTAAGCCGAGAATTGGATATTTTTCTCCATTTCAGTAGCGAATTAGCGTTTTCTTCATTTCAGCTGCGAATTAATGAGATTTTTTCACTCGTAGTCACGAATTAGCGCTTTTTCCATTACTTTAGCCTTAAAGTTGCATTCACCTCGAACTGGCATTCTCTTGATTTTAACCGCTAACTAGCGTTTTTGTCCACTATGACATTGAATTTGCGTATTTTTCTCAATTTTACCTGGATATTTGAGCCATTTCTTAATTTTATTCGCCAATTAACGTTTTCATTTCAAACGCTCATAGTCATGAATTAGCGTTTTTCTCAATTTTACCCGCGAATATGTGCGATGTTTCTTAATATTTGCCGCGAATTAGCGGCTTTTTCCACTCTTGGCCATTAGTTAGCGCCTTTTCTCAATTTGTGGCCAAGAATTCCTTCGTCAAGGAGTCGCGAATTGGCGTTTACTTAATTTTCCAGTGCCATGAATCGGCACTTTTTATGAATTTTACCTGCGAATTAGCGTTTTTCTCAATTTTAACCGTGAATTACCGTTCTTTCTACATTTTATTCGCGAATTTTAGCACTGTTCCTCAATATCATCCACAAATTTTAGTGATTTTTCTATATTTTTAACCGCGAAGCATCCTTTTGTCTCATGTTATTAGCGATTTTTCCCAATTTCAGCCGTGAATTAGTGTTTTCCTAATTATATTCCGTGAATCAGCTCTTTTTACAAATGTTTTAGAGTGCTATCGCGGAGTACAGGGCCATTTTATAGCTAAAATAAAGTAAAACGCCATAATGTGCTGTTCTTGAACCAAGTCTGCGTCTAGAATGAATTGAGGTAAATCGCTAATTCGCAAATATTAGTGAGAAAACGCACTAATTATCGTTAAAAAATAGATGAAAAACCGCTTGATCATGTCTAAAATTGAGACATTTTAGCCGCTAATTACAGCTTTTACTCAGTTTCAGCCCCGAATTGATGAATTTTCAGAAAATCAGTGAAGCTGCTGGTTCAAAAACAGAACATTATGGTGTTTTATTCTAAAATTTAGCTATAAAATGGCTCTATAGTCCGGGATTCTGCGATTTTTTCACAGTCTTGGTTTGGAAGTTGCACAGTGAAACAGCAAATGAGCGATTTTTTTTTTTTTTCTTGCAGTTTTAGCCACGAATATTTGCGCTCTTTCCAGCCTTCATGGCGCGTAATTGTCATAAGAACAGTATTTCAGTGCGCATTGGGAATTTCAGCCGCCTAAGTGCCTACACGAACTGTAGGGATTAGCGTATTTTGTCTATTTTAGCCGCCAAGTTGCCTCCGTATAAGGAGCGAATTAGTACATTTCTCAATTTCAGCTTCCAGAATAGCGCTTGCGTGGGCTTAATCGAGTATTCAGCGAAAAAGTTGGTGAGCATCCGTCAACGCTCTATCCTCCAAGTCGGATGGACTGAAAATCGTCGGAAGGAGCCAAATTCTCGTCCAACCAGATACCAAGACTACTTTCCACGTACCTTCATCTTGACCATAAAACCTAAAAATCCTAATTTTTCCATCTTCAAGCTATTCGGGAGCGGCGGTCCGCCCAATACTCACCACTACCTCGGTACGCTACTGAACGGATCTGCTGATGGGGGCGCAGGGAGCAAACCCCGACAAGTTTAGTAATTTATGGAGGTAACCACGCGAATTTCATGGTTCCTAAAAGATCCAGATTGAGTATTGGGGTAATTTAGCCCGGACGTTGGGGTAATTGGGTTTCGGCCGTCGGGCAACACTGATAACAGACTCACCCAAGTTTCTTCTTTAACCACAGAGATAAGGTTATTATAGTCGAGACAAGTTTTTATTACAGTCTTATTTTGTACCATGTCCAAGTCAAGCTTGGTACTCTTTACTCCAAAATGCCGATTCCCCAGGCAAGCAAAATGATCAGTGCAATCAGCCTCGTAAATCAATCCCTCAGTCACTAATTCCATCGATCCCTTTGCAAATATGTGATCAATGCATGTTTTCGAGAAACTACTTATCCTAGTGTAACCATTAATGGCAGAAAGCACCCCACGTGCTGCTAAAATACCCAAGTAGTCGCTCACTTCCAAACTCCTGGAAAGGATGTCGATATTCAGGTCTCCACAGAAAATATGTCTTGCCCAATAAGGAACCCGCCCCACACAAATTCAACAAAAATTGAATTGCACTGCGGAATAATATCTACCTCAAAATTAAAGAACTCTACATTCCTTCTGAATACAAACGGATACCCCATCAGATCTGTTTAAATGCTTACTGCACTCCTTACTGCTTACTCAGTACACCCATTTAAAGGAAAACTATTAAGTTCGCTATTCCACGTCTCAGCTAAAATGATGACATCATAAAAAAGCAAGAAACAGATAAAGCTTGCAATTCATTAAAATTCTTCTTAAGACCTTTTATATTTAAAAAAACTTGAAACCCTGAATTTCCCAATATTAATTCTTCAGCATCCTGCAAATTTTTATACGAAGACGTATTAACATTACTACAAGCATCAATGATATTTCTAGCTAATTCCATAAAAAAAACAACAAAAAACTGATAAACTTATTTTAAAACAGTAAATTACAAGGCATTCAAATCGTCAACCAACCAAATTACAGCACGAGTACTATTGTATACAATAATGGCTTCATATTCCGCGTATAATGGTCGTTAATAAAGATCGGATAATCAGGCCACTGAGAAACTAAAGCATTAGCTCTAATCTTCTTCAATTTCTCCTCCTTGACAAATGCCCTTTTATCGTCTGCCCGAGCACATTTTAACAATGATGTTTCTGCCCTTTCCCTTGCTCAAATCAATTTTTCCAGCGCGGAGCGCGTAAACTACAACAATGTCCAATTTTAGGAGACGAGAAACATCTTTTACAATTTCAATACAGCATTCGTTAGGAGTTTCCGGAATACCCGCGATTTCCACGTTAGTTTTTAGGGTTGCCTGCTCCAAAAATTCCGCCCTTCTTTTCTAGTCACTCGTTGCTTTTGGGCGAAGGAAAAACTTTGAACTCACACTCCTTCACAACGGATCTTATATCTTTGAACTCTTTAAGAACTAAATTGGTCACTTATGAAAAACACAGTTTTTTTCAGCTCGTTCACTTCTTTCAGTACTCCTTTAAGGCCACCGACGTCATCTTTTTTTTTTTTTAATCTAATGCTATGCAATAACTCACGCATTTCATCGAGAGAGGAGTCGCCTGGAAGGACACCTGCAGATCAGAGTCCGAATCACTCTCCCCCACACACAGGGCCGGATCATGGGGGGGGGGGGGACTACCGGGGCGGCAAAATCTCTTTGCCCAAATTGCCACATTCAAGGATTTATTTCATCCAAAAAAAATAAAATCTCGTGGTTTGACACTTTTTAAGTACCAATTTGGCGCTTCCAAAAACAATTTTATGCCTGTAGCTCTTTCAAAGTTTCAACCCCAATATGGCTGTTTGCTTGATTTTAGCAGCGAAATAGAGCTTTTCCTTAATTTTAGCCGTGAGTTAGCAGTTCGCGTGTTTTTATTTCAATTTTATCGGATAGCTGACGTTTTTTTTGAGTGAGTGATGTTTCCAACTTTAAAATATGAATTAGAACTTTTCTCAACTTCAGTCGCGGATTAGTTGGTTGTCGGTACTACATACTAGCAATTTTTTCTCAATTTTGGCCAGGATGTTGGATCAAAAACCACGAAGTGACGCATTTTCTCAATTTTAGCAACGAATGAGCGTTTTTTCTCAAGTTTAGCCACCAATGAGCGTTTTTTCTCAAGTTTTGCCGGGAATATTAAGAGTTTTTCAAAACCTTGAGCCCACATAACAGAGAATACCCGCGAATTATAGATTTTTCTTAATTTTAGCAAAGTAGTAACGTTTCCAACCCGTGAATTAGCGAATTTTTCCCATTTTAGCAACGAATTGGCGTTTTTTTTGCAGTTTTAGCTGCAAATTGGATTATTTTGTCCATTTCTAGCCGCAAATTAGCATTTCTTTTTACATTTTAGCACCGCGTTAGCAATTTTGTGTTACTTTTAGTTAGAGATCAGCGCTTCTAGATAGGCGCGAATCAGCGATGTTTTTTAACTTATAGCCGTTAATTAACCGTTTTTCTCAATTCTAGCCTCAAAGTTGCCTTCTGAAGGCACGAATAAGGCGAGTATCGATCGATCGATTCGAACTGACACTTTTTCTCAATTTTAGCAGCGCAGTAGCGCTTCTAGCCCGTGAATTCGCGATTTTTCTCAATGTTAGCCACGAATTAGCGTTTTCCGCAATTTTAGCCCTCGATTAGCCATTTATTCCATTTTTAGCATAGGAGTTGAAAAGATACTTGGCGGCTAAAACTATGGAAAATAGCTCAATTCGCAGGAACAATTGAAAAAAAAAAACGCTGGAGTGTGGAAAAAAGAACCAGTAAATCACGGTTGAAATGGAGAAAACACCAATGCGTGGGTTCTCAAGGCAACTTCGTGGTTTAAAATAAAAATAAGCCTGCATACATCTGTAGCCGTAGGAGACTACATTGCCTGTCTTCCCTCGTTGAGGTTCATCAAAAACGGACCGATTTCGGCTGTTCGCCATCTTCAGCATTTGTTTCCCCAACCATTTATACATGCGGGAAACCAAATTTAATTCGTCACGAAAGCGCAAGCGAAAAAAGGTTGAGAGCCCCTGCTCCAGACAAGCCATGGTTTCCCAGAGAACGAAGAAAGTTCTACGTGTTTTTAATCGCCCGATCAGAGTCAAAAATAAAATAAATTCATAGAAGAGATACGAGGGGTCATAGATAAGAGGGGGAACGTGACTAAACGTACAATTTTGACAGTGGAGTGCACTGGAAACTGTCTAAACACCCCGTTAACAGTGCGAAGGCCAGAGTGATGCATATTTATCGATTGCTCATTTTTTAAAATAGGTAGCTATTTTGTACCGTAGGTGACTCACTGCTCTTGCTGTTAACGTCTTACTGCATTAGTTTTTCTAGCGTCATAAAATATCCTTGGAGCAAATAGTATACTACTACTGTGCTACTGCTTTAAACCAATATCACTCGATGCAATTTTTGAAACAATATTGCCTGCGATAAATGCACGATGTTGGAGGGAAGGATTAGCGATTTCCAACTTCTAAGCCAGTGGTGACAAACCCAAGGCCCGCGGGCTAAGAAGTGGCCCGCTGAGTCATTCAAAATGGCCCGTCCATGGCCTACAGTGGTAAATTATCATTTTTAATGTTGGACTTTGGCGCTTCTCGGATTTTTGTGCAAATGGAAAACGCTACAATTCGCGCCACCTCACGGGCGGCTAGTCCCCCGCTAAGTGCCCACTTAATCCAAACCAAAATTTAAAAGCTAATTTTGGGCTGAAATTGAGATAAACGGCTTATGAGGAAGTGACATAAAAAATAAAAATCGCTGGAAACATTTTTTAAAAAAGAAAATGACTAAATATGACCAGGAATTAAATGTTAGTGCGTAAATGATTGATTTCGATTTATAACGAAATAATAAAACTTGCCAATTTATTTGTTACCTTAAACGGCCGGTCTGTGACTCGTGAGGTAGTTAAGGGGTTGTGACCCCTCCCAACCATCCGCATCAAGGCTGTTATCATGACTAGCCCCTTCTTGTCCTTCCCATTCTCTTAACTCCTATTGTTTGATTTGTGTTGTGTTTAATTATAAAGTAAAATTGACAGTTTAGGTATGTAACGTGAGTTTTTGGTATGAAATCGTGAGATTCTGAAAGTTGAAACCGTCATTTTGGGGGCAACATCGCCAGTTTCAGGGGTAACACGTCACGTTTTGCTGTGATCTCGTCTTAATTGGGAACAAATCGTCAGTAATTCAGTATTGTGGTGAAATTGTCTGTTTTTTATTAAAATTGCCAGACTTTTGAAGGCAAAGTCGAATAAAAGTTTTGGCGTGAAAATCATTCGTTTCGGGTAAAACGTCATAGGCCAGTCATTCTAGACAAAAAAAAGGGCAAACATTGGAAAAAATCCGGTAAATCTGAATTTTACTTCCATGTTCCCTTCGGGAACTGAAGTATGGTGTTCGTGAAAAAAATCGAGTCCGAGCTGACATCACATTCATAATGTATAACCTCGGAAAAGTTGAAAAAAGTGGTTTTTGGCATGCCGTCGGTCTGACGCTTTTTTTCTCGATAAATTGCATGAAAATGAAAACCTGGCTATTTCTTGGTATGAGAAGCACAAATCTGGCCTTTGTTTTGAGAAAAAATCATTTATCGGACGTGTTCTTCCCGTACCGAAATGTCGTTTTTGGATATAACTTCAGAACAAATGATTCCAGAATTTTTGATGCTTCAGGGATTGTGTGGAGGACCACAAGATACTTCCATGTTCCCGTTTTTGGCGTCCATCAATAATGCAAACAAAAAAATGATAATAATAATAAACAAGAAAACTTCCATGGCCGTATCAATTTTTTCAGTGCTCCGATTTCATGCTGGTTAAAGGGTAACATGGGCGCTCGAGTTTTATTTTGCATTTTTCGACTAACGTGCCCATGTTACCCTTTAACCAGCATGAAATCGGAGGGGTCGGAGCACTGAAAAAATTGATACGACCATGGAAGTTTTCTTGTTTATTTATTTATTTATTTTTTGTATGCATTATTGATAAACGCCAAAAACGGGAACATGGAAGTATCGTGTGGTCCTCCACTTTAGTATGTTGTCAGGGGAGGTACCACTAGTGTAAATCCAAAGTGCCAATTTTAGGTTTTGACTATCTCGCGTGAGATATACCGGCTAAAGAAGTGATCCTACGAAGAAGTCCTGAGAGATGAAGTTGTAGCAAATTTGATTATCTTCAATTTAAGCTAAAATAGTAGGGATCTTAAAATTGAAAAAAAAAAAATGATTTGTCTTATTTTCGTTTTTCAAGATAACTGGTAAACTACTAGAGCTAGAGAGCTCCGCATGGGCTCCAAATTTAGCACATAGAGCATCCTGAAGTTAGCACAGGGTTTTCGAAGCTGCAAACTTGGATTTACACTAGTAGTACCTCCCCTGACAACATAATAAAAATTCAGATTTACCGGATTTTTTGCGACCTTCGATGTCTAAAGTGACTGGCCTATCAGTTATAGTGTCATTTATTAGTTTTTAAACCATACAACTTGATTAATATTTTATTTTTAGGGTTTTGACTTTTTTCTTCTTCTACTTCTTCATTTTCTGAGCTTTCGCCTTCTTGTGCTGAAGGCATCGTCAGAGAACTTTTTGGGTTTTTTAAATAATAAATAATTTTTAAAAATTAAAAAAAAAAACCAAAACGTTCCCTGACGATCCTTCAGCACAAGAAGGCAAACGCTCAGAAAACGAAGAAGTAGAAGAACAAAAAAGTCAGAACCCTAAAAATAAAATATTAATCAAGTTGTAGTGTCAAATTGTCAGTTTTGGAGTAAAATTTCCAGTTTTGGGGTGGTGCCGCCTATGTTGCAGTCTATGGATTAAATCGTTAGTTTTGGGCGTTAAAACCTGTAGGTAATTAATATGGTCAGTTTTTGTAGTGAAACCATAGGAAGAACACTTCAGGTTTGGAGTAGAATCGTCAGTTTTGGAGTAAAATCTCCAATTTTCTGGTTAAAAAATAGACAGTTTTAGTGGTAAATAAACAGTTTCGGAGTAAGATATTCCTTTCAAGGTAAAACCACCAAATGTTTTGGGGTAAAATCGCCAGTTTTGTAGTGACATCTCTAATTTTGGGGTAACGCGTCAGCTTTGGCGTGTAATCGTCAGTTTTGATGTGATACCGTCCTATATGGGAAAAAATAGTCAGTGTTGTGATAAAATCGGTCAAGACAGTGTCGCCAGTTTTGGAGTAAAATATACAGTTTTACGGTAAAATCGTCAGTTTTAGTGTATAACGTGTGTTTTGGGGTAAAATCGCCAGTTTTAGCGTATAACGTGAGTTTTGGGGGTAAAATCACGAGCCGTGTTGTGAAAACTTCAGTTTTGGGGTAACACTTCGGCTTTTGCGTGAAATTGTCTGTTTCAGAATAAAATATTCTGTTTCAGAGTAAAATCTTCAGTTTTGGTTTAAAAAATGTCAGTTTTTAACGTCTCTCAGGCAAGAAGTTGAAAATTCGGACATCCTGTTGCTGGAGGGCTAAGCTCTTCATATGCAAGTATAAATATTTCTGGGGAAAACATAGTTTTGGGACAGAATATTCTTACTAGAAGGCTACAACGATATTTTACCGTAGGAAATGTTAGTTTTTGACGGATTCTGACCTTTTTTGTGAAAATTCAGTTCCTGGGGAACAATTTGACGATTTAAAGCACCTATCCCACTTGGATCTACAGCGTCCTAATGAATCTCTCAAGTTCAAAAGAGTGACAGTGGAGGAGGTATTTGCCACCATTGCTCATTGGTGGTCAGAGACGATGATTAAGGGTATCGCCGATTTCATATGCGAGCCTTTGGCGACCTTGTTCAACATGACTATAGTCTGTGGCCAGTACCCATCTGCTTTCAAGCATGCTAAGGTAATCCCTTTACCGAAATGCTCGACTCCTAGCGAACCATTCAACTACCGTCCAATTGCGTTGGTGCAGTGCGTCTCAAAGGTTTTTGAGATCATCCTAAATAATCAGCTTGTCGATTTCCTGGAAGTCTCAGGGTTGCTAACCGACGCGCAGTTTGAGTTCAGGCCTGGTCGCGGGACGATTGGTGGGGTCACAAGGCTGTTCTCTGAATGTCTTAAACTTCTGGAAGGGAAGAATCACCCGAGTGCGGCTTTTTTTGATATGTCCAAGGCATTTGACTCTGTGTGTCACCAGCTACTGAAGGACAAACTCAAATTCTATGGTTTGGACTCAACTTCGTTGGATCTACTCGTTTTCTACCTCGACCATCGGTTCCAGAGTGTCCTGTTTAATGATAAGGTCTCAGACGCGTATCTTGTCTTGTTCGGTGTGCCGCAGGGCTCAGTTTTGGGGCCGATACTTTTTATTATTTTTATTAATGACCTTCCGTTCTTCTTTCCTGGTTATGGACTAACTCCCGTTCTATACGCGGATGATATTTCGTCCTGATGCCGAGCTGTGAATACAAGGAAAACTGTGTCGCTCTGGTAGAGGAATGGTGCCGGAACAACCGGCTTTGTCTGAATACCCAAAAAACCCAGCACATTGATTTCTCTCTTACCAAACCGGCTTGCTCTCAATCGTCGGTGAAAATGCTCAGTTTGATGATTGATTCTTCACTGGGATGGAAACCTCACATTGAATCGATGTCAAGAAAGTTGTCCAAAGCTTTGTTCATTCTTCGACGTATCAAACTTTCTGTGACCAACGACGCGCTTGTCCAGACATACTTTGCATTTTTTCCACTGCCACATTGTTTATGGAACTCTGCTCTGGGGTAATTCTGTGGACGTTGGCAAGGTTTTCGCCTTGCACGAAAGAGCAGTTCGGATTCTGAGCGGACTGAGGCCTCGTGACTCCTGTAGGGATGCGTTTAAGGATCATGGCATTATGACCGTCTACACCATCTTCGCTTTTCAGTGCTTGTGCCTTGTACATGTTGGTGACGGCTTGCATTTCAGTGACGTCGTATGAGACCAGAGGGAATCAACTCTTATTATTATTATTCAGTGGGCCCGCACCCGGCCTAGCCGAGCCCGAAGCTCATACGCCATGCCCTTAGGGTCGGACTCAGAAAAGCCTAATGCGGGTCCGCAAACCTATCTACGGCATTCACAAACTGAAGGACTCGGACCCCCTCGGCCCTCGAGAATGTGATGCCTGGCAACCTATCTGTCCCGAAAATGCGGAAACGAGTAGCCGCATACCTCTCACACTCCCCTACAAAGTGCATAGCCGATTCCTCTTCCAACTCGCAGCCCCGACACATTGGGTCTGCCACCATTCCCATTGTGTGGAGGTGCTTACGTAGCGCATAGTGGCCTGTAAACATCCCCACAACTCTCCGCATGCTGCCTCTACTTAGTGATAGCAGCCACATCGTCGCCTCCCTTTTTCCATTCCCGAATGCAAGCCCTCGCTTGCCGACAGGCTGATAGGCTATTCCAACTCCTGGCGGCCTCCCTATCCGCCCAATCCTTTATCTGGACTCTCCCTTCTGTCTTGGAGACCGCAATAGTCGGCTCAGGTCCCCATACTTCCTTATTTGCCCCCTGTTTCGCCATTTCATCAGCTTTCTCATTCCCCTCGTATCCCCTGTGTCCAGGGATCCACGCGAGGGTCACTTCATTACCCATTCCTAGTGTTGAATCGATACCCAGTAGTTTTGGTATCGATACTTTTTTCGATACCAAGTACTATTTCGATACTTTTATTCGATACTGGGAAATGAGTACTTCGGGAATCGATACTTTTCATTCGATACTGATTACGATTCGATACTTTTTAATCAATACCGAGTATTTTTTATTTTTTTACATTTTTTAAATTAATTTAAACACGTGAACTCCCGGCATCGGAAACGTACCGTTTGAAATGAGTACTTTAATTGGTATCGAATGGGTATTGATTAAAACTAGTACGATACTGAATCAATACCCATTCGATACCGAGTAAAAGTACTCATTTGAAACGATACCCATTCGATACCGAGTATTTTCTCGCTTGAATCAATACCCATTCGATACCGAGTAAAAGTACTCATTTGAAACGATACCCATTCGATACCGAGTATTTACTTGTTTGAATCAATACCCATTCGATACCGAGTAAAAGTACTCATTTGAAACGATACCCATTCGATACCGAGTATTTACTTGTTTGAATCAATACCCATTCGATACCGAGTATTTACTTGTTTGAATCAATACCCATTCGATACCGAGTAAAAGTACTCATTTGAATCAATATCCACTCGATACCGAGTATTTACTTGTTTGTATCAATACCCGTTCGATACCGAGTATTTACTTGTTTGAATCAATACCCATTCGATACCGAGTATTTACTCGCTTGAATCAATACCCATTCGAGTACTTTTACTCGGTATCGAATGGGTATTGATTAAAATGAGTAGATATTCGGTATCGGGTATATTCAATCGGTATCGTAAAAGTATCGGTTAAGTAAGAGAGTTATAAGCTCGGTGCACACTATGCATTTTTCGTAGCATGATTGCTATTTATTAGGAGGTCGAAAGGAAATATATGGTCCCCGGTAGTGACCGGATATTTTTGAAAACCGGTAGGCAATCCTATTTCAAAAGTTGCATAGCGTGCATCGAGCTTAAGTAGTCATTGTGTTTCAATTAAAATGAATCTGTATTTGTATAAGTTGTATAAGGGAGTGAGTGAGATGGTAGTGCTTTTGGCTTTTGTCGGTTGGTGGTGGAGGGGTTTTATTACAAGCTTGTTGAATCGATACCACGACGGTATCGATACTTTTGAATCAATACCAATTACTTTTGGTATCGGTACTTCTGTACCGATACCGAGTATATATCGATACTTTTTATACGATGCTGTAAACAAGTTATATGAGTACCGATACTTTTCATTCGATACCAAATACCATTCGATACTTTAAATGAGTAAAGTATCGATACTTTGTTGGTATCGATTCAACACTACCCATTCCCTGTAGCCTTGTGATGGCCCGCCGACAGTCCGCCACCAAGGCCGACTCCACCACCGGCCTGGTCACCGCCCCCAGGGCTGCGCGGCTGTCCGCGTAGATCACCACTTCCCTGAACCTCACATGCTTCCTAATTAGCTCCAGGACACAGTCATTTATCGCCACGACCTCTGCCTGAAAAACCGTGGCCAACTTTCCTAGGGGCCTACAGTTCCCACCTTCAAACTCCGGTATCCAGAACCCAGATCCTGTCATCCCCGATTCCAACTTAGACCCACCCGTGAAGCAATTCATGGTTCCCTCTTGCACCCTGAATTCCTCTCTCGTACTAACTCGAATCCGTATCTTCCTTCCCAAGTCCAATCGCTTCACGGTTTTGTCACTCCTCATCTGGGTGGCAGGCGCCACCCGCTGGAGCTCCGTCGCTACTTCCCTGTGTCCCAAATCTCTCCCCCTAACCGCCCATTTCCCATGGACTTGCAACCCATAACATGTTTCCATTGCGCGCATCTTGACCTCCAAATAAAGGGGTCGCAGCCGAAGCAACATTTCCATCGCTGCCGTTGGAGTCGTCCTGAAGGCCCCCAGACAGGCCAGACGCTGGACCCTGCCGAGCAACTCCCGCCCCCAGGACCACTCCACCGCTTTCCACCAAGCCAAAGCGCCATAGAATATTCTGGGCCTAATTATACCAGTGTATAGCCACAGCATCCGTTGGGGGGGTTAAGCCCTAGGTACTCCCCACTACTCGCCTACATTGATGAAATGTCCTTACCGCTCGTTTACACACAATGTCCACGTGGGTCCTTCACGACAGTTTACCGTTCAGGGTCACCCCCAAATATTTAGCTTCTGACACCCTTTCTATTTCTCTTCCGTTCATCCTAATTGGCCCCCACCCTGCCAAGCTCCTCTTAGTTCCAGGGTCCTTCCGACTGGCCGAAACCTCCAAAAGTTTCCTCAGCATGGCGACTAAACTGTACAATACCCTGCCTCATGAATTTAAACATCTGCCTCTCACGCAGTTCAAGAGAAAATTGAAAAATATTCTAGTCAACAAAGTCCTGTACAGTTTAAACGATGTTTTCTATTTGTTTTAGAATATTATATTGACGTTGTGATGCCTAGCGGCGATAGCAATAAATTATTATTATTATTATTATATCTGAGCAGGCGAACTACCAGTTCTCTTGCTGGGGTCTCTGGTCTGGTGCATCTGACATCTTCTGATGCCCACCCCTAGATGAAGGGCCGGCTACGCCCCTGTTTTTACCCAATTTTTCTTTTTGTCACTCTTATACGGACCCACCCTGTATAGGGTAGGAGGAACTAAGTTCAAAAACCTAGCACTCAAAGAAATCATCGTTTTACTCAACAAATGATAAAGACATGCGTAGTTTTCTGGAAAGATAGACGATTCCAGGATTTAATAAGCATTGAGCTCGGGTAAATGTTGAAACAGGACTCTGAAGGAAAACATGACCCAGATTTAATAGCCGTATTTTTTGTTGTATCTATCTTTCTCCTATGAGCCATTTTTTAACCTTACTTGAACAAAGGATATCGAATAAACTAATTTGAAGACGCAGAAAGCAATCATGGCAGATAGACATGGTATTGTCTATATTTCGTTCTTCTGAAAATTATATGTAACTTAAGGCTTCCAAATAGCTAATGGATATTACTTCTAAAGGTTCATTGGTTCAAACTGGGATGAAAAGGGAAATAACAATACGTTATCTCCGATTGAGACCAAAGTTCATTGAAACCGCCGATAAAATTTGACATGGAGGACAAGACCAAGGCTTAATTAGAAGGTGACCCAGCGATATTATGGAGTCTTGAAACTAACGATTTAAACTTAAATAAGTTCGACAAGGCGACGTCAATGCATAACCCCTTCGCTTCCTCATAAAAAATACAATACAAGTTATATTTTACCTTGAACAACGAGTGCCGCGTTGACAAAGAGTGCACCCAATAACAAGCATTTCAGTTGGTTTCGCGTCATGTTACTCCCGAAATTTGATTTAATTATTTGGAGAACAAGAACAGTCGGTCTTTGTTCAGGAAAATTCAAAAGCGAAACACCCGACCGTGTAAAATTGCACAATTTACATACGATCCAGAAAAACTCACTAGAAAAACTGATTATTCGAGGTGATACGTCTTTGCTTCATTCCCCAATCGCGGTGTGACCTCTCCCCACCCCCTCTCCACCGCAGTTTCCTGAACCTTTTCTCCCACCACGCGGAAGAGTTAGTCACTTTGCCAAGCTGTTCCCCGCTCAATCGCTCTCTGTCTGACTATTCAAACGCAAGTGCCTCCCTTTGAAGCGTTTCCTTCGCTAAAAAAAATCAGATTGAGGCTAAAAATCAAGGCTGAAGGAAAAAAAAAATGATTGCCATTTGCCTCTGCAATAACTCTCTGGAAGTGTAGGAGTCATATAGGTCAAGCTGAAGGAAACACAAATTATTAATAGTTTTCAAGCGTTGACCACGGGGGTTGTCCACACCAATCATCCCCCACACCACACTCGCTTTAAAAAACGGTCTAAATCGTGTTTTGTACGATATTTATTTAACATTTAAGCGGAAAAAAAAACCTCAAGAATAAGCTACGTCAGACGAAATGGTCGTTAAACGGCCAATAAACTTGAGAACGCGTTAAATTCTGGTCCCTGGAATGGCTAACAAATATAGAAAAAGCGCTAATTCGCAATGAAAATGGCTTGTTGTTCTTGGATCGAGTCCAAGCAGCAAATAAAGAAAAAAAACAAAAAAATAACGGAAAACAAGAAAGGCGTTGAAAATGGCCTCGAAGGCCGAAAACTAGTATCGCCAATAAATAATTTCGCGAAGAGGACAAAATCTTTCGTACTAGTATGGTTTTGGGGGTCAAAACGTTGGTCAAACCCCCCTCAGGGCCTGGAAAAAATGCACAATGCCAAATTTAATTGAATCGCGGGAAAAATTAAGCTGTAAATGTAAAACGCTGCAAATTTTACACATGGGTTTATTATTCATGCATGTAGCTAGATCTAGCTTGAAATTACATGAAAATCGACACCACACACCCCTATGACCTCAAAACCTTTTAAACAAGGGCGTAGGTACGGGGGGGGGGATAGATCCCCCCCCCCCAGAGGTACAAGTATACGAACGAAGGAGCACCAGTACCATAACGAAGAGCCCCATAAAATCTCCAAAAATGAACGTTTCACGGTGAAGTTAGGTTTAGCAGATTTTCTGGACTTGAAGCAGCCCAAAAAGGTCCGAGTACGTCCAGCTTTTTCCTTGGACTTGAGACCAAACGCAGTAGTGTACCGAAGTATGGGGGGGGGGGGGGTTCGCACAGGACCCTCTATCAGACAAATATTGGTAATATTCGTGGCTATAGCTGCTAAAAAGCGCTGATTCGTGGTCTTGCAATGTAACTTCCAGACTAAAATTAAGAGAAAAATCGCTGATTCGTGGTACATGGAGGCCAATCTACAATAAATTGTGGGAACCAACGCAACAGTGTTGTATACTTGGGTAAACCCCGCTGTTAAAGTTGAGAAAACACGCTATACTATTGACAAATAAAAGACGCTTTCAGGTTAAAATTGGACAAAAATCACTAATTCGCGGCTAAAATTGAAAAAATCACCAATTAGCGCAGGTAAAATTAAGAAAAACGTTAATTTTCAGTTCAAATTGGGAAAAAGTGCCAATTCCCAGTTGAAAATGGAAAAAATTGCCAAATTTGCAGCTTAAATTGAGCCAAACGCCAATTCTTGGCAAAAATTGACAAAACTCGGTAGGTAATGCACGGGTTGGGAACGCAACCACGCTGCTAAAATTTAGAAAAAGCGAAAATTCGCTGCTAAAATTCTGAAACGTCACTAATTCTCGAATTAAGTGTCGTGAAATTTATAATTTAAAAATGATGATTTTTTGACAGAAATGGATGGATGATGAACATTTTTTGGTTAGAAAAAAAATTACATTTATAATTTAAATTCGCACCTTCTGAAGGCATTTTTTTTTGCTAAAATTCAGAAAAATGGCAAATTCATGAATGGCTATAGTATAATGTTAAAAAATACGCTAATTCACGGCTAGAACTGAAAAGAAGAAATAATTTATACCCATGAAAGTTATAAAAAATTACTAGTGCGGTGGTAAAACGTGAAAACCCGCTAATTTGCGGGTAATATTTAGAAAATAAAATGATCAGCCTGGTCAAAATTAAGAGAAATGTTAATTTTAAGCCTAAAATTTGAGAAAATTGATAATTTGCGGATAAAAATTGATAAAATCGCCAATTTACAGCTAAAATTGCGCCAAACGCCATTTTGTGACTGAAATTGAGAAAATTCGCTAGTCGCCGCTACAATTTTAAAAAAGTGCTCATTCGTGGTTGAAATTGAGAAAAATTCCGTCAATTTGCGGATTCTGAAGGCAATTTTTCAGGCTGAAATTGAAAAAAAAAAACGCCAATTTATGGCAATGTGAAGAAACCGCTAATTCGCGAGTGAACTGAGAAAAGGCGCTCATGCATTGCGTATGGTGAACCAAAAAACTCCAAATTAGTGAAAATTGCCCCTATTTTGTAGCTAATATTGTGGAAAACACTTAAGAAAAACGTTAATTTCCAGCTAAAACTGAGAAAAGTGCTAATCCCCTGGTAAAAAAATATTTTAAAAATCTGTAATATGCTGCTAAAATTGAGGAAAACGCCAAAACTCGTGGATAGTTAAGAAACTTCGGAACATCGCTCACGGGATAAAATGATACTTTGCTACTTAAAGTTGAGAAAATGCGCAAATTCATGGCTATGGAAGGGGGTGGGGCAAAACCGCCGGCTGAAACTGATAAGAACGATACACTCGGCCGAAAAAGCACTAATTTGCGGGTGGAGTCCAAAAAATCACCCCTAACTGAGAGATTGAGGCTATGATGAGGCCAGCAAGATGTCCATATTCAAGAGTGTGCTAATAGATGGGTGGAATAATGACTAAAATGCGAAATTACCCCCCCCCCCTCACCATTAAAATATTTCAATCTGATTCCCCCCCCAGAACAAATTTCTACGTACGCCACTGCTTTTAAAACCCCCATTTCGGACCAGGGAGTTAGGTGATCAAGCTGATCAGTAGTCACAACCAACTATAGATCCTAAAAATAGAGTCTATGTGCGAAAAAATTAGTTTTTCGAGCAGTGGCGGCGGAACCGGGGGGGGGGGCAGGGTGGGCGGCCGCCCCCCGGAATTTAGTCTGGGGGGGGCGTCGCCCCCCAGGCTTCAATGCCAATCTTCTATCCCGAATACTGCACCCAAAGTTCTTATTCTATCCTTTTCGCTTCTTATTCGAGGACCAAGCGACCGTCACTCAGATCGAAAACCCTGGATCATTTGCGAGAAGATGAAAAATAGCAATGCCTAGAACATTCGCCCCCCCCCCCATCTTTCACTTTTCTGCAGACTTTTTGTTAGGTATATTATTGATTCTTCTTCTACACTTTACACCTGCCATCTGGCAAAGGAGGACGATCCACCTATCGGCCACCCTCCCCGGAGAGGGTTTTAGCCCAAATTTAAGCAATATGAAGCACAGGCGTAGCAAGGGGCGTGCGGCGTGTGCGGTGCGCACCGGGCATCTCTACCCTGGGGGCATCAAACCCGCTGTTTTGTTATGCGATCACCGCTACCCAGTGGCGGAACAACAATTGTCCGGGGCGGTAATCTCTAGGAGGCCCTTTAGTCTCTAATTAAACCGAAAATATACTTTTTTGCAGCTTTGAAGTATATATTTTCCTCAATTTTAGCCACGAAATTGCCTCTAAATTGCGTTTTCTCATTTTTTTCCGCGAATTAGCTCATGTTCTCATTTTTAGCTGCGAATCGGCGCTTTTTACAAGCTCTTACCGTGAAGTTGCCTTAAGAATCCGCAAATTAGGTAGCGTTTAAGTGCTCTTTCCCAATTTTATCCGCAAATTAGCAATTTTTCTAAATTTAAGCCGTAAATTCGCGCTTTTCTCTATTACAAAAAAAACCATTCGTGTTTTTCTCTATTTATTACCCTCGAATTAGCGCATTTTCACAGTTTTAGCCGCTTGAATTAGCGCTTTTTCTCAATTTTATTCCCAAAGTTCCCCAAGAATGTGCAAGTTGGGGTATTCTCAATTTCAGCTGTGAATTAGCCTTTTTACCCCCAATTTAGCAGTGAATGGGCACATTTTTTAATTTTAGCTGGAAATTATAGCAGTTTTTCTCGATTTTATCTGCAAAATTGAAATGTTTTGTACCTTAGTTGTGAATTAAAGTTTTCCTCCACTTTTAGACGCAAAATGAATCGCAGCGCTTTTTCTCAATTTCAGTCCCAGCCCCGAGAATCCGTGAGTTGGCGTTTTCTGTGAATTCGCGCTTTTCTCTATTTCACGCCGTGAATCGCAGCGATTTTTCTCAATTTCAGTCCCAGCCCCGAGAATCCGTGAGTTGGCGTTTTCTGTGAATTCGCGCTTTTCCCCAATGTTTAAAGCTGCCAAATTGTAACACTTTATCATAGTAGCGTGTTTCTCTATTTCTAGACTCAAATTCGCGTTGTTCTCTTTTTTATCCTTGAATTAGCGTTTTTCTCATCTTTAGCGCGTGAATTAGCGCTTTTCAACTTCAGCCTTAAAGTTGCCCCTAAGAATTGGCGAATTGGCGTTTTCTCTCATTTTCAGCTGTGAATTAGCGTTTTGTTTCTCAATTTTAGCAGTAAATTAGCACATTTTCTTAATTTTAGCTACGATTTTTAGCGTTTTTTCTCGATTTTATCCGTACAATCGTAATTTTTCATACCTTAGCTGAGTTTTCCTCCACTTTTATCTAGACGCGAATTAGCGTTTTTGACTATTTCACCCGTGAATTAGCGCTTTTTCTAAATTTTAGTCCCAATGTTGCCCCGAGAATCCTTGAGTTGGCGTTTCTCCCTTTTAGCTGTGAATTTGCGCTTGTTCTAAATTTTGAAAGTTGCTAAATTGTAGCACTTTATCACAATTTTAGCTGTAAATTAGCGTGTTTTTTTTTTTTTTTTTCAAGACGACGCGAATTTGCGTTTTTCTCTTTTTCATCCTTGAATTAGCGCTTTTCTCAGTTTTAGCAGCGTAAATTAGCGCTTTTTCCTAATTTCGCCCCAACAATTCGTGATTTTGCGTTATCTCAATGTCAGCTGTGAATTAGCTAGCGCTTTTTCTTAATATTAACAGCCATAAATTTCAGCAATTTTTCTCAATTTCAGCGTTTTACTCACTTTTACAAGCGAGTTTAGCCATTCGTTTTCATCTTATCTACTTGAAAATCCCGATTTTTCATCTTCAAGCTATTCAGGGGCCCCCATCCAAACCCCGGATCCGGATTTCTAGTTATGCCCCTACCTGCATTCCCACACTTTGCTGTTTTATTTGAGTACGAATGATTATCGTTTATTATTTAAAACGAATACTTGCCATATTCTTGTGGCAAAAAAACAACTAAGAAATCAATAATAGTATATGTATACGCAGGAGCTAAAGTCGTGGCTCTAAAACGCCGTAAAATTTGCCGCGGTACATTACATTACAAGGCCGGCGGGCGAGGCGAGGTAAATCCCCTTCCTACGAGTGATGTACGACTTTTTTCACGCGACAGCAAGGAAATGATAAAACTGACTTTGACAAATTGACTACTGACTTCTCGTGTCTTTAGTTTAAGAAGACCTTAAACGAGGTTATAACCCGAGTTCATTTTCTCTCCGTACTAGGACGGAAAATATTTTCTGGACTAGTACAGAAAATTTCTCGAATGTCACTGTGCGGTAATGGTCAATTTCCCAGACATTTTTGGGTACAGAAAATGACTACTTTCGGAGCATGTCGCTTGAAAAATACTTTAGTTCCTAGGCATGAAAAGAGACACTTTTGGGACTCATTTGCAGCCGTAAAATTCGGTTAAAATAAAATATTATTAGTCAAAAACCTATCAAGAATCAGGCCGTTGTATACCACATTCAAATCATTCCCTAAATGCTGAAAATTCAAGACTATTGGGCACCTCCATACAATACCTTGCCTCCTCTATTTACTTAAAATTGAGAACTACACTACACTTCACCTTCTATTGATGAAAACTAAGGAAGTGATGGTAGTGTAGGGTACGATTGGGAAGGGAAGGGGGGAAGCGCATTAATTTTCGCCCCCCCCCTGAACCAAAATACTTCCGCCGCCACTGTTTTCGAGCAATCGTAGAGCAAGATATGGCCCGGACAGCGTACTCAAATCCAGACATGTTGAAACGTATACACAGAAAAAGTTTGAGGTTGGGTTGTATGTGTATTATTCAGAATAAATAATAATAAACCAAAAAGTTTCTCTTTCTCTTCTGATTCGAAGCTGACCTTGCAGGGGCGTAGCCCCAGCTCGCTTGCTCTGCGAGTGGGCAGAAGATGTCAGATGCACCAACGATCCCGGCGAGAGAACTGATGGTTAGTCTACTCAGATACATGCGCTTTAAATCGTCAAATTGTTTCCCAGAAATTGTATTTTCACAAAAAGGGTCAGATTCCGTCAAAAACTAACATTTCCGCTTGGGAAACTATCGTTGTTGCTTTCTATTCAGGATTTTCTGTCCTCAAACTGACAATATTTTCCCCGAAAATATTGATACTTGTAGGAAGGAGCGAATATACGGAGTGCCCGACTTTTCAACGTCTTGCCTGAGAGACGATTTGTTAACCCAAAACTGAATGTTTTACTCTGAAATTGAATATTTTATTCCGAAACAGACAAAATTACTTTCATGCAAAACCCAAAGTGCATGTTACCGCTAAACTGTAGTTTTTAACTGTTTTAACCCCGAAATACTCACGCTATACACTAAAACTGAAGATTTTTCACAAAAATGTCGATTTTACAAGAATACTGACGATATTTTGTTCACACTTAAGACGTTATTGCACCAAAACAGACGATTTCACGCCAAAAAGCTGACGCGTTACCCCCAAAATAGAGATGTCAATTCAAAACTAGCAATTTTACCCCAAAACGTTTGGCGGTTTTACCTCAAAAATGAATAATTTATAAGAAACTGTTTATTTTACCACAAAACTGACTAATTTCAGCCAGAAAATTGAAGATTTTACTCGAAAACTGACGATTTTACTCCAAATCTGAAGTTTTCTTCCGAAGATTTCGCTACAAAAACTGGCAATATTGTCACCGCTCTAACCGGGACCCCACCGGGATAAGGCAAGGGATGGAAGAGGGATAAACAGCTACAGGTCAAACTAATTACTTCATTTTGGGACTACACCCGACGAAGCCTTATCTAAAATCATCCACAAAAATAACAAGGCAAAACTCAATTGTCCGCAGAGAAACAGAACAAAAAACTCCTCGAGATTTTCCCGTCTCCTTTCTTTTGTGAGTCTCTATTTTCCGCTCCCTCCCATTTCCCACTCTTTCGCCTTTGTCGACGCGCGTCGGGGGGAGAGCGCTTGGGGCCGGTTTCCCGGGGGCGGTGACCGGCGGCGCGTCTTCGTCGTAAACAATATTACCTAAAAACTGTCGGATTTAACCCCAAAACTAAAGATTTCAACGTAATATCCCCCTAAATTAACAGTTTATTCACCATAAAACTGGCGGTACCGCCTCAAAACTGGGTATTTTACTTACTCCAAAACTGAAATTTTCATACCATAAACGGGGATTTTCCCCAAAACAGACGATTTTACTCAGAAACTTATGACTCTGTCTTGAAAAGTCTGACGATTTGAATACAAAACTGACAATTTCACCACAATACTGACGATTTGTTCCCAAATGGGGCTATATTACACCAAAACAGACGATTTCACGCCAAAGCTGACGTTTATTCGAAAAGATGTGACCACGAAACTGGCGATTTTGCCCCAAAAATTTCACCGTTTCACCACAAAATTTAATATTTCACACAGAAAATGTTTATTTTACCATTCAACCGAAAAATGAACGAAGGAAAGAGGAAAAAAGAAGATTTTACTCTATAAAAGACTATTTACACCCATCCTGGATTGTTGTTCCAAATATTTCACAACAAAAACTATACAATTTAATCCGAAAAATGACTTTTTTTAACCTCAAAATTTACGATTTTATCCCAAAAACTCACGTTACGATCTAAAATGGCGGATTTTACTCTAAAAATAGCGAATAAAGCATACATAAAGCTGTAGCCGTAGAGGAGCCTTCGTCGTGTTTGACGAACCTCATCGAGGTAAGACAGCTTTATCCAGTACAGATAACCAACAATTTAAAATATAAACAATAACTAGTTGTTATTCCACCCCTAAAGTGATTATCTCACCCTAAAACTTGATATTTTACTCCAAAAATGACACAACAGTGCGTTCAGTCGATACAATGGACCAGTTTTGTGTTTCGACCTCCCCTCCCCCACACTGTGCGCCACTGAGTAGTTTTAATTTCCCGGGAAATTGCAAGTTTTGGGGCCTTTTTTAGTGGCTGAGCGCGCGTCGGATTCAGTTTTGCTCATATTGTGTGCTTCGCTCTACGTGCTAAAAATGACTTAATGTGTTCGGGCCCGGGGTCTGTCTAAAACGCGGATCTGCAGATCGGCAGATCTGCAAGATTAACACCTCGCATCTGCAGATCTGCAGATTAACACCCCAAATCTGCAGATTAACACCTAAAATTCCGTAATTCAACGAAAATGAGACTACAATTGAAAAATAAAGTTAAAATAGACCAATAATAGGCACAACATTACCGATCATATTTTAATATGACAATAATGAAGCGACACACTCGAACAATCACTTTTACTTCATTCGCTCAGACTTCAATTGCATGCAACAGCCAATCATACCATTTACAAAAATTTGCTTAAATTTTGACGCTTCCATGTAAATACAACAGGCACTTCCCCCCTACCACGCAGATCTGCAGATTCATAAAAGCCTGCAGATCGGCCACTTAGCGTTAATTGTTCAGCCTCAAAATGCACACAAAAGCCACTCCAACAATTTGAGATGATTCACCTCAATTTTGACCTGTTCTGGTCAGTAAAACTAGCTCTTCCCCTCGTAGCGTGCAGAACTGCAGATTCATAAAATCCTGCAGATCGGCCACTTAGCGACAATTGTTCAGCCTCAAAATACATAATATACCCAATCCAACAATTTGAGATGATTCACCTCAATTTTGACTCCTCCTGGTCAATACAACTAGCACTTCCCCCCGTAGCCTGCAGATTCATAAATTCCTGCAGATCGGCCACTAAGAGTTAATCGTACAGCATAAAAATGCATAATAGAGCTAATACAACAATTTAAAATAACTCACCTCAATTTTGACCCCTCCTTGTCAATACAACAGGCACTACCTCCCGTAGCGTGCAGATCTGCAGATGTTGTATTGACAAGGAGGGGTCGAAATTGAGGTGAATTATCCTAAATTGTTGTATTCGCTCTATTAAGCATTTTTATGCTGTACGATTAACTCCAAGGGGTCGATCTGCAGGATTTTATGAATCTACAGATCTGCACGCTACGGGAGGAAGTGCTAGTTGTATTGACCAGGAGGGGTCAAAATTGAGGTGAATCATCTCAAATTGTTGGATTACCTCTAGTATGCACTTTGAGGCTGAACAATTGACGCTAAGTGGCCGATCTGCAGGCTTTTATGAATCTGCAGATCTGCGTGGTAGGGAGGGAAGTGCCTGTTGTATTTACTTGGAAGCGTCAAAATTTAAGCCACTTTTTGTAAATGGTATGATTGGCTGTTGCATGCAATTGAAGTCTGAGCGAATGAAGTAAAAGTGATTGTTCGAGTGTGTCGCTTCATTATTGTCATATTAAAATATGATCGGTAATGTTGTGCCTATTATTGGTCTACTTTAACTTTATTTTTCAATTGTAGTCTCATTTTCGTTGAACTACGGAATTTTAGGTGTTAATCTGCAGATTTGGGGTGTTAATCTGCAGATGCGAGGTGTTAATCTTGCAGATCTGCAGATAAGCGTTTTAGACAGACCCCGTACGCTGCTACAAGTAACATCGGGAAAACGATCAGTCGAGTTTTCTGAGCCCCCAGAGCTCCAACAACGACCGCACCAATGCCCAATGGGACCACGGGCGTAGTTAGAATTAGAAGTTTTCCAATATGGTGGGGGGGGGGGCGTACACTCTCACCTCCACCAACACAATTTTAACACGTTCTACACCCGCTAATTTTTCTTTCATTTTAACCCTTTTTGCCACCCTAACAGGCGGCGATACTCAGAAAGCTGACGGGCATTCTCAGGGATTGAGCAAGTTTCATTGGTTAGTGTAATTTAATTACAAATCGACTAATATGCAAGCCCTATTCGAGGTCGGAGAAATACCATTCGGTTTTAGGCCTCTTGGACATAAATCCATTGTAAAAATCACGAGCAGTTTGAGTTTTTCGGGATATTTTCACTTTTCTCACTATTAAAAAACCACCGCCCTTACAAGACACCTGAAGGCACTTTTCGTCTTTCATATATTTAACACTTCCGAGTTTCGTGTTAGCGTCGCCCTTGAGCACGTTCGTCACTGGCTCAGACGACTCGTTTAAAAACGCCAACGCACTTCGACTGCTTCGCGTCAGATCACTCGAACCTTTGCCCTCGTCTGATTCCAGACCTTGACTCGATGACACATCCATCAATCTCACCGACAGTCCGTGCCAGGACGTTAGCAGCGGGTACGAGTGAGACAACGCTCTATGAAGATTGAACAACTGCCGGCTGTTCATGTCCGCCCAACGGATTTTCGCCATGCTCGAATGAATTTTCGGGGCTAAAAAAAACACCAAAAATGGTTTAGTAAAAGAGAGACAAACGTGGACCTGAGGGTCTAACCGTGAGAGACTCCAACTGGTGGTTGAGGAACGGCAGTTTGAACACATCTCGGTAAATCTCTGACGCATTCCATCAAGAGTTCAGCGCCAACGACACTCAACTTTTTACCAAGCTCAATAGTTGTCTCGTGGCTGGAGACTGGAATTCTGTACTGTTTGACTATTTCACCAACGTCAAATCTTCAACAGAATAATCTTAATTTAAGCCGGGAATGATTTTTGAGTAGCTATAGTTTTAACGCACTTGAATGGATGGATCCTCATTATAGTCACACCAGTTTCAGAGTCTCCGCTCATTATCGTATGATAGATGGGCGCGGGACCTCGCCATCTGGGTAAAATGCTTGCGTGTACGTTTACACATCCTCTGAAAACACCGCTAGCAAGTTAGAATGAACTTTCACCGAGAAACGCGTGAGATTACTGACAGTGGAAACGCTTCGATGACGCTTTTCGGAATCATTTTCCCAAATGACACAACAATGCCAACGTCATATTCCGCTGTAACTTCATTTGAATTCACGGGCCATTTAAGAATTGGGAGTTTTTCATCGACTCCGAACCTTTCCACGGGGGATCCAGATTTACTGACGACACCCAGTCGACTGATCAAGGTCCCTGTGCGCCTTTAAAGAGCGATTTTTTTTAAGGATCTTGGAACGAAACAAGAAAAAAGTTGATAGAACTTACAGCTTGGAGCACAGTAGCTTCAAGCTCTCGAGAGCGAAGTGATCTGTACCAAAAAATAGAATTTTCCACGGAGCACTCAGTTTGTTCGACGAACATGATGCGAAACTACGAAGGTAGAACACATTCAAAACACAAGACTTTTGGAGAAAATTATTCCAGGCAATCATATTATTAAAACCACTGAAAATCCATCATTTTCACGCAATATCGACCCAAAATAGAAATAGAAATTTGAAATGTGTTCCCAGCCAAAGAGTTCGGTCGTATCTAGCACGATGATAACACTATCATTGAATTGTTCGCCGGCTGATGCTGAGTGAGCCCACGGAAAACACTTTAAAACTGATTTCTGATGGCCTAAAAAGGATGAATTTGCATGTCAAAAGGTGTCAAAACCTTTTAAATAAGCCATTCAAGGGAAATTAACTATTTTGGACCGCACGACCGCACATTTTGTACCTTTGGAGACACTGCAGATGCCAGCAATGTGACGTCACAGGATTTTTGTTGTGGATATCTTATCGCGTCAGTTCGGCTGTCCCATGTTCAACACGTGCTTGCTTCTCGTCTTTATTTTGTGTTCGTGCTAATCTCTTTTGAGTCCTTTCGAGTATAAAAGCGAATACAAACGAATTTGATGGCAAAATTCAGAAAAAGAGTCAAAGGAGGAAAGGCTCCCAGATGGAGGAAGGGACAGAGTGCGAGTTGTAATCCGTCGGGAAGAAAATACAGAGAGGCCGCAAAGTCTGGATTTTTCAATCCTTTGCCAGGTATTTAGTAGACAAGTCTCTTAATTGTGTTTACAATTAACAATAAATTCATGATTTGTGTATTAGGTGAGTCGAATTTGACCACAGCGGCTGTGTCAGCTTTCAACGACCGAGATGTCAACACTCCGAGGCCTCGAACGAGGACGATTTCTGAGGCGGAGTCGGTGGCCAGTTCAGAGGCGTGCTCATTCGGTGGGACGACGAACACGTTCGATACGTTTGCGAGTGATTGGAGTGCTTGTTCCAATCAGTCCTTTTCCAAGTAAGTCGCAGTTACACTAGGTACAGTGATGAATGTGTTTTTTGGTTATGTCCTAACAATGCTCAAAGTAAGGATTTGGGGTTCGCACTCTTATACTGCTCATTCGCAAGGCTATGTGAAAGACATCCTTTGCGTCCACAAACCTGTCTTCGGCATTTTACAGTCTGGAGGACTCTGTCCCTCACGTTAGTAGTCACTAACGTATCGTGATCGTAACTAACCACAAAGTGATTCATCCAGTAACAACCCATGTATATGGGGTCGGTCTCCTCCTCATATGAACCACAACTTAAACAACTTTCCCCCTAACTGCCCGTGTGCCATGAATTTCCAAGCTGTAACACGCCTGAGCGGACCATACCCTTTGGAGTCGTCCCAGGCAAAGTAGCATCTCCATCACTGTGGTCAGAGTTGTCCTAAAGGGACCAAGAGTCACAGAACAACCGCTGGGTCTTATTCACCAACCCCTGACGCCTCGATAGTACAGTAGATACAACGACGTGATTTGCACACAACGGTCCTGGGTTCGAATCCCTTTATTGTGCCTCAAACCACGCGCTGTCCGAGCCCAAAGAGGCTGAGCCCCCCCCCCCCAAACTAAGCACTGACCCCACGCCCACTCCTCGGCCTCTCACCATACCATTCTTGGCTTTATTGGGGATTCTTGGCTTAACTATTCCAGAGGCATAACATGGTGAACGAGCAGCCCAAAATGTACGTCCTCACACCTCGTCGTAACTTAAGCCAGAACCAAAAAAAAAAAAAAAAAAAAACGTGGATAACGTTTTGTGTATTTAATTACTTTTCTCCAGTCCACACCACTGATGAGACAGGGGCCTCCTCCTTCTCTACCAACGCACGCGCACCTTGCCCAGAAGGTTGCGCGCAAGCGCTCTGAGGTCCTTCTTGCATTTCATCGAATAACTCAATATACACCTCGAGTAAAACGTTATCCACGTTAAAACGGCAGCGCATTGGACTAGCATTCCAGAGGTTAGGGGTACAAATCACATCGGGGAGCTTATTTTTTCTTGAAGCTCGAATTGTGTTAGGCTTTGCCTTTCCGTGTCGTCCGGGTAAAATCAGTTAATTAATTTACTTCTTCAATTAAAATACCGGCGACAGAAACCCTCGTATCTATCTAACAACATCTTGATAGGATAAAATTCGGCGTGGTTTACCGATCAGGAGAAACGCCTAGAGTTTCGAGAAACAATGGCACCGGGTGGGGTTTGGCTATGTTTATCCCTCTCTCTGCTCTTGGGACCAGTCCGCAGCTAAAATTGAGAAATAGGCAATGATTCGTCGCTAAAAGTGAAGGAAAATAACGTTAATTCGCGGCTCAAATAAAATAGAAAAATCACTAATTTGCGGATAAAATTGAGACAAAAATTGCAAATTGGCAACTAAGGCTGAAAAAACGCTAGTTCGCGAATTGGCAAGAAAGAGGGGGGAGGGAGAGAAGTCGGCAACTTCGCATGACTAAAACTGGATAAAAAAGCTTATTAACGGTTAAAAATCAGAAAAAGTGTAACTCGCGGCTAAAAGTGAGAAAAAGCGCAAACTTGCGGCCTAAAATTGAGCCCTATTTGAGGTTTCTGTGGAGGCAAATTCGTATGAAAAAAGAGAAGGGGCTAACTTATGAATAGAAATGAAAATAACTTGCTTTTCTAGCCTCAAATTTACAGAGAAAACACTCAATTGCCGATAAAAATTGAGACAAGGCGCCAATTCCCAGTTGAAATTGGGAAAAATCGTTAAGCCGCCCGATATATGGCCCTGTTGTGGCAAAAATTTAGAGGAAAAAAACGCCTGTGTCTGCTCTTGGGGCAAGTCCACGACTGAAATAGAGAAAAAGCGCTCATTACTAGCTAAAATTTGCGAAAAACGTTGGGCAATTCGCGACTCAAATAAAACATTAAAAGCACTAATTCGCGGTTAAAATTGAGAAAAAAAGGTAATTCGCGGCTAAAAGAGTAGTAAATTGCTAATTCGCGGCAAAGTTGAAAAAACGTAAATTCGAGGCTACAATTGACCAAAAGCTGTTGATTTGCAGGTAAAATAAACCCCAACTCGCGGTTTCTGAAGGCGAATTCAGACAAAATTTAGTAAAAGCTCTAATTCATGGTAAAGAAAAAAACTGCTAATTTGCGGGTAAAATAGAGAAAAAGCTCTCATTAGTGGATAAAAATTGAATCGCGTTTTGAATTCAACTTTGGCTGAAATTAAAAAAAAATTAATTGAATTTAGAAGACCCCTTCTCTGGACAATTATGGGATTACTCCCCTCCTCAGCGTACCACCTTAGTCACAACTGTGAATTCGAGGGAGTGGGGAGGCTGAAAATAAAGAAATTAATCTTTAAATTAAATATGTACTTACTATTCTTCACTTTTTTGAGTTCCGAGAAAAAAATGCTCCCCAGGTGGGATTTGAACCCACGACCTCCTAGTTTCGTGCCAGGTGCTCTAACCAACTGAGCTATCCCTGAGTATTTAATTTAAAGACTAATTTCTTCATTTTAGTCTCCCCATTCCCTCGAATTCACAGTTGTGGCTACGGTGATGTGGTGAGGAGGGGAGTAATCCCCTAATTGTCCCTAGAAAAGGGTCTTATAAATGCAATTAATTCAAGAATTTAACGTTTTCTTTCAACTGGCAAGGTTGGCATGGTGTGGCCCAGTGAATAGCGCCGGTGGTGGTGGTGGGGGGGCTTATAGCTAGAATAACGCGGCAAAAACAAGCGTGTGCGATTTCTAGTGTGGTGGGTCTCGGTGGGTAGGGGGAGAAGCCCGCTTAAAACTCTTAACATCCTTGGGAATAACCCACGACCAAATGCTTGACCCTAGAGCAGGGCCGGCCAACCTTATTTGGTCGTGGGCCAAAAACCTGGTAGTAAGAACTAAGAACTCAGGCGGGCCACCCATCATCGCCCCCTCCCAACCACCCTTATCCAGCACAACACTTTGTTCTTAGCAAAAAGGTCGTGACGCTCGGAATAAAACGCACTTGGGGGACCTGTTTAATAACTTCAAAAACATTAGTTAACCACAATGTCCACAGTGTAATCGCGGCTGGGGCAGCTCGTTCCAGTGCCGGGCTTAGGCATGTGGCGCCCCTCGGGCGAATCTTTCACCAACACCCCCGTAAAGTTGCCTTCAGGAGCCACGTTTTCACACTTCTTCTCAATTTCATCGGTGATTTAGCGATTTGTCCCCCTTTTAGCCGCGAATTAGCGATTTGTCTCCATTTCAGCCGCGAATTGGCAATTTTTCTTGCTGGGAATTTGTGTTTTTCCTGATTTTAGCCCCTAATGAGTGATTTAACCCGTTAATGAGCGCTATATTTTCTAATTTTAGCCTCCGGAAACCGCGACTTGCCATTTACTCAATTTGTTTCTGTTAATTAGCAAATGTTATCAATTTAACCCCATAAATAGCCATTTTTCTTGATTTTAGCCTTGAATTAGCGTTTTACCTAATTTTAGCCTCCTAGCGAGCCGTGAATGGGAGTTTTGTTTCCCAATTTTTGCCACGAATTAACGCTTTTTCTGAATTTTGTCCGCGAATTAGCGCATTTTCCTGATTTAGTCGTGGAATAGCGATTTTTTTCACCTTCAGCCGCGAAGTTACCTTCAAAACCCCGTGATTTAGCATTTTCTCCATTTTAACCGCGAATTGGCGTTTTTCCCCACTGAACGTCAGCGCTTCTTCTCAAATTTATCAGTGAATTAGCGATTTTTCGATTTGTCCCCATTTTATGGGAATTAGCAATTTTCTCCTCTTAAGCCGTGAATTCGGGGCTTTCAGACAAGAGCTCTGATGGTTGTAAGCCGGGGGTGCCTTAGGGCCTACTCGGAGACATGCTGGACTGAAATTTAATTTCTGCTCAAACCATTTTCCCTAGGATGGAACTAATTGATATGTTTTTGTCAAGGTTAATAACTAAATTCAGAGCCGATTCTGCCATGCACAAGGACATGCTGGCAGTTTTAGCCGCCGTAACTGAAATCATCAAGCAGAAAGAAGGCCAGGAGTCCTCGACAGAGTACTTTGGAGCTTTGGTACTTATTTTGCCTCTCTTACTACTTATTTTGGTACTTTCTGCCCTTTTTTTCACGTTCCATTCTGTTCTCCACTACTTTTGCTCATAGATGACAGCCTTATCGACTGATGAATATGAGGACGACCAAGTCGCCGCCATTCTCAATTTACTGGGCATGGTCATAAGATCAACGCCTCGCCCTGTTCTACAGGCTACATTTTCAGAAACGTCTTCGACGTTGCTCGCGCTTTTAAACAAATTCTCTCAGACGGAAAAAGTTTCTATTATTCGATCGGTAATTTAGGCTTTTTAAAGCACCTACGCGATTCCATTCTATTTGTTGTTTTCCCCTTCAGATTTTGGGATGCCTGGCGTTTCTTTTAAGATCACAGGAAGCAGCTGTTTGGGGTGAATCATCGACATTGCTTGCTATGCAGTCGGTTTTGGCGTTTGTTACTTTTTCCAAACCAAAGGTGAGCACTTGTTTGATTTTATTCGATTGGTCTCTAGTGATTTGTTTAATTTTAGATTAGAAAAGCGGCTCAACATAGCGTCATAAGTATAGTCAAATTGAGCAATATAACGTCGACTGGTCTCGGTCAAATTGCCGAACATTGTACAAAACTCGTCGAATCCGTGTGTCTATCGGGTGGCGTTACCACCACTCTTCACGTTCTGGGTCTCCTGAAGGACATCATGCACAAATTCCCGCCGAAACATCTAAAAGCCTGTTGCGAGGGTGTGCTCAAAGTGATGACGCTCAATAATGTTCTCGTTACCTCATGCAGTCTTCAAGCTTTTCACGGCATGTTCTCGTCTGGTGCCGCCGACAAATCAGTTCCGGCTAAATTCAACGCTCGTCTCATCAACGCCCTGTATGACTTTCAACCGCCCAAAATGGATGTTCAACCGTTGCAGGCGTGGCTCGCCGTCATGCAACAGGCTTTCGTAGCTCTCTCTAAGTGAGTCGGGAATCAATTTGTGTCTTTCGAATCTCTTTAACCGCTAAAATCGTCAACTAGATCCGATCCTGCTTTGTGTTTACTCAATCTTCCTAAATTGTACCGAACCTGCTCAGAGTTGTATCACACTGAAAAGACCCAAGTCATGGCAACTGTCACATTGACGCTTCAAACAGTGACTGATGAAGCGTTATCATCTGCAATATCTTCCTTGTCTAACCCGTCAAGTTCAATTCCTCAAGTATGTAAATTTACCGTAATTTAAGTATCAATGTCTTTTATTGGTAATTTTTTTTCCCCAGGTGTCCCAAATTTGCGAAATTCACCACTCGTTGTTGTCCTACCAGTACCAGGGTGCCTACAATTACGTGTTCCACCTTATTGGTGCTCTATTCAAAGTAATTGTTCGAATAATTGTTTTTTAGAAACGCCCGTTTTTGCTCACATTACGATTTTCAGGCGACTGGAATAAATTATAAAACTTGTCTTACTCCAATAATAAAACAATTGGGAGAAATGAGAGATACCGGTGAAGTGTTGTTCCTGGCTGACTTGGACAACGCCGTTGGAGCAGCTGTCAGATCTTTGGGACCTGAAATTGTCGTGGAGCACATTCCTTTGCAGGTGAGAGTGAGCCTCCCCCCGCGGGATCTGACCCGTAGCACCAATAAAAAACTGTTTTTTAAAATGGTTTTCAGATATCCGTCAACGAACAAAGTCGAGATTTTAAAAGGTGTTGGCTTCTTCCCGTACTCAAGGAGAATATCAAGGGCTCGCCGCTTGCTACTTTCGTGGATCATTTTCTTCCTTTAGCAGCAATTTGCAAGTAAGTCACCTTTTCGTACATTTGTCGTGCATTTTTTAACGGAATAAAATGTTCAGAAACGAGAGTGAACGATTGAAAAACTTGAACGATCAAGTTGGAGCCGTCAGCTATGACTTACTGCAAAGTCAGATCTGGGCACTTTTACCCAGTTTTTCGACTAGTCCTCCTGATATTAGCGCGTCTTTTCCTGTGAGTTTCCTTAAACGTCAACCCTAATGCAAACATCTTGAAATAATAGTTTTATTATGATCCCAGGGTGTGGCCAAAGCGCTCGGTGGTGTACTCACTTCAAGGAAAGATCTCCGCCAGACCATTTTATCGAGTCTCCGCCGACTCGTTTCACATTCGCTGGAAGATGGCCGAGAGGAAGACAAGCAAACGATGTCGCGTTTCGCCAAAAACTATATTCCCATTCTTTTCAACTTGTACACGACCAAAACGTCTGGGAGTGACGAAGAAGGAATTCGTCTGGCCTGCCTCGAAACAATCAAAGTTTATTTACAAGTGGCGCCCGATGAATTAAACAAGGAGCTGTTCGAAAGGGCGTTTGGAAAATTGAAAAATGAATCTGACTCTTTCGTGAAAGAGAGTGTTTTAGATTTGATTCGTGCGCTCACTCCTTCCCAAAATTATCAGTGTATATCTAGTTTATACGAAATGATTTCTACGAGTCTAAAATCTACGACTGAAAACCAGAAAAAATTCTACAGGTAATTGATCCCGAAAAACGGCCGAAATATTCTTCTTTATTGTGACTTTTATTGATAGATTGTTGGAGGAAATATTCACAAGTCAGACACAGAGCTGCAAGGAATTTATCAGAGACAATACTGACAGCATTAAAGAGCTTCTTTTGAACTCATTTTCCAAATGTTCTCCTAGTAGTAAACACGTAAGCTCGACTTTTATTTATACATTTTTTTTTTCGTCAGCACAAAACTGTTATTTTTTGTGTTCGTCAAGGCTCGGCTAGTTTGCGTCCTTGAACTGATGAAAGCTGCAGGGCTTGGCCGTGAGTTGGCTCAAACCATTCTACCGGAAACGGTGTTGAGCTTGAAAGAGGTCAACTCAAAAGCTCGTCAGACCGCTCATAAAATACTCGAGGTGGTGTTCTCTATGAAGGACGCTAATTTGGAAGAATTAGTCGGAACTTTGTTGTCCGGTCTGACTGGTACCCCTGCAGTCGTCTCGTGTACGATTCTCGCTTTGTCGTCGCTCGTTTTTCACGCTAGGGGTGAGTAAAAAAAAAAACTTTCAAATTTCTGCTGTTTTCTATGCGTTCTAAGCTTAGGACTTATTGACAGGGGCTGATTTAAGTAAAATGTGGGGGGGGGGACCTGCGCACAAGATTCCACCCCGCTCTCACAAATCAAATCGAAATCCAAACATTGAGGGTTATTGCTCGCTGAACGCAATATTTCCTAACTTGTTTTTTATTTGACGACCGCGATCCACTGAACGATTTTCAAGAGTAAAACTTTGGCGCCCTAAAAAGCCAATTGCACCGGGCTGACTCGTTTCATTAGTGCCGGCATTAAAAGGGGGGGGGCGACTGCCCGGGGGCGCGTCTAGCAAATCGAAGGGGAAAAGGGGGCGGACGACAGAATTCATTAGAATAGTATATTTCATAACGAGTGAGGAAAGCGTCACTTTACCTGCGAGTTTCGCACTAACCTGTGAAAAAAGTAATCCTAGCAGTGACGGAAATGTACTTTCATTCACTCTGTGACGTCAAGTTTGGAAACACCCGTGTTTCTTTCGTCAAGAGTCTGCCGTTGTGCAAATAACCACTTTCTTCAAAGGACTAGCGAAAAGTATTAATTCGTGCCTCCTGGAGGCAACTTTGCGGCTAAAATGAAAAAAAAAAAAAAAATTATCCCTAGTTTTTGTAGGTCCTTAGGCGGCTAAAATTGAGTAGGCGCACTAAGGTGCTGTGTACTTCTGTGTAGGTGTGTGTAAGTGGCTAAAAGTTTGGAAAGTGCAAAATATTCGTGCCCAAAATCTGGGAAATCACTAACTAGAGGTTTCTCGATGCAACTTCCAGACGCTAATTTGGGGCTGTTTAGAAAAATCCCTAATTCACGTCTGAAACTGTCAATCAGAGATTTTTCTCAATTTCAAGCGTGAATCAGCCATTTTTTTTGTTCGCTCACAAGTGAGAAAACTCGCTAACTAACGGTTAAAATTAAGAAAAATACTTGGCAAACTCGCGGAATGAAAGGCTAGGCTACGGCTAAAATTGAGAAAAATCGCTAAGATCGCGGATTCAGCGTAGAAAAATCGTTAATTCGCGGTTAAATTTAGCAAAAACGCTAATTTACGGTTAAAATGGTAAAAAATCTTAAATTCACCAATGGAACTATGAAAAAGCAGTAATTCGAGCCCAAAATTAGGACAACGCCAATTCTCGGCTTCACGCAAGGCAAGTTTGTTGCTCAAACTAAAAAAAAAAGCCTTAATTCATGACTAAAAGAGAAGAAAATCGCTATAATAACAGGTGCTAATTCACGGATAAAGTCGGGGAAAATAGCTAATTCGCGGCTTCTGAAGATTACTCCAAAGTTGCAGAAAGCGAACAAAATCGCTAATCCGCGACTAAAAAGGGAAAAAGCGCTAATTCGCGTTGATGATTTGGACAAAAAATGTAGAAAATCACTAACTAGCGGGGTAAAACACTAATTGATGACTACAATTAAGAAAAATGGCTTGTCAGGGGGTTAAGTTGAGAAAACTTGAAAACTCACAGAAACAAATTGAGAATAATTGCAAATTCACAAAAATAAATTGAGAAAATGGCAAGTCGGGGTTTCCGGAGGCAAACTTAATCGTGGCTAAAACTAGGAAGAAGCGCTAATTCACGGGTAAAATTGGGGGGAAAACTCTCATGAGCGGCTAAAATCAGTAAAAACATAAATTCAAGGCAAAAATGGATGAAAATCAACCTAACAGAGACTAAAACTAGGAAAAAGCGCTAATTCACCGATAAAATTGAGGATTGAGGTGAAGTGTGAAAAAAACCCCTAATTTCGCGGTTAAAATGGATGACAACGCCAAATCGCGGCTCCTGAAGGCAACTTCATGCGGGCGCTGATAGAAGATTCGCCCGGGGGCGTCAAATGCCTAGGGCCGGCACTGCCGCTTCATTCAAAAATGCCAGCCCGCTGGCTATAAGCACTTTCGATGTTCGAATTTCACTGATTGGACGCTCACAGAGCCCTATTTCCCGGTTTCGGCAGATTCAATAACCAAATTTAGCGTTTTTCAGACGTCTGTTTTGGCACTTTCAGAAATAAATTTCGCGGGGCTGGCTTCCTAAAAACAAGTCAATTTCACGAGATTTCACATTCTCCCCCCCCCTCCGCCACCAAAAGTGAAATTTCACGGCTCTGGCTCCTTTTAAAAACAAAATATTGCAGGGTTGGTCATTTCAAAATGCTATTTACCTATTCCCTGAATTGGCACATTCAAGAGAAATTCGCGGGGCTCGTTCGACTCATAAGAACAATTTCGTGGCTTTCGATGCCACAAACAAAAATCGCGCTTTAACCCATTCAGAATACTATTTCACAAAATTGGATCACCCCCCCCCCCCCTCCCCCGACACACAACCATTTTGCGTCCTGCCAGCTCACCAGGGGCAATTGTGCTTGATCGGATATTTATATTAATATTTATCGGATATATATTCACTCATCTCATCATTTCTTATTCGGGGATGAGTCCTCAGCAAAAAGAACTGCGAGTTCATCAACTCAGAACTCGGCGCTGGAAATCGTAAATTCATCCTCAGAAACTGAATTTGCACAGAAAAGGCCGTTATTCGTCAAAAACTAACGTCTCTGCTGTAAAACTGTCGTTGTAGCCTTAGCTGTTCCGGATATTCTGACAAAAAACTGACAATTTTCTGTAAACTGCACTAACCTCCCCCCCACCCCCTCTCTAAAAAAAGTCAAAATATAGTCCTCAACAAGCTTGTCTGAAAAGATGTCCTTGCCGGCTGCGGTCCTTGCCGATAAGGTCTGCCTGGCCCAGGGGAAGTCTAGACACATTGAAAATGCATCTCCCCAGGGTCAGTGGCGGATTAGAATTTTATCTCCTTTTACCCCACCCCCACCTCACCCACCACACTGTATCTTTATATCACTTTGACTTCTTATGATGGATTTCAATGTTTCTACCACAAATGATTTGTGTCCGAGATGACCACTGATTTGTGTCGTATAGTCAATTTGTCTCCGGTGTTTCGTTAACATTAAAACTCCCTTGAACTTCTACCTCGAAATTTCACGTTCCTCCTTCGACTCAAGGGCGTAGCCACGAGGGCGCAGCAGTCCACCCTTCCTTAAAACTCTTCTTTGTTCGAAACCAGCTACTCTCGGAAACAGTCAATTCGCAACTTCAAAACTGGCTGATTAGCTTTAAAAACTGAACATTTTGGCCGTTAAAAACCCAAATTATCTTGAAATTTCGCCCAAAAAATCTATTTTTGCACAGAGAAAATGGTCATTTTTCACTAAGTCGCTTCACGGCTATGATTCGGAAAAACGCTAATTCGCGCAGAAAAGTAAAAAAAAAGCCGTCATTCACAGTTAACATTTATAAAAAACGCTAATTCAATGCTAAAAGTGAAACACAATCGTCAATTCGCAACTAAAATTGCTTGATTATTCGAGGATAAAGTTGAGAAAAAGCATCAATTCGCAGGTGAAATTGAGGAAAAACGCTCATACGTAACAAAAATGAGAGAAATAGCCGCAAAATTGCACCATTTGGAGCAAGATTGTAATTTTCTGGTCTCAATGTTAGCCCATTGCAAGTTTCCTGTATTTATTTGAACAAAATTGCAAGTTCCTGGTCTACATTTTTTTTTTTTTTTTTGTAGTGACCGCATAACCACCCGAGCTAACCGGCCTCAAAAGCGCCCTGACGAATGACCGCAAAGTCACATTTTTAAGGCAAATATCCGCGAAATTGGAAGTTTTAAGGTTTTTAAGCAATCGGTTTTTCCTGGCTTTAGTTTAACGAAATTCCGCGGCTTGATTCAAGCGGAATTGTAAAAGTCTGAGGTCCTTTCTTGTTTAGTGAGCCTGGACCCGACTCCCCGCCCCCGACTGCACCAATATAGCCTTACGGATAGCCGTGAAATCGCAACATTGAGCTCCAAGCATTGACTTTTCAAGTTTGGGTCCTAAATTGAACGAAATTACTACTTTCCTGAATGAATATCGACCAAATCGCAAGTTTCGGGTCTTAATTCTTTTGCAAATGTAAGTTTCGTTGTAATAAATAAGTTATACGTGTCTTAATTTCGTGGAAATTTCGGGGCTAAATATCCGTGAAATAGGGAGTTTGAAATTGTTTTTTTTGGCTCAGAACTTGGCCTAGGCGGAAGGCGTGGCATCGTAGGGTGACCCCCCCCCCCATTACCAACAAAATGGCAACGTTCACACAACTGCAACAGTCTTAGTTTCAGTGAAATTGCGAGTTTCGGTCCTTATTACTTTCCTTTTGGGGAAAAGGAAGTATGGTGTTTTTCTGGAGGACCCACCAGGGCTAGCTGGCCCCGACTGCGCCAATTTGTATCCTGACAATCCAACATTCCCATTTACAAATAGATATTTGTGAGCTTGCCATTTCTGATCATTTAAGCAAAATTGCAAGTTTTGGGAGCATTTTTCGTGGCAGCGGTTATAACAGCAAACAGAGCGGAATATCGGGGGGGGGGGGGTAGAACCGCAAAACCCATCCAGTAAATCCGCCACTGCCCATGGTACAGCTTTCTAGAGGTCTAAAACTAATTATTTTTTTGTTGAAAAAGCCAAACTCTGAAAATTTCGGGTTTTACAAAGGCTAATATCTGTAAAATGAATAATTTCAATGACGCAAATCCACAAAATTGGTTTTCCATCAAACCAAACCCATGAAATTGATTTTCTAGTGAGTCAGCCTCACAAAAATTGGTTTTTAGCAAGCGAAACCCATGAAAATTGACGTTTTAGTGACCAAGACTCGCGATTTTTTTTTTTTTTTTTTTTTTGTGAAATATGAAAATAGGCGTTTAAGCGAGCAAGGATCACGAGAATTGTCTTTCTTATTTGCAGAACCTGCGAGAATGGTTTTTTAGGGAGTGAAACCCGCGAATTTGCTGTTTTAGCGAACCAGAATCATGAGAATGGTTTGTTAGGAGAGAAACTCGTTAAAATGGTGTTTTAAAGCAAGCGAGCTAGAATCGTGAAATCGGGTTTTTAGTAAGCCAGGCACTTTTTTCTCACTCAAAGAGCGAAATTGGAGTGAGTCATTCATGCAAAAAAGGATTTTCAGTGCGCAAAATCCGAGAACTTGGGTTTTTGAACGACGTATAACACCGCAAGACTGGTTTTTTACGTGACAAAAATCCGCTAACCTGTTTTCTCGGTCAGGCAGACACGCGAAAATGTTGTTTTTTTAGCGAGAGAAAAGCCAGCGGAAATGGGTCTTAAGTGATCCAAAAAAT
Organism: Corythucha ciliata; assembly: GCA_038030265.1. Lineage (NCBI taxonomy): Eukaryota > Metazoa > Arthropoda > Insecta > Hemiptera > Tingidae > Corythucha > Corythucha ciliata. The sequence continues at coordinate 7,315,294 of CM075938.1, forward strand.
GTCTTTTTAGAGTTAAAAATTCATATGAGGTAACTCCGCAAAACTTTCGCTTTCGTTTATTCGTTTATTTCTGTCCGTGTACTCCGTTATGCCAGGCACTTGCTCTTGAAGGACGAAACCCGGCCTTCCCGCTCTTTTATAGGCAATTCGTGGCCAAGAAAAAAACTGCCCACCACTGCAGAGCCACTCGCATTTCGTTACCGGCTAATTTAATTCGTTTTTCTTTTCAGAAAAAATCACGTCAGACTTGTTGGACAATATTCTACACAACGTCGGCGTTTTGACCGTCTGTTCAACTAGAGAAATTGTCTCGGCCTGTATGGCTTTCACCAAAGTTTTCATAACGTCACGTCCGAGGCTTGAAATTGAATTATACGTCCCTGAAATGGTACGCTATTTCCTTTTGTCTTTTACTAATTGGTGCGCAGGGATTCACGGTCCCCTGTGGTATTTTTTAATGTTGATTTTTTTTTTTTTTAGATGAAACTTTTAAGCGCAATGGCGGAAGACTGTAAAAGACATAATCGAACTCGGACGAGGGATCTTCTCTCGCGACTCGTCCGTTGGTTCGGCGGTGAGACTCTTCTACGTCACATTCCACGCCGAGACACTGTCCTTCAAGCTCGCGTTCGAAATCTGGCTAAAATGACCGAAAGGAAGAAGAGGCGGCGCGAAGAGGAACGAGCCTCGCGAATGTCCGAGGAGACGGCTTTTACAACTTTCACGACTGCCGCTAAACATAAAAGGTTTTAAATAGTGCTACTTGTATATCACTAATAACAAAAAAAAAATATTAAAATTAATGTTATTTCTCAGTATCGAGGAAATATTGGGCGAGTCGGACTCAGATCTTCCCATGGATGAGGACGAATTTGAAGAGACAGATAGAAAATCAGGGAAAAAGAATAAGAAAAACAAAACTTGGATTACTGAGGACGCTGAAGACATCGTCGATTTTACTGAAAGTAGAAACACTTCCAGCAAAATAACAGGTGGGACCACTCAAATACTTCCGTCAAGAATGACACTTGACGTCATCTTGTTTTGTTTTTTTCAGCCACAAATCCTGAAGTATCCAAAAAAGTTGAATCAATGAAATCGAACAAAACGCTCAAGAAAAAACAGAATCCAGACTTCAAGAAAGCACCCGACGGCCGTCTCATCATCACCGATTTAAGCGACGATGACAACGATGATGGAGCCGACGACCGAATCTCTCACAAGAAGTCTAAAAAGGCAAAATCTGTTGTGCCCGGACTGGACAAATTGCTGAGCGACAGTGATGACGACGAATCGGATATGGACGAAGACGAGTGGATGACGTCTGCTGGTGAAACTGTTGCGAGCCGAGGGAAGAAACGAGTGTTGAGCACTACAAGCGCTACGACGAGCAAATATCGAGGTTAGTCGTTACTTCCGTTTTAATTTATTCACTTTCTGACGTTTCAAAAACTTGAATATGACACAAACCAGCATTCTATCGCTCCGCTAATTTTGAAGGCTCAGCTAATATTAAGAAAACGCAAACTCGTGGTTTCTCAAGGCAACTTTGTGACTAAAATTGAGAAAAGTGCTAATTCGCGTGGGTACAAGTGAAAAAAACTGCTAATTCGAGGCTAAAATGAACAAAAAGCCTAATTCGAGGCTATAGTTGACAAAAAGGCGTTCTTTCGCTGCTGAAATGGGGAAAAACAACAATTCGCGGATCAGTTTCAGAAATTCGTTATCGCAGTAAACTTGAGAAAAGGTCTAAAATGTTTAAATGGAAAAATGCAAGAATCGGGAACCCCTAAAATTGAGAAAAAAACTCATATTCGCGGGTATATAAGAGAAAACCCGTTAAAACGTGCCTGAAACTGGGAAATGCCGCTAATTCAACGGATTGAACAGATAAAGCGCTCATTCTCAGCTAAACTCGATGAAAGGCGTTAATTTACTGCTAAAATTGAGACAAAGCGCTTATTCGCACTTCGAAGCTGAAATGGAGAAAAACGTAAAGTCGAGGCTTAAATTGAAGCAACGCTGTAATTTGCGGCTGAAATTGGTGAATAGTTGGCGGCTAAAATTAAGAAATAATTCGTGGCAAAAATTGAAAACTGAAAAACTGTCAATTCGCTGCTCATTCTATTAGCGGATAAAATTTAGAAAAAGCGCTAGTTTACCGCTGAAATTGAGGAAATTGTAAATTTGAGAGAAATACTTACGTAAATAATAAATAATTACATTATTTGGTCTAAATACGCGGGGATTTACTAGTTTCTGGGCAGTTTGAGGACCTTTTTTGTTTAGTGTGGCCGGACCTGGGGCTGGCTGGCCAGCCCCAGCTGCGTCCATAGCGTCTCGAATAACCGTGACGCCTTTGCGTTGAGTTTGTAAGTTCGGGTCCCCTAAATTGAGCGAAATTACGAGTTTCTTGGCCGAAAATCCGCGAGTTTCGAGTCTTATTTCTTGCGAAAATGCGAGTTCCGTGTATTTTATTCTTGGGTAAATGCAAGTTTCGGGTTTTCATGTCAGCAAAGTTGTAAATTACGGGTGTTACATTCGTAGAAATTGCCAGTTTCGAGCCTATAATCCGGGAAATTGGAAGTTTGAGATTGCTTTTTGTGGGCTCAAACCTCGTCCTAGCCGACGATGGACGGCGGACTGCCCCCTCCCCTCTGACAAAATTGCAACATTTGGCAGTTTCACGTCCTAATTTTAGTGAAATAGCGAGTTTCAACCCTTTTTACTTCCATGTTCCCTTAGGGAAGGGAAATATGTTTTTTTTTTTTAGTGTGGGGACCCTGGGCCTAGGCTGGCCAGCCCCGACTGTGCCTATCGCTTGACAAATGGCCGTGTAAATGTAGCTACGTTTAGAGATAAATTTAAGAGTTTGTAATTTCTGGTTCTTTAAGCGAATTATAAGTTTCCTGGCTTAATATCCGCGAAATTGAATGTTTCGGGGCCTTAATTTATGCGAAATTGAAAGTTCAGAGCCTGAGTTCGAGCGAAATTGCATGTTTTGGGGACCTTTTTCGTGGCGGAGGAATCCAACAGACTAGCAATCATCGAGCCTGACGAATTCCCACGAAATTAGAAGTTCTACGGCCAAATATCCGACCCTACATGTGAGAGGTGTGGAGTGGAGGAGGAGACAACGGGTCATTTAGTGAGAGAGTGTGAGGGGTTTGCGGCAGCGAGGTTTGCTATATTTGGGAGGGACAGGTTGACCGACCTAGAATTTTCCAGGGCTCAAGGGGTCCGAGTACTGGATTTCCTGGGGAGGGTGAGGAGATTTGAGGAGCCGTGCTAAGCCCCTCCGAGTCCGGGACCCGTTGGGTATGACGTAGGGGCCCAATTGGTGGCCTTGGCGTCGCCGGGCTCGGCTTGGCCGGGACGGCACCCCAAAAAAAAAACAAAAAAAAACGGACAAATATCCGCTGCAATGCGACTTTGGGGGTCTTAATTCCTTCGAAAATGCAAGGTTAGGGTCTTATTTTTGAATTTAAATAATTTTAGCCTCAAATTAGCGCTTTTTTCTTTACTTTTTTCCGCAAATTGGAGCTTTTTCTCAATTTAACCCTTAGGGAGAGTGAGAATGGTGTATTATCTAGTGAGTGCTGGTCCTGGGCTAGCCAGCCCCGACTGCGCCAATACCCTGACGAACAGCCGTATAATAGCAAAATTTAGAGATGAATACTTGTGAGCTGGTAATTTTGAGTCCTTTGAGCGAAATTACAAGCTTTGCTGTATGGCTGGCAGGTGGGTGTAAAATTGCACGTTCATGGCCTTAATTCGAACAAAATTGCAAGTTTCGGGGCCATTTTTTGAGGCGGTGAAACTCTGGCTTGCCGGTCTCATCAGGGACATTTCCTGGATGAATATCCGCGTGGCCAGTTTCGGGTCTAATTTCGGAAAAATTGCAAGTGTTGGGACCATTTTTTTTTTTTTTTTTTTTTTTTTTTTTGCCGCCACTCGAGCAAAATTGACGTTTCGAGACTATTTTATTTGTAGCGGCGGAACTAGCATGCCCCGACTGAGGTTTACGGCCTGTCGATTACCCGCGCAATTGGATAAGTCAAGAGTCTTCATTTCATCAAAATTGCAAGTTCTGGGTCTTAGTTTCGGGTGAAATTGCCAATTTCGGTGCTCAATCTCCGCGAAATTGCGAGTTTGCAATTGTTTTTTTTGAGAGCTCGGACCCCCCCCCCCCCCGGGGGCTGCACGACCCATAGGCCGCCGTACATCCAACGAAATTGCTACATTTTGGAGGCAAACATGTGCACAATTGGATGTTTCCTGTCACACTCAAGTGCAAGTTCCCGCGGGCCCAATTTTAGCGAAATTTGAAGCTTCAGGGCCAATTTTCATTTAGAGGTCGTCCCATTGCCACCGTACCATGACGAGTAGCCGGGTAGTTGTACTAATTTAGAAATAAAAATATTTGTGAGTTTGAAAAGTCGGGTACTAATTTGAACAAAATTACAAGTTTTCTGGCGAAACTTGTACGTGAAATTGAAAGTGTCGGGCCTTCAGATGTTAATTTAAGCGAAATTGCATGTTCAGGGACTTAAGCCCTGTTCACACGATGCAATGTTTGAAGTTATATTGCATGCTGGTTTTTAAAAAACATATGTTCCTTGGTAGTGGACCGGATGTTTTTAAAAATCCTGCATGCAATTTAGCTTCAAACATTGCATCGTTTGAACAGGGCTTTATTTCAAGCAAAATTGCTCGTTTCGGGACTGAATTTCAGTGAAAATACGAGTTTCGAAGCTTAATTTAAATGAAACAGGCAGTTTCAGGCCTCAATTTCGTTTAAATTGCTAGCTTGAGGTCGTAATTTCGGACAAATTGTAAATTTGGGGGGGCCTTTGTGTCACCCGATGCCACGAATCGTTCATCGACGAGACGTTGATTGTTGAATTCAACTATTTTCCTCAATTTTAGCCGCGAAGTATCGTTTTTCCTTGCTTCGTGAATTAGCTATTTGTCTGAATTTTAGCAACGAATCAGCGCAATTTTGGATCTGGAAGTTTCATTTAGAAATCTCAAATCAGCACTTTTTCACAATTTCGGCCACGCATACTAGCACTTTGCAATGTACTTGCCCCAAGAACAGCAAATTAGTGCGTTTTCTCAGTTTTAGTCGCCTACAAGGACATCGAGACAATGGGGATCAGCGTATTTTCTCTATTTTAGCTGCGAAATTGGCTCCAGAAGGCGCCATGACAATGTCAATGCTCCTTTTTAGCTAGTTTTTAACTAAAAATGATTTTTTTTCCGTCTGTGATCATTTCAATGAACCAACCCCACGATACCTTTGTATTTTCAGCAAACCTAAAACCCCACAAATTTGAGGTTTCAGTTATTCAGCGGTAAAACCCCACGAAATTTACCGTTTAAGTGAGCCAAGGCGCGCAAAATTGGTTGTATAGCGAGCAAATCCCACACAATTCGCGAAAATGCATTGATTAGTGTGCTAAAACCGCGTAATTATATAAGTTTTGAATGAGACAATGCCGCGAAATTGGTGGTTTTTAGCGAGAAAAATCCGCGAAATGGTTTTTAGCGAGAAAAATCCGCGAAATGGTTTTAAAAGGGCAAATTATAAATTTTTTTAGTGTGTCAGAGCTGCAAAAATGGGATTTTCGAGCGAAACATCCGTGAAATGGGTTTATCAGCTTTAAAAATTGGATAAATTGTTATTTTTAGTGAGCAAAATGAGGGAAATTATTTTACAAAAACATAGTTTTGGCGAGAAAATTCTAGAGAGCGAATTCCGAAAAATTCGTTTCTTAGTCAGCCAGACTCCCAACAATTTTTTTTTTTTTTTTGTGAGAAAAATCTTTAGAAAAAAATTTGAATTAGGAAACCCACGAAATCGTTGGTGACCATGTATAAATGATTTGTACTTTTTGATGGTATTATCCAGGAGGGGGGGGGAGCACAGATGCCGCTCGTGGTTCACGATAAAAAGTGAAAATAGTGCATTTTTCAAATGAAATGCACTTAATAAAGGCGTGGCGAGAAAGTGACCCCCGCAGCCCCACAGAGGGGGGGCCCACAGTGTTATCGCGGGCCCCGGGGCCCCAACTTTAGTAAAGACGGCACTGCTCAAAATTCACCACCCTCGTAAATCCGTCGCTGGCCATTACGACTTGTTTTTTTTTTTCTTCTTCTTTCACAGCTGGAGGAATCGGTATTCACAGGCCATTGAGCACTGCAAGCAGTGCTAAACTGCAGAAGAACGCCAGTAAAAAGAGGAAAATAGACTCGTCCGTGGTAACTGGGGCTGAGTACCGAGCGTCCAAAGCCAAAGGAGACGTTAAAAAGAAGGGTCGACCCGACCCATATGCCTATGTACCTCTGCGAAGGGACGTATTAAACAAAAGGTAAGAATTTTGTCTCTGATTTGTGTTAATTCTTTGTATTAATCATTCTCCGGAACTTCAGGAAAAGAATGAAAGCTACTGCTCAAATGAAAAACATTTTGAAAGCGGCTAAAAAAGGTGCAGCGGTTGGAACGGCGAGTAAAATAAGGAAGCTGAGGCGATAAATCGCGTAGTGTTATTTTGTCTTCTGTGTATAAATATCCCTCCCCACCTCCCGAAGTAAGGAAAATATAAGTTTTATTTCTTTTTGGTTGATCCTAAAAATTATATAATTTTATTTATAAAACCATTGTGTCACCCCTCTCCAACCACTAACTAGCAACAAGAAGCTGGAGACACAGAAATTGTTGTCGTTAATTTCTTCTCTCTGGGGTTATTTTCATATTGTATTTACGCTCTCTAAACTCATGAATTTCCAAATTTCGCCCTCTTTTGCACTAATTATCTTTCTTTTTTTTTACAATTATGTGACTGTGACAACTCAAAACCGAACGCGCTTCCTTTCGTGCCGGCAAAAGTTGAGTCACACCCGAGACGACCGCCAGGTGCGCTAGGTTCGCTTTTCTGGACAACTGAGCAGTGCTGCTCCACCCCGCCCGCCACCGCCGTTCCATGACGTCTTACCCTCCCTCTTGCTCATGCAGTCGACACAAGACTTTAGTCATCCCTTCGTGCCTGTGTAGTTTTTTCCCCCCTCGAGACCTCCGTTGGAAGTGAACATAATTTTTTTTTTTTTTTTCTTGTTTCAATTTACACGTCCAGGTAATTCGCGAGTGTATTTCGTCGGAAGAGGTCCCTCATCTTATCAGCCCTGGGGGAGAATCACGTGAGTGGTCGCTTTCGTAAAATTGCACACTTTTTATTTGTTCCCCTCAACAGCAGAGTTTTTCCTACATTCAGGGGCGCGACGTACTCTTGCAGTAGTTAGCGTTTTAGAAGCGGCCTTAGTGTCGGGGGGGATTCGCCCCCTCGGGGGCGGAAGTCTCGTCTTCCACTACGATCTAGGTGGTTTAAAGCATTTTCGTTAAACATTTCCCTAGTTTACAACTAATAACGCTGGCCAGCAATCCGAAGGTGGAAGTGACTCGTGAATGATGGGTGGGGGGGTACTTTTTTTTTTATCAATGAGTTCTCTCGTCAATAGGCGGAGCAACTCGACGGATTCTGGCTTAATTTGTCATCTAAATGAAGAATCCCTCTCGTTTAATTACCTCGTCTTTGACGTATTGAGTCGGGTAAATTTGTTACAAAAGCTGTAAGCCAACCCAGTCACGGCGACCAAGGTTATCAAATTGTGATCTTTGTACCCTTCTTTCTTTGTCTTCTTTTTCAATGCTGAGCTATTGTTTTCCAATGTTTTCGTTTTATTATGTCGCGCCCCATGAGATTTTTTACTCGTCGTAATCTGTCGAAGGTTTTTTCCCACCTCGTCTGCCCTTTTTCTTTTCGGTCCGCGGGTCATCGTCGATTTAGTCGAGAGGGTGGCGAATTTTCCTTTTCACTTTCCCTCTCCTCGACGTTACGAAAGAGAGGGAAAATAAACAGAAACGAAACAACAGGTCTCTAAGCGTTTAACCTGAAAAAGTGGACATCTAAATTTCCAGGAGTTCTAATGAAGTCACTTCCGTATAATCAGTGACTAAGTCAGTGGTCTCAGTCTTTCCCCATTTCTGGGTAGCCTTCCAACGAGTCCCATCAAAGTCTTCGTTACTCACTGGGCTGATGATTTCCCCCCTAAGTTGAATGAAACCCCTGTTGTACTTCAGCTTACAAAAAACTACCCACTTGAATGTTGAACATAAAACGAAAAACAAAACCCAATATTTTTCATTTTTACAAAATTCACGCGTCATGTCGTGCTGGTTTTGGCACTGTCCGGCCGCTCCGTCCATTGATAGTCCTCTTCATCGCCTCCTCAAGAGTTAGGAGGACCAGAGAAGTCGAGATGGACTTCTAATTCTGTTTCAGACAGTCGTCACTCATCTGGGTAAATGTCTAGATCACTGCGTGGATCTGATGCTATACTCTCGAGGTCGCCGCTAGTTCGTCTTCTCCATTCGCATCTAGAGCGAACATCACTCAATGGTCGCTTGATGTGGCGAGTCGGAGATCCTGAGGCCATTTTGAGTTCAGCAACCCTCACTGTGTCGTCATGTCCTGTTTCTTTTCTAGCCGAAGTCAAATCAGTTGTGAGAGGGGGGGTGTTCGCTTTCCCGCTGTGATCTTAGGCCCGGTGCACACGAGCGATAAGTGTCGCGCGGTCGCCGCGACCGCAGAGAAACATATAATTCAATGGGGCAATGCACACGTGCCGCGGCGACCATTGTCGCGCGGTCATTGCGACACTTATCGCCGCGATCATACAGAAACATATAATTCAATGGGCAATGCACACGTGTCGCGGCGACCAATTATCGCTGGCGACACTCGAAATGCTGTCGCAAGTTCCTGTGGGTCGCGCGACTTTATTTTCACCACTTGAAAACCTAGCTTTTATACCAGGTGAACGCAACACCATTCTGGGGGTACAAATAGGCCCTACCTACTAGGGGATATTATCTGTATTTTCCAAAGGCTTATTGCATCTCTACTACTCTACTAGGGTTCGCAATCTCTCATTGGCATTGCTGGTCCGTGGGATCTCGCAATCTTTTTCAGTTTCGAATGCTGAGGGGTGAAAATATATGTATACCTTTCAATGGGGTAGCTAGCGGGGGGCAGAGGTGGGCAGTTGCCCCTCCCCTAGAATCGAAATCGCAGATTTAGTGGGGCAAATGCCCACCTACCGGATTCCACCAAAACGTTTTTTATCCTTAATACTTTCGCTGGTCTTGCTCAGCAATGGAACCAATTTCTCGAATTTCACTCACTACTACACCAATATTCGCGGGTTTTTTGTGGCAAGACCCCACCCACTTTCGTGTCTTCTACACCTAAAAAACCATTATCGCAGCTCCCTCACTGGAGACCCAATATCTCAGATTTCGATCAGCCATCATTTTTCCTAATTTTTCTTACCTAAAAAAAACATTTTCCTGGATCTGGCTCATTGAAAGACAAAATTCTTAGATTTCGCTCTTTAAAAATCCAGTTTTGCGGATTTTTCTCACTGAAAAAAACCTTTTTCGCGTATTGGTTTTACCAAAAAATCAATTTCGCAGATGTTTGTGACTGATCAACCAATTTCGTGGGGTGGCTAAATAATTTAGAAACCAATTTTACTGATTTTTCGCACTAAAACCTCATTTTCGCGGGTTTGACTCACCAAGAAATCAATTTCTCCGATTTTACTTTCTAAAAAACCAAATTTTGTAGATATTTTCTCGCAAAAAAAACATCTTCCTCAATTTGAGCCATGTATGAACGTTATTTTTCAATTCTAGCCTCGAATTGGCGTTTTCCCCCAATTTCAGCCGCATACTATTGCTTATTCTCAATCGATAAACCTCGAACTGGCGCCTTTTCTCAATATCAGCACCAAAGCGAGCGAGCGCTATTTCTTTTTTAGCCGTGGTTAGGTGCTATTTCTCAATTTTAGCCATCAATTGGGTTTGGCCTCAATTTCAGGCATAAAATGAGTGGTCTTTCTCATTTCTACATTGAACGATCACTTTATTTTGTCACTTTTAGCCGTAAAACGAGCTCTAGAAACCATGAATTAGCATCTTTTCGTAATTTTGGCCCGGAACGAATAGGTCCATTTACACGGGCAATTTTTTAAGGCAATTATTGCACGAAAGCGAATTGCAGCAATAGCCAAAAAATTGCCCCGCAATAAACTCCCCGTTTCGTGCAATTTTTTCCCTCCTCGGAACTCCCTCTTTTCTTGATGCAATAATTGCATCGAATTGTCCGATATTGCTCACTGTTGTCCAATTCCGGCGACTTTTTCTTGCAATTTTTCAAGTCCACGGAGGTTGGATAATTATTGCACGTTTTCCGCAACTTTTGGCCCCGGGCCACCAGGGGATGGGTGGCCCGGATGACAATTCTCGGAAAAGAAGAAAGGAACAATTTTCAACGGTAGTCTAAAAGTAAAAGTTGAGCCATTTTTGTTGCTCAGAAATGGAGCAATTCACTGCAATACAATTGCAAAATCCCACAACTATCCGGTGAGGGAAAATTGCTTCGTATTGCTGCAATTTTTGTAGAAAAGAATTGTCCAATAATTGCCGGATTGCAGCAATTTTTATTGCTCGTGTAAACGGGCCTTATGGTGTATGCGCCGTTGCTACGTAAACATACTTATTTACTTAAGGCCCATTTACACGGGCAATTTTTTAAGGCAATTATTGCACGAAAGCGAATCGCAGCAATAGCCGAAAAATTGCCCAGCAATGAACTCCCCGTTTCGTGCAATTTTTTCCCTCCTCGGAGCTCCCTCTTTTCTTGATGCAATAATTGCATCGAATTGTCCAATATTGCTCACTGTTGTCCAATTCCGGCGACTACTTTTTCAACGCAATTTTTTAAGTCCACGGTGTTTGGATAATTATTGCACGTTTTCCGCAATTTTTGGCATGACAATTCTTGGAAAAGAAGAAAGGAACAATTTTCAACGGTAGTCTAAAAGTAAAAGTTGAGCCATTTTTGTTGCTCAGAAATGGAGCAATTCACTGCAATACAATTGCAAAATCCCTCAACTATCCGCTGAGGGAAAATTGCTTCATATTGCTGCAATTTTTGTAGAAAAGAATTGTCCAATAATTGCCGAATTGCAGCAATTTTTATTGCCCGTGTAAACGGGCCTTTACTTACATACGACAGTTATGGAACTGTCGTGGCGGTAAATATCGCCGGTCACTGCGACACTTATCGCTCGTGTGCATCGAAAAATAAATGGTCGCAGCGATAATTGTCGCGACGACCACGCGACACTTATCGCTCGTGTGCACCGGCCCTTACGGTAAAGCGACCGTCTGAATCCCTCATCGTAGTTTCAGTGAAAAACTCATTCACGTCGACCAATCTCTTCTCTTTTAATTTCTGAACCGAGGGATTGGAGATTCCCAAGGCTTCATGTTCCTTGCAGAAGTGACTGGGTCGTTAAGAGGGAAGTAGTTAGAACGGTGGCTACTTTGGTTTCTTCAGGCTTAACTTTGTCCATCAAGGTCCATCCAAGGTTGGTTTCAATGGCTACTAACCCGTTGCTCAATTGTTTCTTTTTCCTTGTCAGCAGCTTTCCCATTACGTCAGCTCCAATAAGCACTGCTATAGGTCCGCTTTTTCCGACAGTAAGTTCTATGTTCATATCACGCAACTCATCTATCCAGGGATCTCTATGAGGCGACACAACTTCATTGCAAATGTAGTCTTCACCTAAAACATCAAAATGGCACCGATATTTCTCGTCAGAACTCTGAAGGTACAGCTTGACAACTGGGGTCTCTCGAGGCAAAGCCTTGACTCCTCCGAACAACGTTTGTGCTGTAACCTCTGTCCCCCTCGGAATGGAGCCTTAAGTCCTTCGCTGTACTCGACAGCACGTAGCTTCTTTGGGACCCCCCGAGTCCAGCAGCGCTCGTACTCTTTTAGCAGGCGCGGATCCAGAATTTGCTCAAGGAGGGGGCCATGAACCCCATCCTGTACCACCGCAGTTTTGGACGCGATGAACCCGAAAATCTGCGCGTTCAACCTTGCTCCCGCCCTTATCTTTTGACCTCCTTGGCACGTTTTCTAGTGGTAAATTGTTGTGGTAAATGCCCAAGGGTCTCATAAACCACGTCCAGTTTAAATAAAAACACTTTTAAATCATGAACGTTCAGCCTAAAAACCGTCCCTGGGCAATTTATGGCAGAAACGACCAAAAATTTAAAAAACATTGGCAAAACCGCGTATTTTGACGAGTGGTTGAAGTGGTTTTCACTGTGTCTTTCAAACCACAGTACACTGCAAAGGTTCAACATTAGCAGTCGCGGATCCCAGGCTCAGGAGGGTTGAGCCCTCTCCTTCATTTCAGTTGGTAAGGTAAAGACGGTGCTATTCGGTGGGGGGGGGGATCGAATGATTCACCGATTGAGTCAATTAATCTTTTAAAGGTGCGAATAGCCTCTCTTTTTTCGGCGCAGCAAGTCACATCAGGCGTGCCATGAATAGCGTCATTTAAGCCATATACATATACATTCATGGCACAAATGCAGTATTGACGACACTTTCGGATGCAAACAGTCAGTTTTGCCATTTGTGTGGTGCAAATAGTCCGTCATACCATTTTTAGGTTGTGAATGGTCGTATTTGCCATTTCCAAGGGGCAAATTGTCTGATCATTATAACAAATGAATATTAGCCAGTGCAATATTTTCAAAGCAAGAATCGTCAGTTTTGCCTTTTTTTTCTTCTTTTTTTTTACAGCAGGCATTGCACGTTTAGCCATGTTTCCAAGCAAGAATGGTCAGTTTTGCCCGTATTTGGGGCTGGAATCACCTGTTCAAACATTTTAGGGCGCAAATTCGGGGCTCGTAAAGTCAGTTTCGTCATTTTTAGAGTGTGAATCGCCAGTCAGTTTAGCCATTTTCGAGGCGCGAATCATTTTTGCCATTTTTCAGGCCATAAAAGTAGTCACGTCAAGACAAAAGCAGAGAATGATTAGTTTGGCCATTCGTTGCTCGCGAATGGTCAATTTTGCACTTTTCAGGGCTGGAATCATCTGTTCAGAGACGCGAACGGTCAGTATTGGCCATTTTTGGCGTGCGAATTGCCAGTTTTGCCATTTTTGGCGCGCTAATGGTTGATTTTGCCATTTTTGGCGCGCAAATAGTTGATTTAGCCATTTTTAGGGCGCTTCAAGTCCGTTTGGCTATTTTTTAGAGCGGGAATTTCCGGTTTGGTAATTTTTGAGGCGCGAATGTAGTCAGTCCAGCCATTTGCTAGGCGCTAATCGTCAGTTTAACCACTTTGGGGTGCGATTGCTGTCAGTTTAGCTGTTTTCATGGTGGGAATAGCCATAATTTGGCTATTTTAAAGCAGTCAAGTCATTTCTAGTAGAGCAAAACACACAATTTTCCAAGCCCCTCCTATATTACCAAATCTGATCGGTGGCTGAATCTTTATATTTTGAGGTTTCTCTACACAGGGAAACCGAAAATTGACACAAAATTTTCGTTTTGTCACCGGCCATGGCCCCTGTGGCCCCTCCCTTGGATCCGCCACTGTCTTTTAGTGACATTGGTAGTCCTGATTGAAACGGTCAGGGTCTGAAGTAGAACGGTTGAATACGATAAATGATTGATGTTGGTGAGAACTTGACTCAGCGTCTGCTCTCCTGCCTCATCCTTTTTCTCGTCTGCGAGACACATACTGGTAGCATGCCCGCGACCACATGACTGGCAATGTAGTTTAGTACGGCAATTGCGAAACAAATGACCCGACCGGAGGCACCGAAAACAAAGCCCTCTTTTCATAATTAAAGTCTTTTTAGCCTCTAATGACATTTTTGTTTGTCACAGAAAATGCATAAGGTTGGTAGAGCTGTCTCCTGATGTGTGCTTGCGTATAGGCCAGCCGCTGTGGTAGTAACCTGAAGCGATTTAATTTGAGCGCTCGAACGATTTTCGCACGGTTTTCCTCCCCTTTCCTTTTTCTGACCTTCATTGAGACCAAACCCGGCAAGAGCTAAACTGATGCGCTCCTCTCCTTTGCCTCATCTTTTCCACTGAAATCGGGACGGTTCATCTTTCCCCCCTGCCATGCACGCAGGACATCTTCCGGCCAACACGACTGTACCATTGGATACAGTATTGCTGCGCACGTGTCGGTCGTGACTTCCAGTGATTCGAGCGCTCTAAGGTGGGTCTCAAGTTGATCGTAGAGCGACGTCAACCCCTTGTCTGCACCTTGTGACCGACTATTTTCTACATGGATTTTCAATTAGGAGGTCTTCTCTGCCGAACCTCTCTTTCAACGATTCTATAGCTTTACTATAATTCTCAGGGGTGGGGGGGGGGTAGCTCTCCACCACCTGTCGGGCCCGTGAACCTTGCGTTGTCGACTGGATTAAATACTGAAATTTATCAGCGTCGTCAATTCCTTCGTCAGAGTCGATTTTACTAAAAAGGGACCAAAATTTAAGCCACTTTTTTTGCGTCGCCTTCAATTTTCATCAGTTCTATTGTCGGGGGTTTGAATTTTCTCACATTTGAGTTCGGTGAAACAACGCTCTGATTGTCTGACCCGCCAAGAGCTCTGCTTTTTTCTTTGTGAAAATCACACGTGGACTGAACGTATAAGAAGTGACTATCTATCTCGTCCGCCACCAATGATTCAGCGAGCAATTCTTCGTCTTCTACGTCTTGGTCGAGCAAGCCTTCGTAAATCTCAAGATCGAGGATCCTTATTTCTTCATATTTCTCGGATTCATTCGGGCCTTTAGTTCCTTTTGATCGACTGGGGATGGAGACAGTTTTGCCTTCACTTGGTCGACGAGCATCTTACTCGTTTCACGCTTCGGTTCTTTATTTTACGATCCATAGTTTTCGAGGTCCTATTCACGGTCGCCAGATGTTGGGATAACGGGCCAAACTCCCAAAATTTAGACCAGGAACGTAATCGTCTAGCAAAATGTGAACTCACGAAATCCGTGTCCACTCACCGTGCGTGTCATCAATCAAGGCATGAAGTCCAAATCGGTTGTCTTCTTATTTGATGTTTCGAGGGGGAAAAAAGGGTTCATTATTCGTTAAAACTTTCATTTTTATAGTAATTATGACTTCAAAAGAAAACATTCCGAACGGCTCTTTTTCTCCAAAAAACTACCATCCCCACAAAGATAGCGAGAGCGAGCGCCGAGAAACCGAGGTCAAAAATATTGATATGATTCCCTCAACTTTTCAAATTCCCAACAGGCTCAATTTGTCTAATTCACAGCGGGTAGAATCTCGAAGGACTAGTCGAGGCCATTAGCTGTCAGCTGGCCCTCTCACACTGCCGTGATTGGAGCCTTGCTTGAGTAATTTCAAGTAGACCACTTGAAGCCCTTTCCTTTCGATCGGAGAACATCTCCAAGTTGGAATATCTCAACTTGGGACTATGGCTAAATCTAGGTGGTACCTCACCATGAAGCAATCCTCATTGTATCTGTCGTTTTTATTTTAGTCGAAAGGTTCAAAGTATCAAGAGTTCAAGAGTTATTTCCAGAGGTTGCTACTGGCAGGCAGGGGCGTAGCCAGCCCGTGATCAAGGGATGGGCTGCCAGGCACGATCCCAGGCTTGCCACGGACCGGGGAAACCGGGAAAAGACTGGGATTTTCTTACTTCTGACACCCAAGTCAGGGAAAATGAGTGGGGAGCTTCTTTATCCCTGACTTGATGCGAGATCTTCTATGCGTCATCACCTCGGTTCCCATCTACTTAGACTACGAGGGTTAGTAGGTAATGCATGCATGAAACTGTAGCCGTAGGAGCCTACGTTGAGGTGCGTTAACCGGTTTCGGCTGCTCGCCATCTTCAGCGTCTGTAAGTAAATAAAGTAAGTACTTACAGACGCTGAAGATGGCGAGCAGCCGAAACCGGTTCGTTTCTAACGCACCTCAACAAGGGAAGACAGACAACGTAGGCTCCTACGGCTACAGTTTCATGCAATGTATTGTGTCTCTTGAGTGAACTGTCGAGTTCCACAGGCATCCAAAAATCATGCCAAAGCGCCCAAAAATGGGTGGGCACAGGAAAGACCACCTCTTGGTTGTACCTACTGGAAATTTATTTATTATTATTATTGATCATGGCGGGAATCCCATAGGACACTTCTCGCCTCACACCCCAGTGCCTATGCCAACTCGAAACCGGACATTTCAAGATCATTTAAACTGCAAATTCGTTAATTTCATGCCAATTTTCTCACAAATCGTTTCTTAAATTCAAATTCGGAGCATAATAATTGCTCGCAAACTGACTAAGATAATAATTTGATTTGAGAAGACTCAGTTGACCATCTCAAGGATTAAATGCTTGCCTGCAGTCAATTTCGTAGTTCCTGGTGAAAATAGAGAGTGATTGTGACTGAGAATTATAGTAAATTGAACCGTTTGTATTTTGATGGACTTCGATAAAACTTGATTGACTCAACAATAATTACGTTGAAACAATGTGGAGAGGGTAATTACGAGGGATGAAGATGCAACAATTCTCCCACGCTTAATTTTAGTCCGGTCACTATAAAACGTAATCCTGAAGATACGCTGGCATGCGTCGAGTTCTAGTGGAACGGCTTAGCGTCAGTTGTTGATTTTGTACAGGTGGATTCCGAGGTGGAGAAGTGGTTCAGTAGGCTTGTTCGGATCCGACGAAACTGGGACTACTACGATGGTTTAAGTGACTCAGAGTCTCCGCTGTAGGACATCTGAAGGTCGGTTGTTTGAGGACGATTTGTTTTAGGAGCTTCTTCTGAATGAGTGTCTTCGAATTGAACTTTCTTCTTTACTTCGCACAGAAGGAGTTGATTTAACATTGTCCAGTTTCACGAGGTAGTGCAGGTGACTGTACTTTTTTATCATCGAGCCTAGTCTCCACTGAGACTGGTTGTTGGAGTAATAACGAGCTTGGACACGATCTCACACGCTTAATTGGCGAGCAGGCGATGATTTAAGTGAATACTTGTGGAAGACGTGAGGTTTAAATGTTTTAGCGTTTGTACGTTCCTCTCAGGTAGACCGTTTGATGCGCAGTGGCCTGGAGAGATCAATTTTTGAAAAAATCCGGAAAATGTGCAGAATGAGTGGAACGTTTCGCTCCGAAAAATCGGAGCATTGTCAGAAACTATCACGTCTGGAATACCAGATCGTGAAAATATGTCCTGGAGCATTTCAATAGTTGAAGAAGAAGTGGGAGCTGAGGCAGAAATAGCTACTTCTACCCATTTTGATTTGGCGTCGACCACTAATAGGAAATAATGCCCTTGAAGTGGACCGGCGTAGTCGATGTGGACACGTTGCCAGTTGGAATCTGGTCCTTCCCACGGATGAAGTGGTTGATACGCATTGCTCGCAACTTCGTGTCAATCTTTCTACGTTTTTATCGATTAATTTCAATATACGTGGCGGCGGGCTAATTTTTTCATTTTTGTAGCGCCTACATGCGTTCTATGAAGTTCGGCAAGGACAAGTCTTTGAGACGATCACTCGAGGGCCTTTGAAAAGAATGTCGCCATTGATTGTCAGGTCGCTGTCGGGATTTTGTTTGAAAATCTTCGAAGTAAACAAAACAGACGTGATTTTTGAAGCCTGGATTATAAGCCAATTTCGGTTGTGGAAGGGGTGGGGGGCAGATACTTGAAATTTGGACACTATGTCAACCTTCTTCGTGTTTGTTTCAGGATTCCAATATGGCAAATCGAAGTGGGCCCCAGCGCCCCAACGGCACAGCTCCAGCTAAAATTTGTCAGTTTAAATTAGTCTTACTGGGTGAATCGGCTGTTGGAAAATCAAGTCTTGTGCTCAGATTCGTTAAAGGACAGTTCCATGAATTCCAAGAGAGCACGATTGGCGGTAATTATACAATTACAAGTTAAAAGTAAACAACTGTTCTTATTTTCTGTCCCGACTTGACCATTTTTCAGCCGCTTTTTTAACGCAAACACTTCAACTTGACGATACGACAGTTAAATTTGAAATTTGGGATACGGCCGGCCAGGAAAGGTACCACAGTTTGGCACCGATGTACTATCGAGGAGCCCAGGCGGCCATCGTTGTCTATGATCTCACAAACCAGGACACTTTTGGTCGAGCCAAAACGTGGGTAAAAGAGTTACAACGCCAAGCGTCTCCAAATATAGTCATAGCTCTGGCTGGTAATAAGAGCGATTTAGCCAATATTCGAAATGTCGAATACGAAGAGGCTCAAGCGTACGCGGAAGAGAACGGTCTTTTGTTTATGGAAACGTCGGCCAAAACGGGAGTGAACGTCGGCGACATGTTTCTCGCCATCGGTAAATTATTATTTAATAATTCAAATTGAACTTACCTCGCCGTTCATCTTTTTTAAACGTTTTTTCTTTTCTTATTAAAGCCCGGAAATTACCAAAAAGCGATCAAAACGCCGGTAACGCGAGCGCCCAAGGACGAAGGCTTGTCGAGTCGGAAGCGACGTCCAAACCTGCAACGGCGTGTTGCAAGTGAAAAGCCCGTAGACTCGAAACTTCGTCTGAGACAAACAAAAAAATTGGAAAACACCTACAGAATGAAATACTGCAAAACTTCACCATAGTCAGCGACCACCTAATTTGGTAAGAATCGCCAAATCATACCCGGTTTTCTCTCTTAGGAAACAAAAAAAAAAAATCATGTTTAACGCATGCGTCCAACCTAATAGGTGGGTTCTATACAAAATAGCCGGCATTAACTTGAGTTTTAGTGCCAACTGGACTCTTTTTAAGTAACGTAAAAATATAAATATGGAGAAAAAAAAAGTTCGTGTAAAAACCTTCAATTATTTTTTAGAGAGAAAAAAAAAAAAACGTGGTGGTTATGGGCACTTATTCGAAGTAATTGTGGCTATCTATTGTGGTTTTTGTTTCTAAAACAAGTCTCGTTATTCTTCTGTCAGTACGCAAACAATAAAACAAAACAAAAAAAATTCTCGAATTCATTCCAGTCGAAAATTGTGACGAACTATTGAATAGGATTCCGAAGTTTTCGAATGTCGAGGGTTGTTGGATGACTACTCGTTTTAATTTTGTGCATTTCCCTAACCCCCACCCACCAATTTTTTTTATTAAAAAAAGAATCTTAATATTCTTGTCTTATGTTTCGTTATTTTTTTCTTTCTTTTTTCACGCGTCGTACATTGCAGCCTTCCACGTGGCGAATTGTTTTGTTAAATATTTTTAATCGAAAATTTATTTTAGTTTTATTAAAAATATATAAATATGATTTTGTGTATATGGATATATTCGTAAAAGTAATTTATAAAAAAAAGAAAAACAAACACATTTTTATATTAATTAATATTACTGCTATACTTAAGCGAAAAAAAGATAATCCTATCCTCTCCCTCACTTCCCCATAATCCTCACTATTTCATCCCAACGTTCTTTAAAGAAAATAATGACGAATATAATTTAATAAAAAACAATTTCTTTCACGCATTTCAATAACTATATTGGAGGTAAGCTACGTTTGTTCCAAATAAGTTTTGAAAGAACAAAAAACTCACTAGTGTTTACTTGTAGGCTTTCATTTTTGTGCTCTCGTTAAAAAAAAAAAAAAAATGGAGTGAAAATAAAAAAGAAAATATGAAAAAGCAAAGCTAATGTATTTATTGTTCTAGGCAAATTATTATTATTACTTATTGTATACTCAGTGTCTATATATAAATACATAAATATATTTATATAGAAAAGCATATTCAACCCCAAACAAAGGACAACTACCCTTGGGTCCCACGCAGTAGCATACCGGGGTAGTGGCGAGAGGGGGGGAGGTGGACCGCACCGGGCCCCCGAAAAGCTTAAATGTGGAAAAATGAGGATTTTTAGGAGATGACGGCCATTCCGCGGATAAAAATGTAGAAATCAACGCAAAAGTGTTGTTTTCAGGCCAAGCCCGCGGCTACAATTGAGAATACACGCTGCTAATTCAAGGCTGTACAAGTTGAAAAAAACATCGCGGCTAATATTGACGAAAACAACGCTAATTCGAATTAAAATTGGGCCAAAATGGCAAATTTGTAACTGAAATGGCGAAAAATCGTCCATTCGCGTACAAAAAAAAAAGAGAATAGACATGCTAATTCGCTGCAAAAGTATCAGAAAACGCTATTTCACAGCTGAAATGGAGAAAAATCACTAATTCGCGGCTGAAATTGAGAAAACGCAAATTTGTATAGCTTCTGAAAGATTCGTGGCTTAAACTGAGAATCAGCGCTAATCCATAGCAGAAAGTAGATAAAATATATATATATTAATTAGGGCAGCTAACATAAATAAAAACACTAATTTTCAACTAAAACTGAGAAGAAGTGCTAATTCGCTGCTAAAATAAAAAAATTGCTAATATTTAGCTGAAAATGAGGAAAACGCTGATTCGTGGCTAAAATGGAGGAAAATCGCCAATACAAACGATAGGAATCGTACTGCGGTGCTAAAATTGAGAAAAAGCGCTAAAATGTAGCCAAAATTGGGGAAAATCACAAAATCTTGAAAAATTGGGGGAAAAAAAACGCTTCTGTTCGAGGCTAAAACTAAACAATAAGACGCTAATCCACAGCAAAAATTGAAGGGAAAAATGCCAATGCGGTGCTGAAATGTAAAAAAAAAGCAGCTAATATTGAAAAAATAAATAAAAACTCTAGTTTTACGCTCAAATAGGGAAAAAGTGCTATTTTCCGCTAAAAATTGAGGAAAACGGCAATTCGTGGCTAAAATTGAGAAAATTCGCGAGTTCACTGGCTATAAACTCTTCTACGCTGCTAAAATTGATAAAAACGCTTATTCGCGACAAAAATTGAGGAAAACATTCTCGGACAAAATGTGTTAGAATTTCTAATTCCGCCATCTCACCTTCTGAGGACAGCTTTGAGGCTAAAATTGAGAAAAACGGCAAATTCATGGGTACAAGTAAAAAAAAAAAAAAACACTGAGAAGAAGCGCTAATTCCATAGTTAAAATTTTTAAAAAAATGCTAATGCGGTGCTAAAATGGAAAAGAACACGCTAATTTGCGGCTAATATTGAGAAAAATAAGTAATTATTCTGGCTAAAATTAAGAGCGAAAGGTTAATTTTCGGCCTGAATTGAAAAAAAAAAGTGCTAATACGCTGTCAAAAAATGGAAAAATTGCCAATTTTGCACTTGAAATATCGGAAAACGCCAATTCGTGGTATTAAAATGAACAAAATTCGCGCTATAATTCACGGGTTAGAAACGCCACTATACGCTGCTAAAATTACGAAAAAGCGCTAATTCGCGGATGAAATGAAGGAAAATCACTAATTTACGGCTAAAATTGAGTCAAGAATTGGAAATACGCTAATGCGGCTTCATCGGTCAAAACTTTGAGGCTACAATTGAGAAAAAGCGCCAATTTATGGCTACGGGTAAAAAAAAAAATCCTCAAATTCGCGGCTAAAATAGAAAAAAATCGCTAATCCGTAAGGTATACGGTTGTGGTGAACAAAAAAAATGATAATTTGTCGTAAACATCTAAAAAAAAAACCAAAAAGCTATTTTGCGGCTAATACTGAGTAAAACGCTAATTTTCAGCTCAAACTGAGTAAAGTGCTAATTTCCTGGTCCCTGCTAAAATTGTGGAAAACGCAAACTCGAGGAAAGTTAAGAAACATCGCATTTGGGATAAAAAAAACTACTTTGCTGCTAAAGTTGAGAAAAAGCGCATGCGCCGTGCGCCCGCTAATCCGAGGCTAATTTGCGGCGAAAAGCGCCAATTTGCTGGTAAAGTTGACAAAAAGCATTCATTCGCGGCTAAAATGGAGAAATTCGCGCTGTTTGGCGGATAGGTTGCGGAAACAGAGGTAATTTGCCTAAAATAAGGAACAGGCCTTAGACGTTACCGATAGAGGTTTTTATATATGAATAATTAGGGACTTTTAGGGGCCTCTTGAAGATTTCCGTCCCGAGCCCCGATACGTGTAGGTCCACCAGTGGGTCCCAGTCACAGGACGCCCCTGAGCGCCTCTCACAAGTAGTCAAAATGAGCATTTTGGTCTTCTTTTTGGCTATTTCTCCGTGGTGTTTGTTTTACGCTGGACACAATTTTATGAGCCCCGCTCAGATCGCATGCTGAATTAATTGTGAAATGCAGCCAGTCTCATCCAAAAGACGCTCAGAAGAGACCGTTTAGCGTCCCTATAAAACGCGAGCGTTTTCGTAAGGTTTGAACGATTTTTCTAGCCTCTTTCCGAGGTCCACGGTCATGAGCGAGTCCTTGGCTAAATTTTGCTCGCTCGGGCTCATTCGGGGCAAAATCATTGAGCAAAAAAACACAAATTCGTGTATCCTAGAGGCAATTTCGCTCCGAGGGATAAGCTAAGCCGAACCCCACCCAAGTCCATTGTTTCTCGAAACTCTAGGCATTTCTCCTGATCGGTAAACCACGCCGAATTTTATATTATCTAGATGTTGTTAGTTGGATATGATGAATAATTCTGTCGCCGGTATTTTTAATTAATAAATTAATTAAACTGATATTATCCGGATGACGATGGAAGGTCATAGCCCAAACGATTCGAGTTTCGAGAAAAAACTTCGGGGTTCGGCTTAGCTTATCCCTCGGAGTACGACTCCTAAAGGCGTCTCCGTGGCGCAATTGGCAGCTTGCTGGACTGGTAATCCAGAGGTTGTTGGTTCAAATCCCGCCGGTGAGCCGTTTTATCTCGAAACTCGAATCGTGTTGGGCTATGCCACAAATTAGCGTTTTTCCATATTTTAGCAGATTTTGCTTAATTTCTACTTTGAATAACAATTTTCTCAATGTTCACTGCAATCAGCGCTTTGACTGAATTTTATCCACCAATTAGCACTTTTACCTCATTTTGCCGCGGATTAGCGAATTTTTTCATTTACAGCCACGAAGTTGCCAAGAAAATATAAGCCACGAATTGGTGTTTGCTCTATTTTAACCGTAATTTAGCGTTATTTCCACCCTTCAGTGCTTCTTCTCAATTTCATATGAGTGAATTAACGATTTTTCTCCATTTTAACCGCGAAGTAGCGACTTTTCTCAATTTTGCCGTGAATTCATTATGTTTTCCCTGATTTTAGCCGCTGTATTGAGCACTTTTTACCAATTTTATCCGTGAATTAGCTCATTTTCTTAATTTCAGCGTATGATTAGAGATTTTTTTTCACTTTTAGCCATGAATGAGCGGTTTTTTCACTTTGAGCTCACGAAAAAGCGAATTGGTGTTCTCAAAATTTTATCGGCGAATTCGCGTTTTTTCTACCCTTTTAAAGCGTTTTGTCTCAATTTTTTGGACAAATATAGATTTTTCTCCATTTTAGCCGTGAATGGGCGTTTTCGCAATTTTAGCCGCGAGTTACTAGTTTTTCTCAACTCTATCCGCGATTTTAGCAATATTTCCCTAGATTTTAGCCACAAAGTATCGTTTTACCACGTGACGTGAATTGGCTATTCCTCCAATTATATCCGTGTTTTAGCGCTTTTTTTTTCAATTCTATCCGCGATTTTCATCAATTTTAGTCCCGAATTAGCGTCGTTCTCAATTTTGGTTCCGGAATTTACATCTAGAGACCTCAAATCAGCACTTTTCAACAATTTTGACCACGAATATATACATACATATAAATGCTTTCAAATATTTTAGCCACGTTTTGCCTCAAGAACAGCACAGTTTGCTGCTGCGAAATCGTTTGCAGAAGGCCCAAAGACATTTCCAACGCTCATTTTCAACTAATTCATTTCGATTTTTCGATCAAAATTATCAAATGAGCTTCTTAGGGCATTTATTTTTTTATTTTTTCTTGTTCGCCTTTTCTATCGTGCGCCCCTTAGGACCTGGCGCCTCCAGGTGGTCGCGTAGCTCGCCCCCCCCCCCATTTAAAGCAGGCACTCTGGGAATTTGCCATTTTTCCAAATTTTAGCCTCGGATTAGCGATTAATCTATATTTAAGCCACCAAGTAGCATTTTTCATAATAATTATCGATTTGTCTCAATTTTACCATCGTTCACTTTCTCAATTTCACCCGAAAACTGAAAAAAAACAAAACAAAAAAAGTGCTTTTCCGAATTCTATAGACACGAAGTAGCGTTTTTGTCCCCACAATTACCGATTTTTCTCAGTTTTAGCCGCGACTTGGTGGTATCATTCTTCATTTTATTGCGTGATTAACTTTTTTTTTTTTTTAATGCCAGCCTCATAGTAGCGTTTTGGACTATTTTAGCAACAAATTAGCACTTTTCATCAATTTTATCCGCGAAGTAGTTAGACCTTTTCCCATATTTTTTAGCCACGAAATAGTAGCGTTTTTATCAGGCGAATTACCAGTTTTCTCAATTTGAACAGCGATCTAGCGCTACTATATATTTTCCCAATTTTATCCTGGAATTAACGATTTTTTCAAATTTGATCCGCGAGATAGCGTTTTTCGTAATTTTGGTCGTTATATATAATTTCTAGCATGAGTGTGAATATTAGTACAAGTTATCGTTTTATGTTTTTCGGGAACCAGTGGCGTACCCAGAGGGTGGGAGGGGGGCGATATAGGTGGATCGCCCCTTCCGGGAGGCTGTTTTTAGCCAAGTTTTTGCGAAATCCCAGCAATAAGAAGGACTTCATTACAACACCCGTCCCCCCCCCTCCACTACCCATTTTCGTCTCCTGGGACTGTAATAACGGTAAGTTAGTCCGCGAAATATTGAACTCCTCGACTCTTCTGTTATAGAGACGAAGGGGGTCCGCCCTGTCAGGAACTTGCAGACGAGCGTAAACTGCACAGTCTTGAACAAGCGCGAAGTTCACGATCTTAGGAAATGACAGCTTTTCTGAGAAGATCGCAGGAAGTTTGGTACTGAGCTCATGAAATTGATACTTTGGCGGATCTTGGGCTTGATACGGGCTTTTGAATTTAACAAAATAGTTTTTGTGGTGCGTAGCGTGACATTTCGATGCCCGGGGCGGTGGTCAAGGTTGATGCCCCCCCCCCCATCTATAAAACCATGCGAGTATCGCGCTACTCGCCTCAATCGGAAATCATTCAGGGCTTATAGGGTAGGGAAAACTTTCAGGGCTCTCGGGGAAATTTTCTCACAAACAAACGTATTCAATTTACCAGGGAACGGGGAAGGACCATGCCCTATTTAACTACCTACTTAACACATTCGCCTTTTTTCGGAATAAACAGACTGTAGTGTCAGATTCTTGGCGAGGGAATGTTTCTCCGGGGCAAAAATCAGCAGTTTCATAGTCTCTGTGAGCTAGATTTGCAGTTATAATTAAGCCATTATGATGGGGGGGGGGTGTTCCGGAGAGAACCAACTTCACGAGAATGGGTCTTCAAGAAACCGATTTCGTGGGGTTTAATCGTTGAAAAAAACAATTTTGAGGGTTTGACTCTGCAGAAAAAAAAGTCACGAGCTTGGCTTGGCTTACATGAAAAACACAACCTTCGAGGGTCCGGCTTTTCAAAATACACTTTCACGGGTTTAACTCCTGAAACCCTTAATTTTGAGGATTGACTCTGAGTAGAACCAACTTCACTGGTTTTGCGCTTCAATAAACCAATCTCAAGGGCTTTAGTCGTTCAAAAAACCAGTCTTGAGAGTTAGTGTCTTCAAACAACAGAATTCGCGGAACTTGGCATACTCAAAATACCAATTTTGGGGGTTATTTGGTTCAATAAAAAACAATTTAACGGATTCAGCTCCAAAAAAGAGCCACGGCATCGCTCAAGAATCAGCTTGCGGTCAACTTCATTGTAGTTTTTACGCCTCCTCCTACCAACTAACATCAGTCGTTGTACTGTTATAGATAGCTCTTTGGGGTGCCCTAGTCTGCAATGGACCATTTTGTGCAGTTTTGGTGCCTCTTGGCAGATCTGAAGCCACGATTTCTTTCACGGAGCACCTATACCTAGCAACTATGGGGACTGAGCAGTTGAATAGATGTGGAGTGTTTTGTACCGGTGGTGCGCAAAAGGAGTCAATTTTTATCCCAACTGAGCTAAAAATAAAAGTTGGCATAAACTGTGCAACTGTGTTAAAAATAAATAAAACCTCTGCCGGCTGATGCCCCATTTCAAATGATGCCCGGGGCGGGCCGCCCCACCGCCCCCCCACCCATACGCTACGCCACTGACCAGAATTATTGTGCTAAAACCACGTAAATGTGTTTTTGAATTAGGCAACCCCGCAAAACTGAGGGCTCCATAAGAAATCCGCAATAATTTTTATTGAGCCAGGCATGCAAAAATGTTCTTATGGTGAGAACAAAACACAAAATTTGGTTTTAAATTACAGGCAACCCGTGAAATTGGGTTTGCAGCAACAGCCGCGAAATTTGTTTTTATCAACACGAGTTTTAGGCAAAAAAAAAACGCGATTTTTTGTTTTTGTAACAAGTCAGACCTGCAAAAATGGGTTTTCGGTGGGCGAAATCCGCGAAATTGGTCTCTTTAAATGACGCCATCCAGCGAAATTGGTTTGTCAGGTACAAAAATTGGCAAAATTGTTTTGTTTGTTTAGTGAGCGAAATGAGTTTATAGCGAGACATATCCACGACAATGTCTTTTTGGCGAGAAAAATCCACGAATTTTGGTGTTTAGAGTGTGAAAATCAAGAAATTGGATTCCTAGTGAGCCAGTCCAGCAAAATTGTATTTATTATTATTTTTTGCGAGAAAAATCTTTTGAAACATCTTTTAAATTAGGGAATCTCACAAAATCAGTCATGATTTGTACTTTTGATGGTATTATCGAGGGGTGCGCTGCTGCCCCACTACGATTTTAACTTCGAGTCCAGCGAAGGTCAACTGGCCATCCCCGTCCCCTCTGGCTACGCCCATGGCTCACGGCTATATAAAATTGATAAAAAAAGGCTTGGCCTGGCAAGTGGCCGAATTTTATAATGATATTTCTCAAACATTAGAAATTTGACGTTAAAAACCTTATAGGTACCTCGTGTCATCCCGGGCCCGGGGCCCCAACTAAAACTAGGGCGGCCCTGACGGGCTGTAGCGTAGGCAAATTAAATAAAAGAGACGGCTCAAAATACAATGTCAATGAAATATTTTGGTTATTGGGTGGTACAGTAAGGCAGAGCGTTATAATTCAATAGCTCCCCTCCGCCGAAAAATCCCCCGCCATATCAACGGATTTGGTTCAGTCACAAGGGTCTCGTACGAAAGCGCGTTCATTTCTTATTACTCGAGTCAATTTTGGGGGCAATTGCAGCAACAGCCGTGCGGTAGCGAATTTTCAACTAATTCAAACCCCTCTTCCCCCCCTCCCGTGGATCGATTCACCTGGATCACCAAATTAGATTACCTCTTTAGTGCATTTCGTGAAATACCTACTGTTATTCTTCTAGATTTGTTGTGGGCCCACCCTGCCTCCCCCCCCCCACGGCGCGCCCATGGGCATCATTATCAAAATTTCGCACTGTTGACCAGAGGCATAGCCAGCCCGTGATCAAGGGATGGGCAGCCAGCCCGGCACAGATCCAGAGTTGGGCGGGGGGCGCACGTCTTGAGAAAAAGTGCTCGTTCGCGGATGAAATCCGCGAACGAGCACATGAAGGACATTTTGCGGCTAGTACTCAGGGAAAACACCCATTCGCGGCTAGAATTGAGAAATAGCGCTGATTCACGTTAAGTTTGAGAAATAAATCTCATTATTCGCGATTGAAATTGAGAAAACACAACAATTTGCGGTTTCGCGATCCAAAGTCCGGGCCGAAATTAAGAAAATGCGCTAATTCACGGTTTACAGTGCTCTTTTCACAGCTAAAATTGACAAAAAAAAATTGCTCGTTCAATGTAGAATTGAGAAAAATCGCTCATTTGCGGCTAAAATTTAGGATAAACGCCAATTCACAGCTAAAATTGAGAAATGGAGCTCATACACGCAGGAAAAATTGAGGGAAGGCACCAGTTCGTGGTGTCTCAAACCAATATCTCGGTGAACATTGCGAAAAAGTGCTAATTGACTATTTAATTATACATGTATATAGCAAGTTTGTGGGTACAATCGAGAAAAAGCGCGACCTAGCGCATACATTTCTGAAAAAGTTTTCAAAAATGTCAAGGTTCGCGATGCAACGTCCGGATCAAAATTAATGAAATGCGCTAACATGCGGATTATGTGGACCTTTTCACTGCTGAAATTGCTCAAAAAATTGGTCAAGGCAGAATTGAGATTAAAGCACTAATTTGCGGCTGA
Source organism: Corythucha ciliata (assembly GCA_038030265.1). Classification (NCBI taxonomy): domain Eukaryota; kingdom Metazoa; phylum Arthropoda; class Insecta; order Hemiptera; family Tingidae; genus Corythucha; species Corythucha ciliata. The sequence continues at coordinate 7,343,509 of CM075938.1, forward strand.
AATTGACAGAACGCACCTATTCGCAGTTTATAGCAGATGCCCAGTGCTGGCCGTAATAAATGCGTTATTTTACGGTTTTTGAGACCTTTTTACGGCTAAAATGATGAAAATGGGCTAGTTCGAGGTAGGATTGAGAAAAAACACACAGTTTCAGCTAAAATTAATGAAAAACGTCATTCGAGGCTAAAAATAGTGCTCATTCACGAGTAAAAGGGGGGGGGGGATTCTGTGCAACTCCTCTTGAGGAAAAATTGCGGATCCACGCCTGTGGGTAGCTTCACTGGCGAAAATAACAGATGCATCACTTGCCTTTTTACAGGCTTATAACAGTATCTGGAGGTTGGAATCGCGTCAATTCACGGTCATCAGAGACTAAATTTGCCCAGAAACTGCCACTATCCGTCAAAAAATAAATATCTGGTGGAAAACCGTCGTTTGAAGCTTTCTATTTCGGATTTTATGTCGAAAACCTGAAACTCCCCTCCCCCCCTAAAAGTGATACTTTTGGAGCTAAACTTTAAATTTTAGACCTGAGACGGTAAATATAGAGCTGGCAGTTTCTCTCCCAACATATGTCTGTAAGGCACAGCGGTCAAAACATCGTTTGAGCTAACCCAAACACACGAAATTGCTGTTTTTGGGCGAAAAATCAGCAAAATCGGTTTCCAAGCTTAACCGACCCTCAAAATCGGTTTGTCAGCAACCGATGAGCGAAAATGTGTTGGTTTTTTAGTGAGAAAAATCCGCAAAATTTGTTTTATGGAGCGAAATGCAATAAATTTGTGTTTCTGTTAGCTAGATCAGGGAAAATGTTTTTGGAATTTTGGGGGTGGGCAGCTGCCCCACGAAATCTGCGTTTTTGATTCTAGGGGTGGGCAGTTGCCCTCCCCTGCCCCCCGCTGGCTACGCCCATGCTGTTGTTGACTCATTTAAAGAACAATTTCGCTGTTTTAGCTCTTTCTGAAACCAGTTTCGCGATCCGACATCCGCGGAGGTCGCATTCTACTCCACTTTTGACGTAGTTTTACCCGAAACATTTTTGTCGCACTTATCCCGAACCACCCTATATATATATTTATGGCCCCTCGCGTTTGTTTAGCACGACCACGGTCGCTATTTTTGACTTAGGACAACCAAATTTGGTGTAAAAATCAATAGCGTGAATATCTCTGTAAACGTCATTCCACTAACATCTTCCTCCACAGAAGTTCACATTTTAGCAGTGGCGGAGGAAGTCAGACGGCATTGGGAGAGCAAGAATCTGAGTAGTTCAGATTTACTCCCCCCCCCCCCATAGAATATACAATTTTTGAATCAATTATGCCTACTTGTGAAAAATTCATTTTTTGAGGCTCAAATTTCAAATTCTTCACCAAATTTACCGCCTCTTTATGAAATTTTCCTAACGACACAGTTTTATTAGATAAATGACGTGCTATAAGCTAAATTGGCTACATCGGCCTTAAAATGGCGTATTCACACTATTCAGAGCAGAAACTTGTAGGGGAAGAGCAAGAGAGTATGCCATGAAAATGTACTTTCCCCTCTGAACCACAATGCCCATTGAGCACATTAAAATATAATTTTCATAAGGGGAGCCCTTTCTAAGCCCAAATTTCGTGAATTCGGATCCCAAAAGTACACCCCAAAAGGACCCCAAATGGAGTCTATGTGCGAAAGAACGAGTTTTTTCGAGCAATCCTAGGGCAAGATATGGCCCGGACGGCGGACGGACATTTTTTATTTTTTTTATTTCAGATTTGGATTCTACGCACTTTGAAACGTAAAATTACAAATTTTGAGGGGGGGGGGGTCAAAAAAATTGTTTTGCGATACGATTACAAAGACTTATTATTGAGAAATAATAAGTCAAAAAAATTGTTTTTATCAGAAATTTATCATGTCATTGAGCTAACCCTAACGATAGTGCGTTTTCAGCAAGCCCAAAACCCACGAAATAGGGGTTTTAGTTTTTAAAACGAGAACCACCCTCAAAATTAGCATTTAAATGAGCTAAGGCGCGCAACAATGGTTACGTAGCGAGCAAAATCCCACGAAATTTTCGTTTTAATGAGCAAAAGCAGCAATCTTGATGAACCAAATTTAATTTCGCACTATCGGGAAAATTATTTTATTACTGTGCTAAAACTGCGTAGTGGTTGATTTGAATGCGAGGCAACTCTGCGAAATTGGAGGGGCTCGTGAAAAATTAAACCGAAATTTCAAGGTTTCAGCGAGCTAAATTTGAGATTTTTTTGTTTCTTACAGAGTTGTTTTTTGATGATAAAAACGTCGTGATATTGTTTTTTCATAAACAAACAGCCGCGAAATTGTTGTTTATTTTTTTTAGCAATAAAACATTCGTGAAATTGGGATTTCTGCGAGCCAGCGAACCGCGAAAACGTTTTTAGAGGGCGAAACCAGCGAAAATGTTTTTGTAGTGCGAGTGGGGGCCTTGTGCGAAAAATCCGTAAAATTGGTCTCAGTTACCAATTGGGGGAGGGGACGGGGGTTACAATGGCGAACTTATTTTTGTTTAGTGTGAGTGAAATCCGGAAAATTATTTTATACTGCAGACCCATGACGATGATGTTCGGCGAGAAAAATCGACGAATTTTGATTTTAGAGAGCGAAATCCGAGAAGTTTTTTTTTTTTTCTTCTTCGATAAAAATGTTTTAAATTAGGGAGCCCCGCAAAATTGGTGGTGGCCCTGTATGGTTTGTACTTTTGATGGTATTATATCTAGGGGTGGGCAGTTGCCCCACTACGGCTTCTATTTCGAGTCTATTGCCATGAAACTGCCCACCTCTGCCCCCTCCCCCTGGTTACGCCCATGGTTCACGGCAAAATGTGAAAAAAGGCGTGGCCAGAAAGTCCCTTCCCCCCTCCACAACAAAGCGGGACCGATGTTATACACATTACACGCACTCTGTTTCGGGTTTTATTCATAACATCCCGCCATGATTACACTCCTTTCTTACCCAGAAGGGTAGAATGATAAGGAAACCTTATTTGGGGGGGGGGGGTTCTTGAGTCTTCAGTTAGCTTTTTTGAGCGAATAGGAAGCGCCGTGAACCCTTCATTTCTTCATAAGCCCAAGAAAACATGGAATCATCTTTCAACATCTTGTGATGTGGTTACCCGGCATGGCCCACCCCAGAATTTTGGTCACGGCGCGCTCTCGACCAGTAACATTGCTATTTTGGGTAAGCCAGCCCCGCGGAATTATTTTTTTTTTTCTGACGTGGCAGATCCTCGCACAGTTGACTTAGGATACATTCTGCCAGAAAATTGAAAAATGTATTCCCAAAACAATTTATCCAAACCCTAAAAGTGATAATTTCACCAATCTCGACGCAGGCGTACTTACCAGGAGGGCAGGGCTTCTTGTCTGTGACTACCGCCGTGAGTGATCGGTCGTGCTCCCCACCAGCACCGAGGACGGGTTTCACACAGGAGAATTTTTCTTCCGGGACAGGATTTTCTTGGGTGTTAAAGGACGTTTAGGATTCATTTTCATTTCCGTGACGCTATAGGTGAAACAAATTAAAAAAAAAAATGGCTTAATACAATCCTCATAATTATTCATTAACGGAAAACAAAAATCAAAAAATAAGCGTAAACAACGTCACATTCCGTTGAAATTGGTAACAATACAATCACATTGAGAGCAAAGTTTTGAAAAGCGACATTTTCATGGCAATAATAACGCTTGGGTGCACGCCTCTGCCAACACTTTTGATTCGACTAAAAACCCCAGTCTAATTTTTGATCGTGAAAAATACAATTTTGTTTAAAGCGTCGATTTCTGTCTGATAACATTAATTTCCTAATAAACGCAACAGTATCAGATCGTCAAAATATGCGGAAAATTAAATACACATATTTTTAGGCACTAAAGCGTGTGAAAATCATGGATAATTAAATTGTCATTCCACGCCAAATGACGAGCCCCCCCCCCGCTGCCCCCTTTTCTACCACAAGGACTAGAGTTTTAAAAATGACTTGTAAAAATGAAAATTACTTATCTTTCGCTTCCATTCCAATAGTAATGCACTGAAGGTATCTCATTTCGGGATACAAGAGTTTGGCAGCTCGTAAGTACAGCTGATGACCATTATGCAGTGAATTTTCAGTCTTTCTTATAAATCCCAGGGAGATTTCAATGATGTTGCGCAGTTCCACGTACGTTTTGTTTCCGAGCGACGACTCAAGGTGAGAAACGGCTTTTAGGGTGTCTGCATGAGGCCCTAATTCTCTAGAAAAAAAAAAAAAAAAAAATGAGTCTCGTCTAATTGGGTCGAGTACCAGAAAAAGCGGTACATATTGTTCGAGGTGAGGCCGCCTGGAGCATCGGCCGTTGTCCTTATGAAGGGCGGCTGATCCGTTGGAAGCTCTTTCTTCCGTTCGGGAAGTTGAGTAAGAATTAGCGAGGACAAAATTCTCATCAATATTTTACACCTGAGGAACAACGTTAACTATTTAATTTTAAAAGATAAAACATGAAAATATCAAATAGTACCTGTTTGATAAAGCGGACGGTTTTTTCAATCCAATGGCACCGAGAAATCCCCAGGACGGCTTAAATTCCGACCAGCTGTCTGCTGTTTGTACGGTCATCCTTAAATTTCTTTCGCACACTATAGGGTTTTCTTCGGCAAGCCTTGAAGCCATGAACAGAGCAAGGTGAAATAAAGGAATCATCTTAGCTTCGTGTTCGCAACTGTGGAGAAAACGTTACGATGAGTTTACGTCTCGAAAATCAAAGTTTCTACACTTACATCGGCTTGACGTTTGACATCCACAGTGCTAAGTTGGTGAATAGCAGAAGTTCTTCGGATGATTCGTGTTGATAGAACAGTTTTTTTCTAAGAAAGCCATAAATCGTTAAAAATCTCCCTTCGTCCATCAAGGTTTCCTCGAATTTTCCTTGGCCTAGTGCAGGATCTTGAAGTCGTTCCAAAACGTACTCCCAATTCCCACCTGAACCTATCCGATTCGCCACTTTAATACAGGAGCGCGGGGTGGAGGTGCGGGCGGGGCTAAATGTTTCAACTTACGCTCGTTAAAAATAGCTTCCAAGGCACTTTCACATATCTCTCCAAGTATACTGCAGTTTTCTACGGATGTGCCCAACGTTTTAAGAATGGCCGATGAAACGACACAGTCGCCCCTTTTGGATAGCCACGACGTGATGGAGTCGATGGATATCCGGACGAGATTACTGTTACTTACATTGACTAGGGTGAAAAGCTCGGCGACGTAGAGGCTGGCCTCTGCGTAAGTTCCTCCAGCTAAAACAAGAAAAAATGTTAGATCAGCTTCAGAGATAAATGGTGCCAGAAGAGGAGGACGGGGGAGAGCCTACACTGAGGAACGACTGTGTTGATTAGAATTAGCAAGTCGTCGATAGCTGTTTGAACTTTAGCTTGGTGGGACGAAGCAAACGTCTTGTATTTGCTAAAACACGTCACTAAAAGTTTTACGGACGCTCGCACGTAGATTTGTCTTTTCCGCGTCGTCGCTACGGGGTGGCCTTTTCCGTGAACAAATCCAGCCGCGTACCTCAAAAGCCTAAAATACGAGGGAGGGAGGGATTTTTAAAGGTGATTGTTGGGTCGACACCCTTCCAAATAATAATAAAAAAAACTCACTCCATGACTGCAATGTCTGCAACGCTGTCTTCATCGTCCAAATTAAATATTACCTTCGGGTTATAACTCATCACGAACCAATTGACGATCGCATCATAGCTATTCCCGTCGATGCACTCCCATTTCAACGATTTACTCGCCCTGAGAAGTTCAAGAATCTTGCCCGACTAAAAACGTTGAATAACGATAAAATCACAATGAGGGGGGGGGGGAAGGGAACACCCAATTTTAACAACGCCGATCCTTTTTACCTGTCTGACACTGGGTTCATTCGTTAGTTTCACGAGCAAATGTAGCAGGCTAGAGTGGATTTTCGCCGCCGATGTCGGCGATATTTGCTGCGTATTCTCGATCCAAGCCATCCAAGGCACTTCGATAAATATGGCACCGAGAAGAGAGTGGCAAAACGGCACGTACGAGTCTGAAACCTACAGGACCAAACGGTAAATCTAAAAAAAAATCCCCGCAGTGGTTTTTATGGGCAAACGGACAACTTTTGTTGGTGACATTTTCATTCTTGGAAATAATAGTCAATAATAGCGAGCTCAAATTCAATATTTTTTGACAGAGTTTTTAGTTTCCTTGTCAGAATACGACCACGGAAAGACAGTTTTTGACGCCAGGAACCGGAGTTTTGAAACAAAAAATCGGAATCTGGGTCCACATAAACACCAAAAAAAGAGCATAAATTCCTGTCTTGAACAATTTTCATAGTAGGATTGCTAGATATTCGACGAAACAATCGACTTACAAGGAGGAAATGGGAGGGGGGCTAAGTAAAAGGTCTTTTCCAGTGGCTAACAGTCAGTTTCTTAGGCGAACCGCTACATGGCTGGATGCAAGTTTTCTTAGGGAAGGGGCCTCAATTCCAGGAGGGGGAGGAGGGTAATGCATGACCACCAATGTGCGGGTCATTCGATACCCTTGAAGTCTGACCTCGATGGACCGGGATAAACGACCAAATTTTTATGATAATGCAAAACGCTCATTCTTGGGGCGCTAGCGGGCACACTGTGTCGCTAAATGGCTGCATAGACAACGGTGACCTATTTTCACTTGAAAAGAAGGAGCTGCCTTTTACGTGTTCTTTAGTATACAAATTGCAAAAAAAATGAATATAATGAAAACAATTGCAAGCTTTAAATTTCGCGGATATTTAGCCCTAAAATTGCGAATTCACCTATATTTAGCTCCGAATTATGTAATTTTGCAGCTATTCATCGAGCTTTTTTGGGCGATTCTAGCCGATCCTGAAACTTGAAATTTCGCCGAGCATTTTTGCAGAAATATTGATCCGAAATATTCAATGCTGTGCACATTGACGAAAAAAAAACTTCCAATTTCGTAGGTATTCGTCAGTCTAAGGGCGAAATCGAGGCCGGCTTGCCCAGGAACCATGGGCGTCGCCAAAGGGGGGCAATGGAGGGCAGCTGCCCCTCCCTTGGGATTCGAAGATGAAATAAAAATTTGGGAAAGCGATGCAAGAAAGCGGAAAAATTAGCCAATCAGCTAAACATAGTTGAATGCGTTAGTGTGAATAGGGAGTTTAGCATCGCTGTTGTTGCTTCTAATTTATGTAATTGGGAAATGATTTGTGTGACTAATTATTGTGAAAGGATTTTGAGGAGGAGTGGTACCTAACGTACCCTGTTGGACAGTGTCCCCTTAGTGCCATGGACAGAATAATCGAGCCCAGGGGCCGAGCTCAATGGAACATTTCACTACCCCCACACCGCCCCCACACAGCAACAACCATCTCAACACTGTTTTAGTGTCTTGCTTGACGTGCTTCCCACGCTCTCTCAAAGATAGGCTCACATCCAATAACAATGAAGCTCCAACCGCACAGCCAAACTACAAAACCACAAAAAGAAGGCCCAAACACAGCAAAGCTCCAAACCACAGCAAAGGTCCACCCATAGCAAACCTCAAGCTACGAAAAGCTCTGAACACAGTTGGAACCTCCAAACCACAATTAAGCTCCAACCACATTAACGTCCCAACCACTGCAAAGGTCGAACCACAGCCAAAGTCCAACCACAGCAAAGATCGAACCACAGCTAAAGACCAACCACAGCAATGGTCCAAGCACAGTAACGTCCCAACCACTACAAAGGTCCAACCACAGTTAAGCTCCAACCACAGCAATGGTCGAACCACAGCCAAAGTCCAACCACAGCAAAGGTCGAACCACAGCCAAAGTCCAACCACAGCAATGGTCCGACCAAAGTAACGTCCCAACCACTTCAAAGGTCCAACCACAGCTGAGCTCCAACCACAGCAATGGTCGAACCACAGCCAAAGTCCAACCACAGCAAAGGTCGAACCACAGCCAAAGAACAACCACAGCAATGGCCCGACCAAAGTAACGTCCCAACCACTTCAAACGTCCAACCACAGCTGAGCTCCAACCACAGAAAACGCCGAACCACAGCCGAAGTCCAACCACAGCAAAGGACAGCAATTTATAATATCCTGCCCCCCCCCCTATTCTGTAACTCTAAACGATGCGTTACCGAAATTTCTCTGAATATTATTTTTGATTATTCATCCTTATAGACTGTCCACTTAGTGATGGACTTTCTCTCTCTCTCTCTCGCCCGCCCTTGAATTTAGTGGAATGAGCTCCCCTCTTGCCTCTTCTACTAAAAATAACGCAGGCGGCAGGCCCCCAAGGAAGGCAGGGCTCGGGAGGAGCTCCAAAGCGCCTCCCTCCTCTCGACAGACCAGGCCTGTCCTTCCTCCAACCTAACCAAAAAAAAAAAATCCTAGCTGCCTCTCCCCCCGCCTGGCTCAATGACTGGCGACGCCCTTGCGAGGGTCCGCGCCCATTAAAAAAAAAGGCCCAAAAAACCTGTTATTTCGCTAAGAGGTCCAATGTCGCGAGTATAAATATCAGAAACAAGCGATTTCGCGAATGTTCAGTACCAAAAATTTGCTACTTGTAGACTATAAACTTCATTGAACGATACAGCCGTGGTGTTTTTTTTTCGGTACAGCCGGTGTTGTTTTTTAGGAGAAAAAAACACCACCGCTGTGTCGTTCAATGAAGTTTATAGTCTACAAGTTGAAGAAACAACAGCTATTTCGCATATTTTAAGCTCAGGTGAGATGTTATTTTGAGACAAACTTTGGGTGCTGTTTTAGTCGGCTATCCCCAGCATCGGGGCCGCCTTGCCCGCAGGGCCCACACTCTAAAAAAAAAAAAAAACTGGCCAGAAACACGCAATTTCGCAGAAATAAAGACCAGAAACTACCAATTTTGCGAATATTTAAACCCGAATCTTGCAAATTTTGTGAAAATAAAGACCACAGACAAAGGGTGCGTCATCAACGGACCGGTTTCGGCTGCTCGCTATTTTCAGCGTCTGGTTTCCCAACTGGTTGGGTAACAAAGACTTGCAATTTTGCCAAAATAAAAACAGGCGGATATAGCAATATCGAGGAATATTCAGACCCGAAACTTGCAATCTGCTAACATAAAGACGAGCAACTGGCAATTTCGCAAAAATAGAAATCACGGAATTGCAATTTTGCGCAAATAACGACCGCGATTTTACGAATGTTCAACCAGGGAACGTCCAGTTTCACGGATATTTATAGGTCCTAAATGTTGAAATTTTGAGGCCATTCAGTCAGACTTTGGGAGCAGTCGTGACCGGGGCTATAGTCTGAGTTCCGCGTACACTAACAGGCCCTTAAACTTGCAATTTCACGAAAACATACACCAGAAAATGAAAATTTCGCAAATTTTCAGTCCCCAAAATTTGCAATCTTGTAGAACGTGATGTTATTCCGTGGCAGACATTGAGCTCGCTCTGCCGTAGCCGGGCTAGGCTGGGCAGATTCCACGGCCACTATACAAAAAAGGCTCGGAACTTGCAACTTTGGTAAAATGAAGACCATAAAATCGCAATTTTCATCAAGGGTATTCTTCAAGCTCTGGGAGCCTTTGAAACCGGCTGGACTGGATTCCACGTGCACTTAAAAAAAAAAAAAAAAAAGACCCCGGAACTCATCAGTTTTCGAAATTAAAGACCATAAACGTGCTATTTTGCTGATATTTAGACCCGAAACTTCCAACTTTGCACATTTTCATCTCCGAATATAGCAATTTCGGTCGTTTATGGGCGAAACTTGGATTTTTACGAATCCAAAAAAAGTTCTTTAGTGAGCAAAATATTCAATGAGGCAAGATCATTTCAATGAGGCAAACCCACGAAACTGGAGTTTGAGGAAACCACCCACCCACAAAACTGCGTATTTTAAGCGAGCAAATAAACGCAAAAATGGTGAAAAAATTGGTATAAAGTGAGCCAGAATAGCGAAAATGGTTTATAAGTGTGGAAAATACTCGTAATTGTAACCTTTTTGAAACAGTCAAACTCCGCGAAATTGGAGTTTTGTCTGCGAGCCCCAAAACCCCACATTTGGTTTTTGGTGAGCTCACGAAAAAGTGTGTGTGTGTGTTTTTTTTTTACCCGCAGTATTTGCATTTTCGGGTGCAAAAACAATAAATTTGTTCTTGAATGAGGCGTCTGGTTTTTCAGCCACGAAAATTCTCGATTGTTTTCCGTTTTTTGTGAGCTAGATCCGTAAAAATTGTTCTTCTCCCCCCCCCCCCGCACCAGTGATGGTATCTGGGGGAGAGATATTGTCCACCCTCCCTGCCCCTCTGGCTGCGTCCATGATGATTGTTTTAGAATTTCGCTGGTGTTCTCCCTCTAAAATAGTGAGAATGCTGTTTATCGTCGCAAACAAACTTGTATTTTACGGATATTTAACCTCAAAATTTTCAATTTCGTGGCTATTTTATCCATCGAATCTCGACTCTTTGGCCAACGCTGGCAATTTTTGCGGCTTTTTAGCCCCGAAACTGAGAATTTTATATCTACATTGCCCTGAATCTTTGGAGTTTCGAGGCTTTTGGAGATTACTTGGCCACTACCCGCGGTTAAATTAGTGCGGCCCCTTGGGCAAAAGCCGCCGGAACCGAGGGCAGAACCTCCTGAGCTACTTGTGCGACCGAAAATCCGTCTCGATTAACGAATTCTCCACGTCGACAAACCACTAAATACGCGGATTAGTCCAATTTAAAATGTTGGTAAGGTTGGATTTTCACAAAAATCACAGATAAATCACGCTCAGCATGGACCCCTGCAAGGTACGCTCGAGGCTCTTCCCTGGGCTTCAGAGGGACTGGCTATTTCATCCGTGGCACGTAAAAAATTAACGGTATGGTGGCGAGCTGAGGGGGGGGGGGCAAAATAAATCCTATAACCTTTACTTTCCTACGTCCTCTGGGGTTAATTTACTAGAGAGAACCCGTCTAGGCAATATGTGAAATGCGTATAATTTCTAAGTTTAATTACCTTTAGCATGAGATCGAGATCGCTGATTTTCGGCAAAAATCGATTCCACGGTAGCGATAGGAAGTTGTTATTCATCACAGACAAAATGTACTCCTTCACGGATGGATGGGCGAAGTAATTAACGTAGTAACTCCAGACATACCCGAGCAAATCTCCGCTCACTGTAATAAGCAGAAATGAGTGAACTCGGAATATTTATCGGAATAATATCGACTCACCAGAATTACATTCCAAGTAGAAACGAATTGATTCGGTGAATATTGCCACCATTTTATGCGCGTGCCCAGAATCGACGGATATCCACGGGAGTAGAACTGACCGATCGTCGGTCAATTGTTGTATCCAAGCCGCTGTCGGTTGATTGAGAGTTTCGGTAAAATAGGGGCAAACCCACGGAGAGAATAGTCCGCTGACGAACGGCCAAATTTCGTCGGGAAGGGAAGCGGGTGAGTTGACGCAGTGCCGCACGGTGGCGACGATGAGAGAGTAGGAGAAGGCGCTGAAGAGTGCGGTGAAGGGTGAAATGTATTTCCTGTACTTTGGGTAGAGACCGTATAGACCGTACTGAAGTCGTTCATCAATGAAATATTGACTCAGAAGCGTAATGATTTCCCTCAGCTAAACATCCCCGGGTAAGTACAAAGAAATGCTTCCTATTTTTATTATTTTACCGACCTCTGGAAGGAATAAAACTGTTTGATTAACCGCGAATGTCTCCATGACATTAACGACCTGAGCGAGGGTCGAATGAGGTTTCAGATGGACGCCAGTCTGGCGCAGAAGAGCGTTTACAATGTCGAGCCAGACTTCATTAGCCAAACTGTGTGACTCGGAATGAAGAAGGGCCATTCGAATGACTTGAATCACGTGTTGCGATGGGTCGGTCATCATCAGAATGCAGAGCTGGCGACGGAGTACCTCGTGAATCATAGTCAACTCTTGAGGCGGGTCTTGGCCGATGGTCGAAAGAGCCTCGCCAACAAGATCGATCAACTGGCATCTTTCGGCCATTCTAGGCTTTTGAATTTCAATCCATTGACTGACATCAAACTGAGGTAACGGTAAAAACACAAAATAAAAACAATTTTGAAATTATTTTACACAAGTTTTCCGACTCACCTTTGTCAATAACACAAACATGAAGTCATGGATCGAAGAAGAAAGAGAGCTAATTAAAGTTTTATACATTTGGATGTAAAGATTAGGGGAACAAGTCGTCGGAGAAAAGTGAGTAGACAAAAGACCGGCCAATGACGGATTCTGCAGAATCAACGAAAGTAAAATTGGTCCTTGATTCTCGTCAGACGAGACAAAACACTAGAAATTCACAATGGGAAAAATAAAGGTTTAAAGAACAAAATGGGGAGGCGATTTGACTTAGGATATTATTACCTGTCCAAGCGTTTCAACGCACGAAGTTATGAGTTGTTTCATTGGAGGATAAGACGCCACTTCTTCGTTAAAAAGGGACGTGAACTGATAAAATAAGCCAAGCCCAACATCGTGAAGGGCTGTCAAAAGTTGAACGTCGCCTATCATTCTCAGCTCCGAATATTTTTTCTCTAGCGCCCTTATATCACAGGAAACATCAGTTTTGAGTTTAATCTCGAAATAGTAAATTCTTAAAAACTCACTTGACGGCAAGCTGAACTTGAATGCTTGCGATACACACAGACTGATTCGGCTGTTGCATGCAGCGCTTCACCAACGCCTGAGCTTCCAGTCGATTGTTGTGAATGACAAGATCGACTTGTTTGTCCACTTGTGTTTCGTTAACCTTGTAGTTCACAATCAAATTACGTTAAAAAAGTCATAAAAAGGGGTCGACCACCCAGACTAACCTTGAGATGAATGACAGCTGGACCTGCGCAATTCAAAGAGTTAACCGACGGTCGAGCGTGACTCCCTGGACTGTGCGTATCACAAGCTGCGTGAAGAGTTATCTGAGTTTCTGTAGTCTTGTACAAAAGTGAGGTTAACTCCAAAAAGCTATAATCAAGGCTTAAATGTTCCTCTCGACGTCGATTAAACGCACTAGAAAGGAAATTTCCGGTTGACCACACAAACAACTGTATCTTTGAGAGTTTAAATCTTACCGAGCGTAATTATTCAACGCCTTGAACGAACCCTTCAAAATTTCCAGCAAAACAAATTTATTGTAGAGAGCCTCCGGTGGGATTTGCTCCATTTCTGATCGAAATGGTTGAAGAAATGGAGCGGGCAGCGGATTTTCATACTTTCGAAGCCTGCCAGGAAATACACGAGTTAGGCGAAAAAAATCTCTGAATGAGCTGCAAGCACCATTTTAGTTTACCTCTGAACTATTCGCGTCGACGGTTCGATTTCTGATGCAGGGGGCGGCTTGCTAGCCGCATTGTCTACCACGGTTCGCCACAGACAACGTTGCCAATTCACAGAAGACTGTTTCTGAACGTTTGTCACAGCTTCGCAATCAACATATTCGAACCAGATGCCCTGTTTGACAGTCATAAAGTACACGCGTAAGTATATGCGTCGAAAACAGTGGGAAAGGGACCAGCGAGGTCTGCGTGCGTCGAGGCTTTTCCTAGGACTTCCGGCCTGATGATAACGTAGCCGCCGCCCACAGGAAAATTCGTGCAGCCCCGGAAAAAGGGCCGAAGCGGCCAAAATCGCCGGACTCACCGGGAGAACTCATTCAAGGGATCATCCGATGGAAAATTCGTTTCGATTTCCCGAATCCCCGTGATGAGAAAAGTCAAAATAGGAGATTTCGTCCATTTTTATATTTTTCCCAAAATGCCCTATGGGCGAAAATTATGGCCAATTTTCTCAAAGTGTTCCGATCCGCGCCAAACGCGATTTATGAGTTCAAGTGGCCCGCTGAGTCTTTCACAATGGCCCGCCCATGACCTACAGTGGTAAATTATAATTTTTAACGTCGGATTTTGGCGCCCCTCGGAGTTTTGTGCAAATGGCAAACGGTACAATTCACTCTTCCCCGCGGGCGGCTAATCCCCCAGCTAAGTATAATAACGCTAATTTGGGGCTGAAATTGAGATAAATGGCTAATTCACAGCTGAAATTTTTGAGCAAAATAACTTTTTCACGGACAGAAGTGAGAAAAAGTGCTAAATCACGGATAAAGTTAACAAAAAACACAGCTAATTCCCGAGGTAAAACGTTACTTCATGGCTAAATTTGAGAAAAAGCTCTAAAATCGCGGTTAAATTGTAAAAAACAGTAATTTGCGTTTAAAATTATGAAACACGCTAATTCCGGCTAAAATAGTGAAAAATCGATAATTCACAAATTGTTTAGAGAAAAAGCGCTTATTCACGATTAAATTTACGAAGAATTCTTGCGAAAAGAATTTAAAAAGTTAAAAAACCGCTAATTCGCGGTGAAAACTAAGAAAAAGAGCTGTTTCACGGATAAAATTGGGGAAAATCGCTCTTTCACAGCGAAAATCACGTTTTCACGGCTAACGTGGAGAATAATAGAATAAAAAAAAATAATAAATAAAAAAAAAAAAAAAGCGCTTGGAGGCTAGATGTATGTATGGAAACGACAGTTTTCAGCTTCTGAAGGCAAGTTCGTGGCTCAAACTGCGAAAAAACGCTAACCCATAGCTAAAAGCGAAACAAGTCTTGCTAATTCGCCAGCTAAAATTAAGAAAAGTTGCTAATTCATGGATGAATTTGAGAAAAATCGCTAATTAGCGGCTGAAATCAGGAAAAACACGAATTCACCGAAAAATTCAGATAAATCGCTAATTCACGACTGAAATGGAGAAAAATCGCTAATTCGCGGCTAAAATGGAGAAAAATTGCTAATCCATCGATAAAATTGAGAAGAAGAGCTGAAGTAAAGAAAACGCTAATTCGCTGATTAAATGGAGAGAACGTCAATTTGCGGCTTCTAATGATAACTTCGAGCCAGAAAGTGAAAAAAAATCGCTAATCCGTGTCCAAATTTTAGAAAAAGCGTTATAGGTAATTCGCTGCGAAAATTGGGGAAACTCTAATACGTTGATTTAACGTAGAAAAAT
Organism: Corythucha ciliata; assembly: GCA_038030265.1. Lineage (NCBI taxonomy): Eukaryota > Metazoa > Arthropoda > Insecta > Hemiptera > Tingidae > Corythucha > Corythucha ciliata. The sequence goes on from CM075938.1 coordinate 7,358,566, forward strand.
TCATAATTAGTGGCTAAAATCAGGAAAAACGCTAACGGAAAACGGGCCGTAGCGGCCAAAATCGCCGGAATCACAGGGAGAACTCCTTCAACGGCTTATCCGATGGACAATCTGTTTCGATGAGAAACCCTAACATTCGAGGTTTCGTCAATTTTCATATTTTGGCCATTTTCGCGGAAAAATCACCATGGTTGATGGGCGATGAATTTAGCCAATTTCATCAAAGAGTTCCGAAATGCGGCAAACGCAATTGACGAGTGAGGATTTAAGGCGAAAATTGGCTTAAGTGCCGAATAAAGATGTTTATGCACGGATAAAGAAATAATAAAACGAGGCAACTCCATCGTCCTTATCTACATTTAGTCCACGTCCTACATAACCTAATAGCTACTTGGAGTGCCCGCTTATAATTACTCGTTGAAACGTATTAAGGGTACGTACCGCAATTTCCTGGAATACGAGGCTGAGTTTTTGACTTGCGTACGGAGGAGGAAGGTTGAGTAAATTCAAATTAGGGTCGTGCAAAACCACTTCTTCCAACCAAAGGAGATACGTTGAGTATAACCTTGAATATTTTTTAAAAAATGCCGTAAGTTGTTTTTCCTACTTTACGAATCTATTCAAAGAGTAAATCGTTGTACCTGGCCATACTCTCAAACCAATCCTTTCTTTCTTTCGTGACTGTAAGACACGGATTGCTCAATTTCGATTCGAAAAAGTCTTTACAGTCAGTTAACTTCTTCTTTAATCGTTTCAAAAAACTCGAATTTGTAATTCCTTCGAAGAACCTCATACCGACCGAGCCGTAATCTTTGTGGCTGAAAAATAAAATAATGAAAACCAATCATCGGTCAAACATTGGGACACAAAGTTACAAATTACCTCATGTTAGGGATTCTGGCCAAATAAAGGGCGAAAAATTTCTGCCAGAACACAGGCATGACTGGATGGTCGACTGGAGTGTCAAGAGCCTGCTGAGACCATCTGTAAATTGGTAGGATACTACTGGGGAGTCCGGCGAGATTTTTGGCAGCGCAGGCTTTCTACAGTCAAATGAAAAGACAAGGCGTGGAATAAGTGTGGACGAGGGCAAGCCCATACTCCTGGGGTGTTGGGAGTTTTTTTGTTTTTTTTTACCTTGAGAGCTGCATCGAGGGAAACTTTACTGGAAGAATTCGACAGGTCCAACAATAGATGTTTCCAGAGCCCGGTTTTTAAAAATAGAAGTTCCTCTTCGACTTCGATTGCAAAGAAGGAAAACCACGGCGTATTCGAGCTTGTTTTATTCATTAGCGTTCCATAAGGATTATTTCCATACACCCAGCTTAGAAGTGAGAATTTAGGCTTGTGCGAGTTCAGTTGAGCCTTTTGTAAGAAATTAAACAAATAAAAATTGTAGAATTCTTTGGTTTATGAGCGCTAAATGAGCGAAGCCTCCATGCCAAGTACAATTCAAACACATGCATCGAATGAGGGGCTTAACAGTGTATTCAGCCGTTAAGTGTGGTTTTTATGGTGAAACTGTAATGTGAAAAGAAAAAAGATCCACACTAACTGCCTACCTCATTATGAGAAGTCTCAATAATTTGCTAAATACAAATAGACAAGTTAAGACCAGTTTTCCCGTTTTAAAACTTTTAACACATTGGTCCATTTGGGTTCCTACCTCTAAAAGTTGAAGGAGAAGTCCCTTCGCCACAGGTCTCGTTCCATTGCAGAAAAAGGCCGCTTTCAACACTTTATCCATCAAATAACTAGCAGCCATTGGTTCGTGAGTCCAGGCGCTCACCAGAACTTTAAGCCACAGCTCTATAAGAGGAGCTGGTGAAACTAGATTGTACCTGGATAGTAAAGCACGTTTTAAATAGGCGTTCCCACAGCTAAAATTTAAAAACAAAAACGCACTGTCTGTAGTTTTCAAAGTGGACTTCTATAAGATCTCCCATTTGTTTGAGGATTAATCCGGGAAAATCGGTTGAAATTATGCTCATAGCAAATTTCAAAAAAGTCCTGTCTGCGCCTAATAGGCCGAGAATTATGACTTGAAACCTTAAAAAAACAACATATAATTGAAAATCGGGCTAAAACGGGACATTAAAGTCAAATATTTACTTATCACACTGAAGGAGCGAACTAGGACACTCGAGAAACAAAGGGAAAATGTGTTGAAGTAAGACTAGAACGGCCATGTACCGATGACACTGCATCAATACTTTCATCATTTGAAACCCCGACTGACAAATCAATGGAATGCTGTGACCAGTGGACGTCATCAGGAGAGCGGTGAACATGGCGACAACTTGATTTTCTTTTAAGGCTCTGATCAATGGTGACAGTTCCTATGGGATGGACAAAGAGAAAAATCAGTCGATATTGGGGTGGGGGGTGGGTAATCGATCAGTGACTTTTTCGAACTTACATTTGGAAGCGATTCAAGGGATGGGAGTATGGAGAAAAACTGTATCGGGTTGGCCAGCATAGTTCGAACCGTCGGTTCAGGCTGGTCCAGGAGGTGTAGTCGAAGTTTGAACAGCATGGACCAAACCCACACATTGAGGGTCTGCTCGGTGGCTGATCTCGAAGATGAGCCGGTAAGCTACCAAAAAATTATTGTTTTACGCGAGTAATGCGACAAATATTTAACGTAGATAGAATACCTGTTTAATAGTGTCAGCTATCACAGTAGAATGACTAGACGAAGGCGATTCGGGACAGTGCAATATGGCGAAACGAACAATGAGTAGGGCAACTTCGCAGTGAATTTCACGGGGCAAGAATAGTTCTGTAGACGAACTACCACAAGAAAAACTACGTAAGTTCCTTCGTAATCGAACAGAGTGTAGTTAGTAACTAGATGTACCCAAAGACAAAATGCGTCCCTAAAAAGCAGAGCTGGGAAGTAATGCGTTACTCCGCAACTTGGATAACAAAGTAACGGTGTGATTTTGATAACAAAGTAACGATGCGGCTTTGATAACAAAGTAACGATGTGACTTTGATAACAGTACGTAAATTTGGTGACTTTGATAACAAAGTAACACATCGTTACATCTTTCGTTCGATCGTTACATCGAAGTCACATCAACTTTGTTGAGTGACTTTGAAAACAAAGTAACGATGTGATACTCCACCTCTTCGTCCCTACTTTTCTGTTGTTACTCCGTATACGACCTGCCTTCTCTTCTTCTTATCAACTAACAACAACCTTTTTTACAGTTTTTAATTGAATGCGAACCGTAGCCCCTCATCACCATCTTGAACTACTCAAAGACCAACTGAGTAAAAAAGTTGGTATTTGAGCAGTTCAAGGTGCTCATGAGGGGCTTCGGTCTGTGCCCGGCATGCATTCAAATAAAAACCGCAAAAAAGGTTGTTAGTTCCTAAGAAGAAGAGGAGCGAGGTCGTAACGATGTGACTTTTACAACAAAGCAACGATGTGGCTTTGATAACGGAGTAACAATGTGACTTAGAAAACAGAGTAACGATGTGACTTAGATAACAGAGTAACGATGTGACTTGATAAAAAAGTAACGATGTGACTTTGATAACATAGTAACGATGAGGCTTTGATAACAGAGTAACGATATGACTCAGATAACAGAGTAACGATGTGACTTTGATAACAAAGTAACGATGTGACTTTGATAACAGAGTAACGATGTGGCTTTGATAACAGAGCAACGATATGACTCAGATAACAGAGTAACGATGTGACTTTGATAACAAAGTAACGATGTGACTTTGATAACAAAGTAACGATGTGACTTTGATAACAAAGTAACGATGTGACTTTGATAACAAAGTAACGATGTGACTTTGATAACAAAGTAACGATGTGACTTTGATAACAAAGTAACGATGTGACTTTGATAACAAAGTAACGATGTGACTTTGAAGTGACTTTGATAACAAAGTAACGATGTGACTTTGATAACAAAGTAACGATGTGACTTTGATAATAAAGTAACGATGTGACTTTGACAACAAAGCAACGATGTGACTTAGATAACAAAGACAACAAAGCGATGCCCATTTTACTATAGAAGTCGAGCAGGCAGGTGAACATTTTCCGGGCACCTGACCTCAACTCCGAAGTAAAATGAAATTTAACAAAATTTCCAAATTCCGGGCCGATTATTACGCATTTTTAGAGGCAACATTACCTCATTTCTGACTAAATTTCGTTGGAAAATGTAGTTTCCATAAAGATTCCCAAAACTTCTTGGTGAAAATGACTGTTTCTGCAAGCTTCTGGGGTGTTCAACCGAAGCAAATTCTAGCTGTTGTGTGACTGAGCGGGAGGTCTTAAGGCGAAACGGAGGCTAGACCGTACTTTTGGGCCTTTGCGTGAACAAATTCAACCTTTTTTTTAAAGGCGATTTTTAGGATAAATTTGATTCTCACTCCACTTATTTTCACCTATCTTTACCCACTACGAGAATTTGCCCGAGGACGGCAGAGGCCATGCAATCGACAGTGCTGAAGTCCGATGTGACTTAAATAACAAAGTAACGATGTGACTTTTATTACAAAGTAACTATGTGACTTTGATAACAGAGTAACGATGTAAATTTGATAACAAAACATTAAATAAAGAATAAGAAAGAGAATCAATGTCGCAGGTTTGGCCCATTCAAAACCCAAATTTGCGGCTTTGACACTCACAGAAACCAACTTTGCGGGTTTTGCTCACTCAAAAAGTCAATTTTGCAGGATCGGCTCCCTAGTAAGAATACAATTTCACATGGTCGATCATTAAAGAACTAATTCCGCCTTTTACTCCGTAAAAAAGAGCAATTCCACCGATTTTTCTCTTTCATAAACCGCAAATTTCGCAGATCTGGCAAGCCAGAAACCAATTTTTTCGGGGAAACAGCTGATTCCTGAGTCACCTTTCTAAATATTCTCTGTTATGTCGATAGCTACTATTTGCGGATTTTACCTCTTAAACCCTAATTTCGCGGAATTCGCACTTAAATAAAATAAGGAATCGGCCGGTTTCGAGGATTTGGCCCTTTAAACCCCAAATCTGACGGAATTAGCACTCACATAATCTAATGTTGCAACTTTTGCTCACTCTAAATCCAATTTCGCAGAATTAACTTTTAAAAAACCAATTTCGCGGGGTGGACACATTGCATAATCCAACTTCACCGAATTTTGTCTCTGTCAGAAAAGTAATATTAACGGATTTTAGTAGTTCAAAAAAGTAATTTCGATGGTTTGGCTCTCCCGAAGTCCAATTTCGCTGCTTTTCTTTCTTTTTCGTGCATTTTCCCGTATTTTTCAAGGAAAAAGTGCCGAAACACAAGAAATATCAGGAAAAATCATCAAAATATGCAATTGCAAATGGAAATATTAATTTGCATAAAATCCGGCCTACACGTTCAAATATGAGCCATATAATCCAGCTCTGCAGTCTTTGACGGCGAACAAACAGCACCCCAGCTGACAACGGTTTATGGTTGGTGAGGGGGTAAAACTGGTTCGTGTGTGTGTGTTTGGGGGGGGGGGCGAGTCTTTGCGCCTTCCTTTTCCACTGACGCCGTTATTTCGTGGCTACAGAACCGCTATAAAGCACACAGTTTTCTCAGTAGCCCCTCTGGGTTATTCGCTCCAACTCTATACCCCTCCCTCCCCCTCCTCAAGTAATCATAGTAATGAAGACCAATCCGTGCAATACCCGCCAACGGCCCATTATTTGTGTAGCTCATAGTTCAAGCTTACCCAGGCGTGAAGTTCCAATTCATTCCGTGCAGTATAAACATCGCCAACGATGATTCTATGGATCCCTGAGGGCAAGCGAGCAGCCAGTGCTCAATGAGACGTAAATCATCCTTCGTGGGGCGCCACAGGTTAACCGGAATTTCTTTGAATAAGTAAAGGCTTAGCTGTAAAGAGAAGAACCCCGTTATCGTTCAATTTAGAGGCTACACACGAATAAAATTGTTCGGATGCACTACATTTTCAGCTTGGGGAAGAATATTCTTCAGTTTGTTCAGAATAACGGAAATCAACGAAGGATATTTTGAGCATAAATTAGAAATGAGCGTCCGGCATGTCTTGTAGCACAGTTCTTTAGTCGAAGAGTTGATAAATCCAATCTGTAGCAAATCATTTCAACGATTAAAGACAAATACAACATTATTTCAATGGCGTCTTACCTGTAAAAGATGAATTGTGACAACTTTAACAAAAAGCCAGTCGTCCGAAGATCTTGACAGAGCCATATTTGCTACAGCGTTTAAAACGTAGCAAAGTTCAGCGTCTGACAGTGAGGGGATTAATTCTTCTACGCCAGACCACCATTCGATACCACTGTTACACGTTATCCCTTTATGGAAAAATAACGTCGGAATACAGACAAAAAAAAAAAAAAAAAAAAAAATTGAAAACAACGGTAATACCAACCAGACCTATGAGGCATCATAACCATATGGAACATTTGCCACAGAACTCGAAGTGAGACAGAAGAAAAGGGCAATGAGATCAAAAACTGAAGAACATTTTTCTGTTCAGAATGAATAAGAGCATTACAGGCGCTAACTATGATGTTATTATACTCGACTTGAAGCCTTTCGCGGAGGGCAACATCAGTATTTTCGTGATTATCTCTTCTGGATGAGTTTAGACAAGATTTTTAACATTGTAGAAAACCATAAAAAATTCGAAGTAACTTACTTGAATATCTCTAATGCATCAGTCGCATATTGAGTAGCGTGCAAAATTAACGAAGCCAAACGTTTCGAAAACTGCACGTATTTATTAGTTCCGTAATTGCTGAGGCCGTGATTTAAAATCCTGATTAACAGCCTTAAGATGGCAAACACTTGTAGAAGTTGTCCGCCGGTCATACCATTAAAACAATCGGATCCTTCGTTCGTTTTAACGTCAAAAATCTGTAAAACGACCCAGTTTTGCGAACAAAATGGTTTACAAACGATTTATATATGATTTACCTGTCTGAATAGACTATCGAAAGGGATTTGATTCAGCAGTGAAACGATATCGCTTTCTCTCAAGTGCAAAAGATCCAATTTATTATCCTCCTCGTCTTCACCATCCGAATCTACCAATACCCACAAGTCGTCACCGTCATCCACGCTTTTATTCTACGAAAAACCACCAAAAATTAGCATAATAAGGTGTTAATGAGGTTTAATGCATTGAAAATACCTGGGGTGAAATGAAAACATCCCGACTTTTCACGGTAGACACGATGGTGGTTAGCATTGCGAGCATATGATTCAAAAATGAAACGGACCTATGATTGACGCTGGATGCAAGAGGAGCTTGGACGAAACAAGCTGTCCATTTAAAGGCGGTTGAAGGACACCTGTGCATTAATAATTTATAAGAAACTGAATTCAGTAATATTAGAAACAAATATTTTACCGAAGAACGTGACACAATATGAACATGTGCTCTTTCCAGGAGGCCGCTCTCAGCAGAACGGCGACCAAAGTCGTCAGCCATTGACGAATATCGTTTATAAAGCCTTGGTCCTTGCAGGGCTGTCTTAAGAAATAGAAAAAAACGGAAATGGCGGAACATAGTTCCGACGTCTTTTGCGTTGTGCCTTCATTCAGTAGTGAAACTGGCGCGTTGTGGGAGATGTTGGAGAAATTAGTCGTCATAGAACGAATGTAGTGGTCAATCTGAAAAAAAAAATCACAAAAAACAGCAGGAGGTATAGCAGCAGAAGGTCGGCGACAAAAAACCAACTCACCTTTAATTTAGTAACGAGAAATGTGTATGAATCGAGGGCGTACTCGTCGTTAGCATTTTCTCGTACCAAAGCCAAAGTTTTGGTCAGTCTACTTAGGGCTGCAGCGTCAAAACGGCCGATTTGAAAAGTGTGACTAGCTTCAACTGGGTTTCCATCCTTAAAAATATTAATTTTATTACTAAAATGACTCAAAGAAATGAGCTTTAAGTATCGAAACTTACTTGACATTCACCGGTTTCTCCGATTTTGGCCATTTCGAGAATCCAGAGTCCAAGCTGAGCGTTTTTTGATTCTTTAATGAGTTCCTCCACTTTGGCGACAGTCGAATCTTGTTTTTCCTTACACCTCAGGTATGAGCACAGAAGGTCGTATAAAACATGACGCTGAACAACTCCACTATTTAACTCTTGGTCGATAAAATTGTCGATTAAATTGTGACACAGTCCAATCTCTTCGTTGTTGTACAGCGACGCGAGTTGAGCGTCCGTGAAGGGACTGATTTCATTTTTTTCACCGATGGCCGAACTCAACTCGGAGAATTCGGTAAAATCATCCAAGACAACTCGAACGGTGCACGGTTCACGGTAGTTTCGAATCGATTCTTCTTCTTCTTCTTCACCGCCGTCGAGAGGATTGACTCGATAGTGCAATAAGTTTGCGGTGTCTTCGTCGGGCTCTGGAGCGACGGCCATTTCCGCGACGTTGACTCTAACCTCTTCAAGTTCGGTGGCGAAAGACTCGATAGAGTCAAGACTGTTCATTCCTGAATTGACTGGCTCAGCAACGTGGGACAGAGAGGAGGAATTTTTGAGTAGATTCTCTTTCTCTTCCGGGTTGAATAGCTGATCACGTGATTTCAGGCGAGCCATCGTTTTAACGTCGTCAGCAGGTTCAATCGGCCCACTTGTCAGGGACGATGTTTCATCATGGCTCAAAGCGAGACCACTGTCTTCTCTCGTTTTGAGTTTAGCTTTTTTCTTCTTCTGTTAAAAAGAAATCACAAAAATACATTTCATGAAACGAGCTGTCATAATACTGTCAATTTTGGTCTCTTGCGGTTGGGTTTGGGAGGAGATCAGTCACATTTCTCATCAATTGTGCGCCGTCAGAAGGACCCATACAAACCACTCGCAGCTCAAATCGGACTAATTTGAGAAAATGTGACCCGAAATATTTTAAATCCTACGATGCTGCGTATTCCCGAAAAGGCAATTTTCAATCATACGAGTTGTACGAAGTGTTTTCTCGGTGGTCACGAATCAACCCCGCCAAACCAGCTTTAGTGCGATTGGGCATCGTCCAAGCTTTTCAGCCGTCTTTACGACAACCCTGCAGATAAAAAGGAGGGGTGCCTGACCAAACTGGACCGAGAGTTGGCGACTGTCACATTCAACCGGAAGAACACAGTTTTGAAACTTTCCCCGTTCGATAGTTTTTTTGGAGCTGAATACGAATATGAGCGTCTGCCGGCCGAGTACCTTCTAAAACTTGATTTGCCACTGAGAATAAACGCCGTTGGCAGATTCCGGCAGACGCTCATTTTAGAATTCGGCTCTATAAACCCTGTCTAATGAGACCAGTTACATGGGTCAAGTTCTTCCGGTTAATTCTTGTCCCAAATTTAGGAAATTTGACTGACCGCCGAGGACTGATGCCCCAGGCAGACGCTCGTATTTGTATTCAGCTCCACAAATCCATCAAACGGGGCAAGTTTCATGACAGCAGTTTTTCAATCAATCAATTCTACGGGCTTGGTTATTGAAATAACCCATTTCGCAGGGTCTAGTCACTGAAAGAACGAATTTCACAGAGTTAGGTAGGTAAATTAAATACTAATTAAGCGCGTGCCATTAATTAAATGTTTTGTGTGTAAATTTCAGCTTAATATAACTGGTTACTTTGGCAAAATTACGTGCTTTTAAACAGCGCAAACAGTACAGCGCAATTTCGGGCCTATAAATAGGACAAAGTTTGACAGTTGATACTCCCTGGTTCTGCGCTGTTACTCTCAAGAGCTCACCCCCCCCCCACCATCGATGATTCGTGCCCTAAAAATGGCCTAACTGCCTGTTCCACGCCCTAAAAAAGGTAAAAATTACGAAATGCTCCCTAAAACAGCCTTAAAGGGGCTATTCTCGCCCAATAGTTGACTTTTCTAGCCTTGGTACTGGCTAAAAACTGACAATATGTGCCCTTATAATAACCTAAACTGGAAATTCACGCCTTGAAAACGGCGGACATTTGCGCCCTATGTTTGGCTTTACGGACTATTCGCACCTTATACATCGGAAAACTGACGATTCGCGTGTATGGTGACGATTCGCGCCATAAAATTGATACACAGACGATTTGCAACTGACCTTTTAAGTAATGCTCAAAGTAACGATATTCATGCCCCCAAAAATGGTCAAATTGATCATTCACGCCTTGAAAATGACTAACTGCGGCCCAAAAAGTTGTCAAAAGTGGCTATTTTGTGCCCTTTCAACGATAAAATGGCCATTCGTCCCCTCACCTCCCGCAAGCACATTGGTTACTCCCTTATCCCAAGAACGGACGAACTACTAATTACGCTAGTACGCTACTAATTACGCACTAAAATTGGCCAAACTTGACTATTCGCGTCTTAAAAATGTCTACACGGACAATTTCTGCCTTTAAGGGGGAGTTGTACATTGTGTTTCCTCGGCCCCCCTCCAATCATACCTCGCCAACTCCGCGTTACGTAAACTACGTTACGTATTTCTGCACCAATCCTGTACTTCAAGGGCTCATTTAAATCTTCAGGAAATTCCGCATAACCGAACGATCTTCTTTTTTCATATTTCACCCCTAAAATAACTGTAAAACGCACATAAACTTTTACCTTGAAAATTCACACTATTTCGGCGACTTATTTAGGAAAGCAAGATCGTACGTTTGTGCGGAATTTCCTGAAGATTTAAATGAGCCATTGAAATCCAGGATTGGTGCAGAAATACGGCCGTAATTTACGTAACACGGAGTAGGCGAGGTATGATTGGAGGAGGCTCGAGGAAACACATGTACATGTTTTTAAGATTTTCGTGAATGTTATTAATATTAAGTAATTAAAGATTATTTGAGTACAAACATTCAAGTTTTATTAATGGCCGACTAGTTTCGGAGTAGACTGCACTCCATTTTCGAGGCCGAAACAACTAAAAGGAGACATCACAACAATCAACAAGAATTCTCAACAATTATTAAAAATCTAGCTTAACGTTTACTCACATCTCTTTGACAAACGTCTCACGCAAAATTCCCAAAAATCCCGGCGACGGATGTACAAGGAAACTTGTTTCTGTACTAAATGATTTAAACCCTTTTATCTTTCAAGACAGAGAGCCACACCCCCTCAACCCACTCCCATATCTGCTTTTTCCACCGCTTCTCTTATACATTGCCAAAACGTTCTTATACGGTTCTATTCCAACACTATCCAACTGAAAATTGACAGTTTTTTACCCCACATGTACATGTGTTTCCTCCGTCAATTTCCACGAAATTGACGTTTTAAGGGGAGTTCCCCCTTAAAGCGTATGCTCTTTAAAACGTCAATTTCGTGGGTTTCGGCCATCCGTGAAATCAATTTCGCGGGTCTGACACTTGGAATATTTAAATTTCAGATATTTGGTCATTAAAAAAATCAATTTCATAGAATCCACGCCACGAATGTCTCCTCTGTCAAATTCTTCCAGCGAAGTTGTCGGGGCGAGCGGGCGGGAGGGGGTTCGTGTTCGGAGCTGCGACAGGTAATGGAAAAAACAAACATTCTCGAGGATTGGTCTCTGAATAAATTAATAAAACAAATTTCACGGACTTCAGGAGTAAAAACAAAAAAACGACGAATTATGCATGTTTACCTCCAAAAAGTAAATTTTGTCGGGGAAATTAAAAATAAATTTTTGGGTTTCGCTGAAGTTGGAACGAGCGAAACCGAAAACTGGCAGCGAAAATTTGGTTTTCGAAAAAAAAACCAAATTCGAGGAATTTGGCACCATATAGCCACCTCAATGGCGTAAATATTCAGTCAAGTCAGTATAGCCGTACCGACGTAAAGACGAGGGAGGCGGACCGCTTCGGGCCACCGTTCACGTGGGGGTTAAGGCGTTCATTCGCGGCTAATATTGAGAACGAGCGCTCAATTGCCGCAAAAATTAACAAAAGTACACTAATTCGACGTGTTTGAAGGCAACTTCGCGGCTAAAATAAAGAAAATATTCGCTAAAAATTTGACTTTCCAAAATTTAGGAAGTGCGCTACTGTGCTAATTCTAGGGCAAGTACACGGCTCAAAGTTTAGAGAAAGCTCGAATATTCGCGAAAAGCGAAAAAAAAAAATCACTAAATGGCACAAAAATTGGGAGAAACGACTATTCACGGCCAGAATGGGGAAAAAGTGCTAATTCGCCGGCTATAAAACTGAGGTAAAGAAGCTATACTTAAATCGCTCAGCAGAATCAAAAATGGATAAACCGCCAACTTGTGGTTTATTGAAGCAACTTCACAACTAATATTGAGAAAAAACAGCAATTCGCGGCAAAATTGAGAAAAACCCGTTAATCCGCGGCAAAATTGAGAAAACCCCGTAATTCGCGGCAAAAATTGAGGAAAAGTTCCAATTCGTGACTAGAATGGAGAAATAACGGTAATTTGCGAACCCATTTGAGAAAACCCACCAATACGGCGGCTGATTGAGATAGATCGCTCAATCGCAGCTAAACTTGAGAAAGAGAGCAAAATCGAAACTAAATTTGAGAAAAAGCGCTCAATCGTAGCTGAAAGGGTGAAAAACGCTATAATTCGCGGATCAATACGAGAATATCCGCTAATTCGCCGCTTTAATTGAGTAAATGCTGTAATTCTCGATGAAAATTGAGAAATAATTCGTATCTAAAATTGACAAAAGCGTTTATGCTCGGCGAAAATTGAAGCGTTTGGAAAATTAGTAATTAGTGCACTTCTTTGAGAAAACTTGCTAATACACGGCTGAAACTGAGAAAATCTCTAATTCGCGCTAGCGAAAAACTTAAAAAAGCAGCGATAAATCATAAATAAATATTCAGAAAACCCCAAATCGTGTTTTTTCGAGGCAACTATTGCGAATAAAATTGAGAAACGCGCTAATTCCCGGATCTAATTGCGAAAACCCGCTACGCGGCTGAAACTGAGTAAATATCGAATTGAGAAAAAGCTTTAATTCGCAGCCAAAATGGAGGAAAACGCTAATTCGCTGATACATTCCACTCCACTAATGATCAAGTGCATCGCATAAGTCGAGTGATTGAGGACTCTTTAGAGAGGAAGCCAGTCTGCGCGAGTGTGTCCCTTGACGTTACCCAAGCACTTGATAAAGTCTGGCATCACAGGGTCTGCCGTACAAACTTGGAAGAAACTTGCCGGGCCAATACTTCCACATTCTTAAGTCGTATCTCTCAGAAAGAACTTCAGAGTGAGAAACGAAGGGCGTATTCATAATTAAAGAGGATAAATGCTGGAGTTCCCCAAGGAAGTGTACTTGGGCCGCTGCTATATCTCCTCTATACGAACGACGTCTCTAGCAGTGGAGACACAACAATAGCAACGTTTGCAAGAATGGCCGGCTTGGCCATGTTTATCGGCTCAGCAAGTCAAATCACGAATCATCCGCATTCTAGCCATTTTTAAGGCGCGGAGGCTTACTTTGGCATTTTTTGAAGCTCGAATGGTTCCCGTTTAGCTATTTTTATGGCGTCAAGCAGTTTTATAGCGCGAGAGTAGTAAGTTAAGTAGCCATTTTAAAGACGCGAATCGTTATTCCTTCTGTATGGGGAAGCGAATGATCAGTTTGGCCATTTTTAGAACGTGAATTGCCAGTTTTGCTATTTCATGGCACGAATTGTCGGTTTAGACATTTTTGAGGCTCAGTTTAGCCATTTTTGACGCGCCAATGGTCGGTTATGTCAGTTTCAGGACGGCAGTCTTATGTTTAGGCCTTTTCAAAGGTTGAATCGTCGTTTTAACAATCTATATATTATGGTCAGTTTTGCCGATTTTAGGGCGTCATTAGCAAGTATGACCATTTTCACGGCGCGCACGTCATTACGGTCATTTCTAGGGCGTGAATAGTCAGTTTGACATTTTCCATAATTTAAGTCAATTGGAGAGTATGAACCCAGTTCAGTCATTTTCAAGTCACGAATTGTCAGTATGGATATAGTCGATATCACAATTAGTCGAAACAGGAACTAGGCATTTCCAAGGCAAGAATATTCAGTTCATTTTTAAAGCGCACAAACAGTCAGTTTCTTGCCGTTACTAGGACGCCAAGTCCATCATTTCCAGGCACTCGAATCATCAATTTAGCAATTTTTAGGGCGCGAAAAGTCAGTTTGGCGATTTTCAGAGCGGGAATTGCTATTTTGGCAATTGTTAGAGCGGCAATAGCCAGTTTAGCTATTTTTAGGGCGCAAATAATCAGTTCAGCCATTTTAAAGGCGCGAATCATCAGTTTTTCCAGTTTAACCAGTTTCTAGCCGTTTTCAAGGTTGAAATAGCTAGTTTAGTTGTTTTTAGGCAGCAAATGGCCGTCAAGCCATTTTACCTAGAGCGAAGCACACAATTCCTTAAGACATTTCCTTGAGCAAATCCTGATTTGCGTCCGTGTATAAGTAAACATTATACAATACACACACGTTAGGAGACCCCTGATCCCGTGATATTTCTCGCCTAGGGGCTCCGCGAGGGATAGAAACTACCCTGGCTGTAGAATTAATATGAGACCAAAAAGTGGAGTAAAGCATAGCAGACCGTGGTGGACTAGTTAAGTTACTATAATAGCGCACAATTCAACGAAAGACACCTCATCTCGCGGAATAAATAAAATGAGGGCCTTTTAATTTTCTTCCCACGGTCCAAATGGACTGTGAGCCAATTTTCATACAGAATAACGTCAAAATGTTCTTGTCATAGTGCCAAAAATACCGGGCCACATTGTGAAATTAAAGTCATTTGAGAATAATTATGGTAAACTGTCTAAATCAAAGCAAAAACCCCCGGGCTCAAGAGAAAGGGCAACTTTTCCCTTGAAGCCAAATGAAAACAATGAACATCAATAGTGCAATGACGTACCATAGTGCGACGAGACAGTCCATCTTTCAATCAGGAGGACTCTTTTTGTTTGTATTTTAGATAAAACCCATACATTGGCGTTACAAAAGGTCTCACGCGACGCCCTTTCAAATAAAAGGGCAAACTTTATGCCTACAAATCAATGAAAGAGTGCTTTACCTTGACAGCTTCCATTTTTTGAAGACTCGCAAGCTCAATCGTGTACACAGTCCAGAAAACGTTTTTTCATCGAATTTCTAGTTCGTTTATCAATTAATTAAGACGTAATTTCATTTAATGAGAGCAGCAACAACAATACTCAGCAAAACACTCACAACTGACTGAATGGACTTGTTTTGACAAGGGAGGGAGAGGTTATAAGATTCACATAACCTTCACCGCAGTGAGTTTGCCGCTCATTTCAACTGGAAATTAATGAAATACAAGTCAGCCCTGTTAAAAATGCCGAGCATAATAATATCAAACTTGCTCGGCATTCTAAATGCGGTTGGACAGTAACTGGACCCTCCAAAATTTTGCGTGAAAAACAAAAAGAGGTCGGAGGAGCAAGAATGTTCCTCACAGTCACATCAGCAATCACCTGAGTTGACTTGAATGAAGTCTTTTATTCACTCAAAATACAGAAACTAATGGTTGAAGACGTATGAAAATGATAAAAAAGTAAAACACTTATACAAAAGTCAAGGTGGTCCTGGCTTGATTTACTTGCCAAACATTAAGCTGCTCGTACTCCTCCAGGCAATCTTCAATTTGATTTCTTTGAAATCCTTTCGAGGTGCAAGTGTCACGAACATCGTTGAGCGACACAGTTTTATTACTGCCAGCCAGTTCCAATATAGCGCTAAAGATACGATCGATAGCGGATTGAGGCCTGTTTAATTATATAAAACATTTCATGAAGAAGAGGGTTTAAAAGCATTTTATAACGAAGGAATCGGCTTCTTATGTAGGGTACCTGGCGGTGGGTTCTCGGCTCATAATCAAGGTGGCTTTGCTCATTTCAAGCAGACGCATGGCCTCGACAACGTCTTCGGCTGAGACAACGTCGGCAAGACGGAGTTTTGTGAGCGCCGTGGCTAGACGAAGTATTCCGAGAAGATTACGCGCTGATGTGAACGTCATATCTGCATTGTTTCTCGCTTTCTGAAATTGTTTCGTAATGAGTTTCAGTTCCCAGTTACGAAAGAAGCAATTGAAACTTGAAAATCACCTTTCTCATATCAACGTAGGCGTTGACGATGGTTTCAGTCAAATCAGTTGGAATTGTGGGGTTTTTTCGTTTACACAAATCCACGTAACGTCGAATTAAAGACATGTCCAAAGGCTCAATTTCTGTGGGAGGCTGTTGACTATGTTTGTGAACGTGCGTTATGTGCTGAGCCAGTCTAAAAGGAAGGAAAATACAATTTCACACAATTACTCATGGACTATTGAGTATAAGTACTATAAACCTTAAATCATTTTCCCGGTCGGATTTGTCTTGGATGAGCCAAAGAAGATCAAACCGTGAGAGTAAGGCCGCTGGAAGTTGTATATTTTGTTCGATAGTCTTTTTGGGGTCATATCGTCCATAGGATGGATTGGCAGCGGCTAAAATGCTCACTCGAGCGTTCAGCCTAGTCATAATTCCAGCCTACAACGGCGCCGTTATTAACATTACGACGTCAAACCCCCCCCCCCCTCATAAATAATCTCACCTTGGCAATAGAAACAGTCTGTTGTTCCATGACTTCGTGAATAGCCACACGGTCGTATTCGGCCATTTTGTCAAATTCGTCGATGCAACAAATACCGAGATCGGCCAAAACGAGCGAACCCCCTTCGAGAATCATTTCCCCCGTCAAGGAGTCCTTGCAAACTGCCGCCGTGAGACCCACGCCCGACGATCCCCGTCCCGTTGTGTACTGCGATCGTCTCGCTAGTCGCTCAATGTAGGACAACATTTGAGACTTGGCAACACCGGGGTCACCCATTAAACAAATGTTGATGTTTCCTAAAATATAAATCAGTCGGTAAACACCATTCCTAGGGATTAAAAATATTATAAATGGGCAAACCCCTGATTTTCATTCCGTCGGGACTTTTATCAACGCCTCCGACTAACAACAGGAGCAAAGCTTTCTTAACGTCTTCATGCCCGTAGATCTCAGGAGCAATACTGTAGGCGATTTTTTCGTAAAAATTTCCACCGGAAATCTGTAGGACTTCATTCTCCGTTAGTTCACCTTCAGCCAAGTTGTCGTCCTCTTTATTCAAATTTTCTATTCTCTGTGGACGTTAAAAATACGTTTTTTCGTTAGTTTTTTTTTTAAATTGAAGGAAAATACGAAAAAAAGTCTTACGTGGGCCTCAATGTAGGAATCTGTTAAAAATCCTGAATGACCGTGCTGATAACCAGAAGTTAGTAGGGGCAAATATATCCCAGTCACTTGAACGTGATCTCCAGGTACACAGTGTCGAGTATTTTCCCCCTTACAATAAATAGTCACGTTACGAGGAATGCTGCCCGTTGGTACTTGATCACTCTGTCAGGAAAATAGAAGAATTATACTTGGGACGCCACGAAAATCGTGAATTTTTTTAAAAAAAACGAACCATTTCCTGAACTTTGATCTCTTGAAATTTACTGAATTTTGAACCTCGGGACTGAAGATAGAGACGTCCCCCAGACTTGCTAGACTTGCACTCTTCGCTAAGACAACTGACGGTAGGCATGAAGGACAGTGCATTCACCTAAACAAAAATAATAATAATAATAATGTTTTTAAAAGGTATACCACGAGACTTTCACACTGAATTCAGTGAAATTACCAATTGGTACGTTTCACAACCGCAATTATCGCAAGTGTACGTTGCGACAATCATCAAAGGTTTGACTTCCGTAGCTCGAATAACGACTCCTCTGACAACGATGAGCTTGCCGAGACTACTGGCCTGCACCTGTCTGATAGGGACAAGTTTAGCCGACGGTAAATGTTTCAGGTAAACTTCACTGAAAAACGGGACAAATATTATGAAAAGTTTAAAAGTAAGGTGAGAAGCAATCTTACTATCTTCTCATAAGCTCATCCGGGTATCTATTCGCCGGATCCCGTCGATCATTGTTACCAGCCGTTCGTGTAGCAGCCTCACTTAAAAGTCTGTGCTCGATGTAGACGTCCAGAGCGTCTTTAGCGACTGACTAAATAAAAAAAAACGAAATAGAACGAATTGTCAACAACACGAACATTTTTTATTCACAAGTCGCTCAACTTACTTCTTTTGTTTTATAATCAGGCAATATCTCCTGAATTATGTCGGCGATCATGCTCGTATAGCGTCTAGCGTTGCCCTCAATGGCTTCGACTAAAGCCGGGTCTTGTTGTTGAAGGTCTTCAAGCTCTATGTAAATACCCACCTGTGGATCATGGGAGAGGGGAAGACAAATTCATGAAAATAATGGATTATACGATCCTGGGTGGCCCGTGAACAAAAGGCTGGGAGAGGCCGTGCACGGCCGGGGTCCCACTCACCAGAAACACCCTCAATGTTGTGCACAATAGTCAAAAAAGAATAACAATAAAAATTATTTAAGTGTCAGAAGCTTACTGAGGTACAGGCAAGGGGGCGGACCGATCAGAGGGGCCCCAAAAAGCATAAAGATGGAAAAATGAGGAATTTTAGGAGCTTTTATGGCTAAGTATCCGACCTCCAGGCCAGAAGTGAAAAGGCTAGGTACTTCGCGAAAAAAAAAGAGAAAAAACGCTGATTAGCGGCTAAAACAAGGAAAAACGCTAACACGGGGCTAAAAGGAAGAAAACCCGCTAGTTCACAAACGAAATTGTACAAAGAGCGCTCATTCCGCTGATGAAATGTGGGAAAAAGCAACAATTAGCGGCTAAAACTGAGAAAAAGCGATGATTTGCTGCAAAAATCTATGTAGATGTAGTCGAAGTTGCTAATTAGCGGCTAAAATTAAAAAACGCTAGTTCACGGCTAAAATTTAGAAAAATAGCTAATTCGAGGCTAAAATTGAGAATTATTGCTAATCCACGGATGAAATGGAGAAAAAGCTCTAATTCTTTGACGTGACTTTGTGGCAAAAATTGAGATAAACGCTAATTCACCGCTAAACTTGAGACGAAAATAGCTAACTCGCGGGTAAAATTGAGTAAAACACCATCATTCGCTGAATTTAAAAAAAAACGCTCATTAATGGCTAAAATAAGGAAAAAAGGTTAAAATGCCGATACGTCGCTGATTTATCAACGAAATCGCCCAAATCATCAACAAAAACCCCAATTCACGGCGAGCAATGCAGACAAATCGGTAATTAGCGGCCAAGATGAGGAAAAACGCTAGTTTACGGCTAAAATTGAGAAACATTGTTTTTTCGAGGCTAAAAGTAAGAATAATTGCTAATTCACGTATAAAATTGAGAAAAAACCGTCGCTGGAATTAATAAAAACCGCTCATTAGCGGCAAAAAATAAGAAAAAAAATGATAAAATGCCGAAAAGTCGCTGATTTATCGACGAAATTATAAAGAAGCGCTCATCCCGCTCATAAAATGTGGAGAACCTAACAAATCACGACTGAAATTGAGAAAAAGCGCTGCCTTGCTGCAAAAATTGATAAAAACTGCACAATTCGCGGCAGAAATGTAGAGAAATCGCTAATTAGCGATTTAAATGAGGAAAAACGCTAGTTTACGGCTAAAATTGAAAATAAGTGGTTCTAAGAGGTTTCGAAGAAAGGATGACAACTGCGGCTACTTTCTGCGACCTGACTAAAGCTTTCGACTGCGTTTCGCACGACCATCTGGTGGAGGGGCTGGTTAGATGTCTGGTATCGGCTGAGTCATGTCGGCTGATTGGATCCTACCAATAGGCAGCAGGTAGTGGAGTACAGTGGCAAATGTTCATTGTCACGCCTGGTTTTGTTGGGTGTACCTCAGGGCTCAATTTTAGGCCCACTGCTGTTTTTAATTGCCATCAATGATATTGCTAGGAGAGAGGCAAATAGCAAAACTATCCTTTAAGCTGATGACACTACTCTAATCAACCAAGATTCATGTCTAGAACGTGCTTTTACTAGCCGCGGAGTCATCTCTGGAGTCTGTGAAGGCATGGTTTGAAGATAACAAATTCGATAACGAAAAGATTGGTATTCACTCTGCAAAAGGGAGCGGAGACTTCACATGTGAAATTCATGGGCATCGTATTTGACTCCGATTGGTCCGATGGGTGAAAAAGAACCTGACTGAATCGGCGTTCTTTTAAAGAAAGCTGGCCAGAGTGCTTCGTCGTGATCTTCTACGGATGGTGTATTTTTCCAGCTTCCATTCCGTTATGACGTATGGATTGTTGGTTTTGGGGGGGGGGGGAGCACCAGGGATACGTGAGGTGTTTCCCATTCAGAAACGCGCTGTTCGAATCTTGGCTGGGGCTGGACCGTTGGATCACTGCCGTCCACATTTTCGACAGCTGAGAATCCTTACGGTTTATGGCTGTGTCGTATTGGAGGCACTGGTTTATGTTAAAAGCGTCCGTGCCGAATGCAAAATTTCTTCTGAGGTGCATACACACGAGACAAGATATGCTCCCAAAGACAATGTCGTGGTGCCGTTTGCCAGATTGGAGAAATTGAGGACCGCCCCAATGATGCTTGGTATTGAACTCTTTAACAAGTTGCCGTCGTCCGTGAAGAATTTGGAGACGAAGAAATTCAAGTCGTACATCTAGTCTCACCTGTTTCGCATGGCACTGTACGATTTTTCCGAGTTTAACTGCGATTAGTGGTCGAGTCCCATCTAATTTATGTTGTTATTTATGGAATTTTTCACTTTGCGATGTTTCCTATTCAACTTTTAATGTTGTAACCGGAAAAAACAAATAAATAAAATAAATAAATAATCGCACTTTTGCGGCTAAAATTAAGATAAACGCTAATTTGCCGCTAAACTTAAGACAAATAGCTAATTCGCGACTAGAATAGGGAAAATCGCTAATTCCCGGCTCAAATTAATAAAAAGCACTCATTTTCGGTTAAAATTGAGAAAAGCGCTAATTCATGGATAAATTAAAAATATACTTGAATTTGCGGCTAAAATCAAAATGAACTCTAATTCGCCACTAAACTTGAGAAAAAAATAGCAAATTTGCGGACTAAATTGAGAAAACACCGTCATTCGCTGAAATTAATAAAAAACGCTCATCAGTGGCTATAAAAAGGAAAAAAAACGCTAAAATGCAGAAAAGTCGCTGAATTATCGACGTATTATAAAGAAGCGCTCATTCCGCTGAAAATATGTTGAAAAACCACCAAATCGCGTCTAAAATTGAGAAAAAGAGCTGCTTTGCTGTAAAAATGGATAAAAACTCAAATTAGCGGCAGAAATGTAGACAAATCGCTAATTAGAGGTTGAAATGAGGAAAAACGCTACTTTACTGCTAAAATTGAAAATAATCGCATTTTTGCGGCTAAAATTAAGATAAACTCTAATTCGCCGCTAAACTTGAGACAAATAGCTAATAAAATAGGGAGAATCGCTAATTCTCGGTTTAAATTCATAAAAAGCGCCAATTCGTGAACGAGAGGGAGAGGGCATTGGGTACACTACGCGCCCCGGGGGACCAGGCCTTCCTTGGGG
Organism: Corythucha ciliata; assembly: GCA_038030265.1. Classification (NCBI taxonomy): domain Eukaryota; kingdom Metazoa; phylum Arthropoda; class Insecta; order Hemiptera; family Tingidae; genus Corythucha; species Corythucha ciliata. The sequence goes on from CM075938.1 coordinate 7,380,055, forward strand.
GCTCGGATTATGGAAATCAAGAATGGGGGGGGGGGGACGTGAAAAAAAAAGCCCCCCCCCCTCGAAAAAGAGGAACGCTCTACACGGAGGTTGTGGTGGGAGCTTTGATGTGATTTGGCCTTCTCCAAGCTCGAAGCTATTCGTAGTTCGTGTTTTTTTTGGGGTAGGGCCATTTCTGGGGATGGAACTTTGCTGCGGTGGAGCCATCATCGTGTGGCTGGAAATTTGTTGTGGTTTGAACCTCTGTTGTGGTTCGGAGCTTTGCTGTGGTCGGGCCTTGGCTTTGTTCGGAGCTGTACTGAGGTTTGGAGCTTTGCTGTGGTTGAGATTTTTGCAGTGGCTTGGAGGTTCGCTGTGGTTGGGACTTTGTTGTGGTTGAAGCTATAAACTGTGGTTTGGAGATTTGCCATGGTTAGGCGTTTTTTTTTTTGTGGTAAAATGTTCGGCACTATAGCGAAACACTAAACCTAAACCAGCTGTGGTTGAAAGGGGGGTGGGGGAGGGTCTGTACAAGGGCTCCATTGAATTCCGTCGCCAGGAATATTTTGGGTGTAGGAAAAGCGCTAATTTCATGGTTTAAATTAAGAAAAAGCCATAAATATAACGGTACTTAAAAATAATATTATTTCCTATTTGTTTATAAATGTAGACTGAGATGCCTCCTACAAATTTCCCGCCCGGGCCCCGTTAGGTCCAGTGTTAGGTGCCGCGAATCAATTACCGAATATTTTTCAATTTTAGCCGCGAACGAGATTTTGTCCTAATTTTAACAGTAATTAGCGCTTTTACTAAATTTCATTCGCGAATTAGCAATTTTTCTCAATTTTAGCCGCGATTTTTCAAGCAAGTTATCTCAATTTTGGCTGTGAATTATCATTTGTCCTAATTTTTGCCGTTAATTAGCGATTTCTCTCAACTTCGGCCGGCCGTGAATTAGCGTTTTTCGCAAATTTAACCGCGAATTAGATCTTTTTCTCACTTTTTTGTTATTTTTTATGCGTGAACGGAGAATTTACGGAATTTCAGTGACTTTTACAGTCTTTATTAGCGCCTTTTTTCAATTTTAGCCGCGGGCTTGTCCAAAGAATAGCACTGTTTACTACACTTTATTCATAAAATGACCTCTGCTTTATAACCCCACCAATCAGTGAATTTTTCTCAATTTTGGTGTGGAAGTTGCATCGAGAAACCACGAATCAGTGCTTTTTAACTGTTTTAGCCACGAGTACTCGCGCATTTTCGGCACGTTAGAGCACCTTCTCAATTTCATCCGCACTGGGGATCAGCACATTTCCTTTATTTTACCCACGAAGTTACCTTCTGAACGCTCGAGTTCTCTCAATTTTGAGCCTCAGAACAGCACTATCGTTGGCTGAATCAGCTAATAATTTGCTTATCGTCTGCAACGTTCTATCCTCCAGGTCGGGTTGACTGAAAATTGTCGAAACGAGCCAAATCACTGTCCTGAACTTCAAATTTTGTTTAAATTGACACCCGAAGAATTGAAACTTTCAATTTTGCGGACATTCAGTCGGTTAACGGAAACGAGCAGTTTCACCGGTGATTATTAGACCCAAAACTGCAATACCGCAGATTTTTTTTTTTAGCTTACAGTGATGTAATTTCATAGCCATATTTATCGGGGCTGGCTGATGGTCCTGCACTGCCTTAAAAAACCCCCAAAACTTGTATTTTTGAGAATTTTAAGACCAAAAATGTGCAATTTCTAAGATATTTAGCCCCGAAACTTGTGTGATTTCAACTGCGAATTGCAGGTAAAATTGAAAAGCTGTTCTTCCATTCCATCTGTGAGTTACAGGTTTTCCCCAATTCTATTCGCGATGTTCACATTATTTTAGCTGCGTATTGGTTATTTTTATTCACTTTTAGCGTTGAATTAGAGTTTTTTATTAATTTTAGCCGCGGACTCGACCCAAGAACAGCACATTAGCGCTTTTCACAATTTCAACAGCGAATTAGCGATTTTGTTTCACTTTTAGCCATGATTTAGGGCTTTTTCTCTGCGTTAGAACACGAAGTTGCATCCAGAAAGCACGAATTATCGTTTTATTTAATAACCGTGAACTGACGTTTTCTCAATTTTAGCTGTCTAAGAGAGAGCTTTTCTCAAATTTAGCAGCGAAAGAGCAATTTCTCTCAATTTTATGTGCGGATGAGCACTGTCCAAACCAACGAAGACAATCCCGTAGATTTGTCAAGGAAATTTGATATGCCACCTGTTGCACGACATAATTTGAACTACACACTGTGCTCTACGAAAATGGTAGCTTTTGCTCGTCTTATTAAGGTTTAGTGCCACGCTTTTTTCAATACGAATCATTCAACGTGAAAGGCGGCATCGTGTAGACTCAACATTGCCAGATACGTCCTCATACTAACAAAAAGGACGTGTATTGTAGTCACTAACTCGAGCAACAGGGTACCCCTACGGGTTTCACTCTATTTCACACGACTCAAAACCAATAGAAAAAATCCACTCACTTGTTCTCGGTTGGCCAAATTAGTCAATTGATCGGCGTACTTGAATTTAGTAATTCCTTCATTGTCAATCGTGGAATGGGTCATCAAAAATGTTTTTAGCTGACCTGAAACACAGTCAATTAAGCTCGAGGCATTTCCTACTGAAATTGACAATAAAAAACGGTACAAACTTTTAATGTCAGCGTAGTTGACAGTTTTCTTCATGGCTGAATCGAAGATAATAAATAAATGATGGAAAATACAAGCAAATCCGAAGATGAAAACGTTTAACAGACTCAACAGCTACCCAAACAGAACGAAAGGTTTCAGCCGGGTTTAAAAGGCGGGAACGCTTTTCTTCCATTCCCGCTAAAATCCACATGTCAAAACGATTCATTAACGGCACTCAATTTCATTGCAAATTAACTGACACGTTAAAAATTATAATGCGAACGTTTTATGATTTAAGAAATAATTTTTCCCTAAGAGGAAATTCTTGAGGAAGACAAGAGGAGCTCGGAGGTTATCGTTATCATTCTCTTATCATATGAAACAATTTTGCTGTGAAAGTGTTCTCTTGACGCTTAACAGTTTGTTTACAATGAAATTTGTGAAAAATTTAAGTTATTTATTGAATAGACAGTGCATTCGAGCCTTTAAAATCAACAAAAATGGTTGTCGACTCTGTGGGCACTATAGTCCTGCTCGGCAAGCAGAAGCTGTTTCAGCTCAGGCGGTGTTTAGGCATATCGGCTTGGCTCGCGAACTAACAGGTGGGTGCGTATAAAGGACTGTCCAGATGAGTAATTTTACTAACGAGGGAACGTTGAAAAAATAATGAAAAGGATGTACTGAGAAAAATGTGATCAAGGCCCTGGCAGAGGTGCCCGAGTTACAACTTATGTCCGAAGAAGAGGTAACCAGAAGATACGAACGAATCAAAGTAAATTCTGTTTTGTAAATGGGTGGGAAAGCGGGGTTCGGAGTGCCGGAGTTTGTTTTTTTAATATTCCCCAAACTGTTAAACAGGAACTCAACGTTACTGAGAAGCACGGCCGACAAATCATTCTGGTCGCTCTCAAACCTCTGGTCGTCACCAATCGTGTTATGTCCTGCATTGAACTCGGATTCTACTCCCATCGAATCACCGTGTCTGTCATTAAAAACTACGTGACGCTCACTAAAAAAACAGTAACTCGCCTCAAAGAGAAACGATACATTGGTCAAGAGACTGATGTTATCAGTCGCTTGGCGAAATACGCTCAAATCGATCCGGAGGCACTGCCGGAAAATTTGACCGAAAATTGTAGCGTGGCAGACATCAAGGTGTTAAAAAACGGCGGTTACTCAATTTCGACCTATATTTTATAGTTACTCCCGAAATTATAGATGGCAGTTCACAAAGAATTGCTCAAAAAGAGTGTCGGGGCATCTGACGAAGAAGTGTCAGAAAATCTGCCTTACATGAAGTTTATCAGAAATAAGAGCGTCAGAATGCTTCTGAAAAGCATCGATGTCTACGAAAACCTGTTAAAAATTCCAAAGCATCGGGTACATAACCTAGTTTAAGGCCAATAGCCGGTATCTGCAATTTAGACCATTGTTTAGATATTAACTACATACTACATGCTCGTCACGGATCCTGAGAAACCCGCCAAATTCCTCAAAGAAATCAAAAGTATAGGTGGAGTGGATATCCTGGATTTAATTTACATTTTCCCACAAATAGCGAATACCACCCCTGAGAACGCTCGAGCCATCATTCGTCATTTTAAGGTTAACTGGACCCGGTGCTTGAAGGTTACACAGGCTAGTCACGTTGTTTTTTGTTTTTGTTTTCCAGGAGTACGGTGTGCCTGAAGAGCAGGTGGTAAAAGTGCCAAATATTCTCGGTTTCAACCAGGCCACCGTTAAAGAGAGACTGAAACGGTTCAAATCTAGCAAATATTTCGGGTGTTATCGTAAACATCCGAGATTGACTAAAATAATTTGTGTCCTACCACAAATTACCAGAGCCCTCGATATTTTGGAACGGCACAATTTGAAGGTGTCCTCAATAAGTAATTTGAGTCGACGAGTACATTTCGAAAAGTGATAGTCTCTCCTCCCTTATAATTATGTTTTTGGATCGTTGTTACTTAATTGTGTTGTTAGATACTTGAATGACGGTTGGATAAAGTTAAATGGGGTGGACTTGGTTCACTTTATTCAAGGAGAATTTGGGAAGTCCCCCCCTGAGATCCGATCATCTTTGAAAAAGAACAGTTTCTGGTACCACGCTTCGATCATGGACCTTTATCTAAATTTAACGTTACTTCGGAGCTCTTATTCAATGGATGAAATATGGAGGAACATTTTAGTCCTATTTTACTCCCAGTGAGTGCTTTCTCGAGCGGTTCCACACTTCAATCTTTTTAATAACGGATTTCATTTCAGCGAAAGACTGAAACTCGAATTGCACCAATTGGACAGTCACGAGAGCGACTACCTCGAGTTATTGAAGGACGAGTCGACGGGGTGTATTCGACAGGAGTATCGCCTGAAGTTGCTGCTCTACTATTTGGAACGGCCCACTCACTTCACAGGCGAGGGTATTTACTTGACTCAGACGAGCGACGAGGATGTTGTTGTGGACGATCCGAGGGCGCGAAATCTTGCCGACAGGTGAATATCTTTTATTTAATCAAAATCCAACGTTTTATTGCTAAATGCTTCAAAAATTGTGTCTTAAAACATCGTGTTAAATTCGGATGCTGTTCCAGGGGGCGTCTTTTTTGAATTGTGGGCGATTCTCCCACAGAAGACATATTTTTTTAATAGATTGAATTCAAAAATTATTTGCCTATAAGGGTTGCCTACCAACGAGGACAACCGACCAAAAACGTGGACCCCAACCACTGAAATGCCGTCTCATTTCCTTTAAGCCCAAATTTCGTGGATTTGGAACTGTCAAAACAACAATTTCACTGGATTTGGATCTCACAAAACCAAATTTCGCGGGATTTGTTCACTCAAAAAGCCAATTGGTTGGAGTGGTGGGGGTGGAGGCGAAACAGCTGATTCCCGAGTCACCTTTCTCTTCTTTACGGTCTATTGCATCGAGGGCTAGAATTTGCAGTTTTCACCCCTTTAAACCCAAAATCTGTGGATTAGGTAATAACAGAACCAAATTTTGCTGGTTTTGTACATTCCAAAATTCAATTTCGCTGGATTGACTTTCAAAATTGCAAATTTTGTGGGGTTGAACCACCCAAAAATTCAATTTCACGAGGTTCAAAAAAGCAATATATTACACGCGTTTTGTGACAGTAATAAAATACTCAATTCCGTGGGTTAGGCTCTTTTGAGGTTAAATCTTCATGGATTCAACTCTTACAGGCCGCAGTTTTGCTGTTTTGGCTCATTCCATAACATATTTCGCCTTTCGCGTTTCAAAGTCGAGCAATTCCGGTGGTTTGGCTGGTTCAAAAACAATTTTTTGGGGGCGTGGCGCGATAGACACCAATTTCGTGGGGTTGGCTCCCCTAACCTCAAAATATAATTTAGTTAGTTTGCAGTTTGCTCATACAAAAGAGCCAATTTTTGAGGCTCTGGCTTTAAAAAAATGTGAAATTTCGATGAGGTGGCTCATTCATGAACTAATTTTGTTGGCTCTCGCATAAAAAAAAAAACAACAAATTTTCACGTGGTCGGCTTGGCTAATTAAAAACTAATTTCTACGGGCTGCCTCATCTAAAAAAGCGATTTTGCAGCATCATCAACACAATTTACGCGCTGTTGCGCCATTTCGCGGAGTTACCAACTGGTGCAAACACCAAATTTCGCGGATCTGGTACCAAAAGAAATCTATTTCGGGGATTGGTCCCTTCAAAGCAGAAATTTTGCGAATTACTGACACTCATATAGAACCCAATTTTGAAGGTTTGCCTCTCTTGAAACGAAAAGCTAATTGAAAATAGAGGGATTGGATCATAAAAAAAACCAACAATTTCGGTGGGGTTGACTCCAGAGGCGTAGCCAGCCATTAATTTAAGGGTGGACAGCTTCACTGAAGAAGTCGTTAGATGCCTGTGTTGCCTATTGCAGGTGGAGTGCTGTGGTCACCAGAAACTGATTTGGCACAGAAAGGGTCGGTATACGTCAAAAACGATCACGTCTGATGAGAAAAAGCCGTTTTAGCCTTCTGTTCGTACTTTCTGTCCATAAATTGACAGTGTTTCCCTCTAGATGGGATACTTTACTTGAAATTTTGGACCCTTGGGACTCCCTTAGGCTGGATAACTGCGGTAATTTAGCCCATCAAACTGGACCTTTCTATTGTAGGGGCGTGAATAGTCGTCAGGAACGCACAAGCCTGTAAAATGTCAAGCTACAATTCTCAATAAGCGAAAAACCATCGATCTCAGGAAAGGGCAACTTCCTTGAGAAGATTGCATGACTTCAGGGACAAAAGGAGCTGCCATTTCTCCTCCTGTCCCCACCCACTAGACTTCAGTGTTAGTGCACGCCCGGCCGGGCCTTAGGGGGCTGGACACGTTTAAAATCCCCCCCCCCCCCAACAACATACAGAAAAGTTGTGTTTCCACCGAGCTAAAGCCCGTGCGATTATCTCTTTGTAAAAAGCCAGACAGTGTATTTCACAGGGCCAAAAATCTGGAAATTGCTGCTCGTATGATGGTTATAAAGATGTGATCGCCAGTATTTAATTAAATAAATTAAAATGAAAATTGACGTATTTCCGGACGACAAGGGAAAAGCGTGATCAACCATAATTCGAGGAAAAATGGGCTCCCCTGCGGGATTTGAACCCGCAACCTCTGAATTTCTAGTCCAGCACGCCGCCAATTACGCTACGGTGAATTAGCGTTTCTTCAATTTTTAGCCGCGAATGAGCGCTTTTTCTCTATTTTTTCCCGCAAATTAGCACTTTTACTCACTTTTAGCCGCGAATTGGCATTTTTATACTCTTTAACCGTGAATTAGCGTTTATACCAATTTCATCCGCAAGTTAGCGCTCTTTCCGTGAACCGGCAGTTGACATTTTTTGTATTTTAGTCGTGATCAAGGGCGTAGCCAGGACGGGGCAAAGGTTGGCAGTTGGCCACCTTTTCTTCGACTCATCATTGTGACTGACGGCCCTCGAAAGAGGATGTACAACATGAATCAGCTCGGACTCGATTTTTTTCACGAACACCATACTTCTATTCCCGTAGGAAACATGGAAGTAAAAAACGGCTGAACTCGGAAATTAATATTAAAATTAAGCATTTAGACATTGAAAACTCGAATAAATCTTTGAATTTCGTTAGAAATACAGATCTTACTCGGAAAAAATGGTCATTTTTAACTAAGCTTAATTGGGAAAAACGATAATACATAAAATTAAGAAAAATCGCTCATTCACTGCTAAAATGGAGAAAAGCGCTCATAAACAGCTGACATTTGCGGCTAAAATAGAGAAAACGCTACTTCGTGGTTTCAGGAGGCAACATCGTGGCTAACGCAGAGAAAATCCGCTATTTAATCGCTAAAAGTGATAAAATCACTAATTCGCGGCAGAAATTGTGGAAATCTCTAATTTGCTGATTAAATTTAAAAAAAAAAAACGCTAATACAGGGCTTAATTTGAGGAAAAACGCTCATTCGCAGCTAAAAGTGTGGGAAATAGCAGAAAATTACATAATTCCGAGCCGCCAAATATCTGTGAAATTGTACATGTCAGTTCTAAATATCCGGGAATTTGGTAGTTGTGGGTCTTTATATTCGCGAAATTGCAAGTTTCAAGGCTTTTTTTGGAGTGAGTGGAACGCGGGCTACCGGCCACGACGATTAGCCGCTAAGTTGCAACTTTATTGAGTCAAAAATACTCGCGAAGTTCCGGCTGATTATTCGCGATAAGTTTCAGGTTCAAATATTAGCCTGTTTGGGGTCTAAATATCAGTGGAATTTGCAAGCTTTGGGTCTGAATATCCACGAAGTTGCTGGGTTTCCTGTCTTTATTATCGCGAAATTGCATTTTTTTTTTTGTTAGTGGACCAAGCCCTGGGCGAGCCGGTAACGACAGCGCCCCAAAGACTGACATTGACCCCTGAAAGCTGCCCGCCCTCTTCTGTATAAAGTTAGCTACGCCCATGGTTGTGAACGAGCTCTTTTTCTCAATCTTACTCGCAAATATGCTCTGTGTATCAACTTTAGCTACAAAATGGACGCTTTTTCGTAATTTTAGCCTCAAATTATCGCTTTTTCTCAATTATATCCGCGAATCAGCGCTATTTTAAAAAAATTAGCCGCAAATAAGGGCTTTTCTTCAATTCAGCCGTGAATAAGGGATTTTTTTTTTCACTTTTAGCCATGAATTCAGTGGTTTTTCTCTATCTATTAGCCACGGAATGGCTTTCAGGGGCCGCGAATCATCGTCTTCTCAATTTTAGTTGCGAATACAGCAGTTGTTCTCAATTTGAGCCGTGAACTAGCGCCTTTTTTCAATTTTGTTCACGAATTTAGCACTTTTTTTTCTCAATCTTACTCACGAATAGTAGTGAATTTCCCAAGTTTTATCACTGAATGATCGCTTTTTCTTTATTTTATTCGCGTAGGAGCGCCCTTTCTCAATCTCAGCCGCGGACTTACCCCACGAACAGACTTCCGCGTTTTTTCCCCCCTAAATTTCAGCCGTAAAATGGGCCACCATGAACCGCGACTTTTTTCTCAATTTCGGCCTGGACGTTTATAACGAGGAACCGCCAATTGGCTCGTTTCCTCGATTTTATTCGCGAATTTGAGCTTTTTTCTTCATTAAAGCCGCGTTTAAGAACTTTTTCTCAATGCCAGCCACGAATGAGCTCTTTTTCGCAATTGTAGTCATCAATATTAGCGCTTTTTCTAAACTTTCAACAGCGTACTTGCCCCCTCCCCAAGAAGAACGTATTAGCGCGCCTTCTCAGTTTTAGCAGTGAGCTTTTTCTCAATTTCAGGCATGGATTATTGTTCGTAGGCTTTCTCTAAGAATAGTTCACACGGACCTCAATAGGCTAAAACCAATGACAGGGCAAAACGTTCCGTTTTCAGCGCTGACGATCCGTTATGGAGGCGTTTTGGGCGGGACGGGAAAAAACTTACCTAAAAATCTCGTTTCTGCATCCATGAACGTTTTTGGAACGGGCTCTCTGAATGGGGGCCCGGGGCGGTCCGCAAGCTGCAACCGGGTGATTGGCAACTGGCTATCCAATGTGTTGTCCTAGGATCCGATTATGGTAATTTTTCGGGTGTTGAGGGGAGTTTAGAACGAGTTTTTGATGAGCCTCGTGTTGTTAAAGCTTGGAGCGTGCCAAAAACTCTAAGAAATCTACATGCATAATCCAAAAACTACTGTAAGGATCGAGAAAATCCGCAAGAACGCAGGTTTTAAACTGCCTGACGTGCTAGCTATCCATGGCGACCAGTAAAAATCATCACCGGGAGTCCCAGTCGACTCTATATTCATTTTTGGTTTCATTTCGTCTGTAAATTAAAACATTACCGATAAAATGAGCCAAGATTAGGGTTTTTACTAAATCATTCGTCCCACTTCGTAATGTGTCCAAAGCAAATATTATTTTATTCGCTACTTCCGTGTTGTCATTGAAAATATCTCGACACTCCGTAGGATCCTGTTCAATGTCGTACAGACAGTAACGATCGCGACAGTTGCGAGACAAGGCGACTTTTTGTTCTTCCGTGGAACAACGGGAGACGCTGTCTCTTGTTTTGTTTCGCATTTCAATTATTTTGTTTGTGTCCAGTGAAGCTCCTTAGGGAAACCAATGAATGAGGGTGGGTACGAATGGTCGAGTGTAAAACTTACCGATGACTCGAGCTACTTTCGATTCGACGACTGCTCGAGCATCGTACGTTGAATTCTGGGGGTTCCATCCCCTGAATTCATCCTCGTAAAATCTCTCTGGTGCCTTGTAACCTAAAAACATGCACACACCCATCGTCTGCAAGCTTTGAGGTTTCACACTTCTTACTTTTTATTAGTTTATAATTTGCGTAACGGTACGCTTCTATCTCGCTGACATCGTCTATATCAACCAGAAATTCCGTTCTAACAGTAGACGTACCGGACCGTATGGCACTCCATTGATCAATTCCGTCGAGACCATTCACAAGATGGCCACCACCTTTGTTTATTTTATTAATTAAAAGGAAAATATCGATTAAGCAAAGAAAAATACCAGCCGCTGATAGAATCGTAGGAAGCCAGTCCGTCATATGAAATATCCCTTTAACATCGGCTCCTTTGTTCTCTAGTCCATTCCACCATAGAACAGCTGGCACTCGTATTCCACCTTCGTAGAGGGACATTTTCGTCTATGAAGATGTTTCGGTTGATTAGTTGGAAACTAAGCGACAAAAGTTGGAAAGAGACGTCATTACCCCTCGAAAAGGATAGTTTGATCCGTTGTTTTCCAACTTGTAAATGGGTGCACCATTGTCCGACATAAATATAATTATGGTGTTATTCAACATGTTGGTCTCACGAAGGGTGACCGTGATATTCCCGACAGTGTCGTCGAGGTACCGGACCATGTCTGAAAATTCAAAATGTGATTCACACAGTGCGAATATTTTTGATCTAACGGGGAGGGTAGTTCATCCTCTTGGCGAGGAGTTCGTAAAATTCCACAAATTAATGTATTCAGCCCCAAAACTGGTAATTCCACCCACTTGCTGTCCACCTACATGACTAAAGTAATTCTACAACGAAATAGTTAATTTTGTAGCTCAATACATCAATTTGTTCTAGAAAATTAACCCCCACAATAATCACCACCACCAGGAGCACCAACCTTCGCGAAATTTGAATTTGGAATAACAAAAATTGGTGATATTGTGTTTTGAAGGTTGAAGAATCTGAGAAATTTGGCTATGAAAGAAAGAAAACCTTCGAAGAGATTGTAAATTATGATATTTGTTTATTGCCATCAAAGCCCATGTATTTGGGTCCGTGAAATTTGGGTTTGAAAGAGCAAAAGTAGGAAAATTCTATAAGGAAAGACAAAACCCACGAAATTTGGTTTTAGGAAGAGCAAAACCCCTGAAATTTTGTATTTTTTTGCGCATGACTGGTTTTGAATCAGACTGTGAGCGATATTATCTGGTTTTTTGGTGGAATGTACTGGATTGTGGGGTGAATTTCCATTTTTTGTCCCCCCCTCCCCCCAAGATGTGCGAGAATAACAAAACACTGTTGTCGAAGGTTGCCCCCCCTCAGTGCTAGTAATCGGGCGCTCCCACCCCTCCCCTGTTAATTGCGGTAAAGAATGGGCGGTCGAGCCTCCGTTTTGACCTCAAATTTCAAGGACCAGAGCTACTTGGTCCTGGACACATCAGCCTGGAAATTGAGCTCTAAGATTCCCCCCCCCCTCCATGGTACTCGTCCTGCCCTGGGCTGATGAGAAACGTGATATGAACGTGAAATATGTTGGGAGGGAGGGTAGCCCCACGAAACATTACAAGTTGGTACCGACAAGTAAAACAAAAAAGAGGACACTTTTGACCCTTTACAGGACACTCGAAAAATGTGCCCGGACATCCCCGGGCGCTGCAAAAAGTAGGACATGCCCGGGGAAAGTAGGGTGTCTGGTCACCTGTGGTCTGGTCTGGTACTCCCATGCATGGCAAATTTTCACTAGGATTCCACAAAATGACTATTGAAAGATGATTTCATCCTGGAAACTGAAGATTTCGTCGTGGAACTGTCCACTTGCTACACCCAAACGTGCCTCAAAAAACTTGAACTTTCAGGGCGTGAAACTGGAAATCCCCCTTCCCCCCACCAGGAAACCGACAATTGTGGCTCTGCTCTTCTATAGTTGACAGTATCACCCTCTGAAAGTCTCTGTTTCTCAATCAAACACCTCGCTCCCCTCCCAAAAGGGGACAAATCCGTGTTCTTGTCGCTGAATATGGCTATACATCTATAATATGTAGGTTGGTTTGGAAAAGGAACTTCCAGACGATACAGTTTCGTTGCGTTGATATTGTTGTTGTTGTTGTTGTTGTTTAGTTGTTGTTGTTATTTTAGTTGTTGTTGTTGTTGTTGTTGTTGTTTTAGTTGTTGTTGTAGTTTTAGTTGTTGTTGTTTTAGTTGTTGTTGTTGTTTTAGCTGTTGTTGTTTTAGTAGTTGTTGTTGTTGCTGCGGCTGCTGTTGTTGTTGTTGTTGTTGTTGTTGTTGTTGTTGTTGTTGCTGCTGCTGCTGCTGCTGTTGTTGTTGTTGTTGCTGCGTTGTTTTGTTTTGTTTCTCTAACCCAATGAGCTGGGGGCTTCAAAACCGAGTCGAGGGCAGCTTCAGGGGTGAACGTTTTGGAATCGTGAAACCAAATTGTGAAAATTGACAGTTTTATTTCTTTATTGTTTCCTTTGGTGAAGGGGGGGGGGGTTGTTTGATTGAGTATTGTCAGTGATAGAAGAGCAGAGCCACAATTGTCGTTTTCCAGTTTCACGCCCTCATAGTCAAGTTTTGGGGCACTTTTGGCTGTAAGTGGACAGTTTAACGACTAAATCTTCAGTTTCATGAGTGAAGTCAACTTTCAATAGTCATTTTACGGGATCCTAGTGAAAGTTTGCCATTTCTGGGGTCAAAATTTGACTCGAATATTCAGCCAGGAAACTTCTAATTTCGCTCAAAGGACCCGAAATAGCAAATTCACCATTATGCGGCTATTCGTCAGTGTATTGGCGCAGTCGGGGGTCGGCTAGCACAATTCCTTTTCCCTACGGGAACATACAAAGTAAGAAGGGCCGAAACTCGCCATTTCAAGGGAATTAAGACGTGAAACTCAGAATGTTGAAACTGTTTGAGCCAAATGTCACTTTTTCCCGGGGAAGGGGGGGGGGACTTGTCAGCCGTGCGACACCACTCCGCCCGTCTTCGTGGCAAGTTATCCCGAGGTCTGAGTCAACAAAAAATCTTTCGTAAACTTTCAATTTCACGGATATTTAGCCTCAAAACTTACAATTTCTAAGAAATTAAGACCGGTAACTTCAAATCTCACAGACATTAAGACCCAAAACTTGCAATTTTGTGGATATTTAGCCAGGAAACTTGTAATTTTGGTTGATTTACTTGGACTTGCCAACTCATTGTTTGCAATTACAGGGCTGTTTCGTGAGACTGAGATGGAAGTGGCCGGCCCAAGGTTCGGTCTCACTAAACAATAAAGGGTCTCAAACGTTTGATATTTCGCTTGAATTAAGCCGTAAAAGTTGCTTAAATAAAAGTCAGGAAAGCCAGCTGTTTTGAAAAACCAGGAAAGTTCCAATTTCGCGGACATTTGCCTAAGAAAATGGCGATTTTACGGTTATTCGTCAAGGCTGTGTCGCTACCCGCCACGAGTAGCTCGGGTTGAGCGGTCGCTCAAAAACAAAAAAAGTCCCCGAAACTTTCAAATTTGTGGAACTAAAGACCAGGAGGTTGCGATTTTGTAGTTTTGGCATCCGCGAGATGTAATTTCGAGGCTTCATTTGCCAGGCTTTGAGCGCTGTCGGGCCCGGCGGCGGCGTCTACGTTTACTGAAAAAAAAAAAAAAAAAAAAAAATCCTCGAAACTTTCGAAATCGCGAAATGACAAAGTGAAACGTGCAGTATCGTGAATTTCAAACAGGAATCTCCCAATTTTGCTGATATTTGCCTGCAAAATGTTGCAATTTTGCGTGAGGGCGCTGTCGTGGAAGGCTAGTCTGGGCCTGGGCGGGAACTTGCAAATTCCCGGATTTGAGACTTGCTATTTCCCGCATATCTAGACCCAAAACTTACAATTTCGCAGATATTTAGCTGCAAATGATGTAATTTTGTAGTTACTTTTCTCAATTTTAGCTGATTTTAGCGTTTTTCACTATAACTCAAGAAACTTGATGGAAAAAATGGCTAGGACATTATTTCTTGAAAAGAAAGAGTTTATCAGATTTATGGTGCCCCCCCCCCCCAAGATAAAATCGTATATCAGCCACTGCCCCCAGCATTGACTATTCAGGACGAAAAAGGTTTGGTGGTCATCACGTATCGTTATTATGTACCAAAGTGGATTAATGTGAGGGGGGGGGGTCTGATCGCGCAGATCCAATGTACTGAATTGTCTACTTTACCACAAACCTTCATAAAATCGTCTATCGGGATTCGCATTCTGAGATATCCTCTCCGGCGGAGGCTCTAGTCCGATAAGCAAATTCCCTCGATGCGGCGTCGGGTGGCTCACCATCAAAAACATTGGCTTCGTCGCGTCGTGCCGTTTGATGTGCTCGACGGCTTCGTCGTTTATCAAATTCGGCAGGTAGTGACCGAAAAATTCGGGCCAGGCTTTCGTTCGATTTCTCCATGCATCGAGACCTTCCCCCCCCCGCGCCCGCCGCCATCAGAATTTCGTATTACTTCGACAAACTGAATGAACTTATACGATTTGGTTTTGTTTACCCGGTCTTCCTAGATTGCTGGCACCGTCGTAGTATCCAAGAAACCCGTTGTGATAGCCGAAAAATGAATCGAATCCTCGTTGATTCGGACAGTGCTCAACAGTGTAATAACCTACGTGCCATTTCCCTATTAAGTACGTTGAGTAACCCAGGTCTTTGAGATACTAAAAAAATAAATGGATTGCAGGGAGATTAGGCTCCAAATTTAGGTAATATGTCTTCTACCTGGGGTAAAATCTTTTCATTCAGTGGAATTCCATGCGGTTCCCCATTAAGCAAAGGAGGCCCCTGCGTTCCTAAATATACAGTGCACGAGCGCAGTTTTCTATACCTTTTAACTAACCTGTACGAATGGGATATTTTCCAGTGAGCAAAGCCGTTCTTGATGGTGTACACGATGGCTGAGAGTAAAACTGACTGAGGCGTATTCCGCTGAAAGCCAAAGCGTCTATATTGGGTGTCGCGATGTCGCTACCGTGATAGCCCACGTCTCCCCATCCCTGTAGACGTTGGAATGCGACTGTGTGTTTCTTAAAAATGTTTCGTTTAAAGACTATACCATGTCATCGGCCATAATAATAACGACGTTTGGTTTGACAACACCGTTGGTATTTCCTTCTGTAACAATTAGTACCCATAATATGAGAATACGGGAATCAATATGAGCTACTTTCATTGTGTTTTAAAATGAATTGTTCGTCGTGATTCTTCCTCTCGATGAAACTTATTTATTCAATAATTACAGCGGCTAGCCCATAAAAAAATGAGGTAATCATTGTCCCAGTTTCAGATAAGAACGTTAAGCTTAATTGGCCTATTCTATAAATAAACAGCCACGATTGTCGGTTGAGGTGCATATTTTATGGTGAGGTGAATATTTTAATTTGCATGTTGGGCTGTGCCAAGCGGGTGCCAAGTTACAAGCGTTACAGATTTGACCTTGTGGCTTCATATTTTGAAAAAAAGGCACGTGCCTTGAATGATGAGACCATTTATCACACCATATGGCCTATCATTTGATTGTTATTTTAATATTTGTTACTTTTTGTTAGAAAGTTGAATTGTTAAATAATCTGAAAAAACGTTTGAATTATAATAAGCTTATCAAGTTTCTTTAGGGACCTAAAAAAGTAAGAGAATATCAGCAAACACAAAATACTTCGCTAATAATCAATTTGATTCTTGAAAGGAAAAAATGAGGGAAATCTGTCACATTCAAGCTGGCCAGTGTGGCAATCAAGTCGGAGCTAAATTCTGGGAGGTCATCTCCGACGAGCATGGCATCGATCCGACGGGAACGTACCACGGCGACAGTGACCTTCAGCTGGAACGAATCAATGTCTACTTCAACGAAGCAACGGGCGGCAAGTACGTGCCTCGTGCCGTTCTCGTCGACCTTGAACCGGGAACCATGGACTCTGTTCGCTCTGGTCCGTTCGGTCAGATTTTCCGACCGGACAATTTCGTGTTCGGGCAGTCGGGTGCGGGAAACAATTGGGCGAAGGGTCACTACACGGAGGGTGCTGAATTGGTCGACTCGGTTTTGGATGTGGTTCGGAAGGAGGCTGAGAGCAGTGATTGTCTCCAGGGATTTCAAATAACTCACTCGCTTGGAGGTGGAACTGGATCGGGAATGGGCACTCTCATTATTTCAAAAATAAGGGAGGAGTACCCCGATCGAATTATGACGTCATTCAGCGTTGTACCATCGCCCAAAGTATCCGACACAGTTGTCGAACCGTACAACGCCACGCTGTCAGTTCATCAACTCGTTGAAAACACTGACGAAACATTTTGTATCGACAACGAAGCGCTCTACGACATCTGTTTCAGAACCCTCAAGCTCACCACTCCCACCTACGGTGACCTCAATCACCTTGTCTCCGCCACCATGTCCGGCATCACCACCTGTCTTCGTTTCCCCGGTCAACTCAATTCCGACCTTCGAAAACTAGCCGTCAACATGGTCCCATTCCCTCGCCTTCACTTTTTCATGCCCGGCTTTGCTCCGCTCACCTCGCGCGGCTCCCAACAGTACCGCGCTCTCACCGTCCCTGAACTCGTTCAACAAATGTTCGACGCTAAAAACATGATGGCGGCCTGCGATCCGCGTCACGGTCGCTATCTCACCGTCGCGGCCATTTTCCGCGGCCGCATGTCCATGAAAGAAGTGGACGAGCAAATGCTCAATGTTCAAAACAAAAACTCGTCCTATTTCGTCGAATGGATTCCAAACAACTGTAAGACGGCTGTTTGCGACATTCCACCTCGCGGCTTGAAAATGGCGTCGACTTTTATCGGGAACTCGACGTCCATTCAAGAACTGTTCAAACGAATCTCCGAACAGTTCACGTCGATGTTCAGGAGGAAGGCCTTCCTTCATTGGTACACTGGCGAGGGTATGGATGAAATGGAGTTCACGGAAGCCGAATCGAATATGAACGATCTGGTGTCCGAGTATCAACAGTACCAAGATGCCACTGCCGAAGAACTGGGAGAAATGGAAGACGAAGAGGAGGGTGGTGAAGAGTAAAGTGGGCCGATACAAAAAAAAATTAGAGATCCGCTTTTCTCGTTTCATCGACCTCGCTTCCTTTCCTGTTATTTTGCCCCTAAAATTGTAATTAATAAACAAGTTGGCTCCACAACTAGATCTAGAAGATCTCAATTCACATAAATAGTGATGGTCTGGAGACCTGCATTGCTCTGTAAATGGTTATTGCACTTGCACCTACCAATCGTGAGCAGGAAAAATCAACATGTTCGCTCATGACCATTGGTTGATGGTGTCCCAACCCATCCGTTAACCTCACTCACAAGCATCTCTAAACCTGCCCTTTTCTATTATTCTAACGACATCTGAGCTGGCTTTCCACTTAACCACTCAGGTGTGAATCCAGGGAGGGGAGGGGGGGGCACAGTGGAGTCGAAGTGCTAGCCATTTTCACATAAATCTTCTACTAGGGCAGTGGCCACTATAAACACTGCAGTGGAACTAGATTGGGACGCGCAGATGGCGCCGCGCCCCGGGTATCGATACTACAGAGGGTCCCACGTTTCCCCGAAAGGTTCGGTATTAATTGGAATTAACAGGTGCAGATCCATTCGAATAAAAAGACAGCGATTGCGGATTCGGCTCCTTCAAACATCAATTTAGGGGATTTCCTCTTCATCAAAAACCAAATTTTGTTATTTTGTCTCTTATCAAGGCCCCAATTCGCCGTGAAGTTTTAGTCTTTCATGCCCCATAATGTCGTGGATTTGAATTTTACGGATTTTTCTTATTTTAAACCCCAATGTTGCGTTTTTATACACTCTTTCAAAACCAAAATAGGTCTTTTTGGCTAATACGTATCCCATTTTTGCTCCTCCGAACCCTAATTTCGCGGATTTTGCTCCTTCAAACCCCAATTTCACTGTATGGAGCTAACGAGAAACGCTAGAGTGGTCTTCTAGCTGGGCGCATTTGGCCATAATGGGCATGGGGGGGGGGATTAGGGTCGAATAATCGGTGTACACGTCCGAGGGGTGAGGGGGAGGAGATGGCAGTGGACCTCCACCTATCCGGCCCCAGGGCGGAAGTGGCTATGAGGCCCATTTGTCTCTGAATAGACAAGAAACCAATTTAATTTTTGAGAAAAGTTAAATAATGACTTTTATACATAGTTTTAGCGGCTAATTAGAATATTTTTTCCGCTTTCAGTCATAAATTGTGTCGATATTTTAGCTGAAAATGCCTCCAAGAAGCTTTGAGAATCGAGTTGGGGGTTAGGTCAAGGTTGACCCATCACCCACCAGCAGTCAGGTGTTAGTGCAAGAGATGGCCCTACGCGTGCAAGTCTCAGGTTACCAGCCTCTCTGGCCGTTGGTTCCCGTCACTGGCCAGGTGACGAGTCACGGTGTGGACTGAAGCGTCCTAAAGAGGATGGAGTTTCGCCCGAAGGTGAGGATCATCGCTCCTCGTGAGGGGGGGGGGTTGGTACGGAATGGGGTTGTGAGGGGAGGAGGGAAAAAGAAAGAAGGAGTGCGAGGGGAGAGAGGGCTAGCTCTTTTCCTCAGAGTCGCTAGAGTCGACAGTAGGAGAGACAGTAGCGGCGCTGGGCGGAGGAACCCAGGTCTCAGGGTGGTGACGTCGATTGGCCTAGGCTTGCGCAAAGAGGTTGAGGCGGCGGGCGTCCTGACGGGAAGACAGTGTCCAGGCGTCTCTGCTCGGGATGGAAATTTTTTTTTTTTTTTTTATCTTATGCCTTGACGGTTTGCGGCAACTTCGGCCATTCGTCTTCTCGCAGCCCAATATAACGTCGAGTTTCTGGTGTAAATACAATTTTCGGCCTCCAAGGATGCACGGACGTCTTCAAGCTCTGGACAATTACCCAGATGCTGACCATCCATGAACCCGCCTCCACAGAGCACACAATCCGGGCTCTGAAATACACCTATTCTGTGCAGGTGGCCTTGGAGGTAGTCATGGCCTGTGGTTAGCCTGAAACAGGCTACAGCTACTTGTCGAGGAATGTTATGTGGAATCCGTCCGTTTTGTACAGTCAGTGATTGCCACTTCCTACCTTCAGCTTCCCGCTGCTGCCTTACTTCCAAAGATTTCATAATACAGGTCTTAATAGCTCTTTTGGAAGTGTGGTACGTGACGCTATTCTCAAATTGGGCGGAAAGGGCACCCTCTCTCGCCAGACGATCAGCTTCCTCATTCCCATACACTCCACAGTGTCCGGGAATCCACTGAAGCACCAGTTCCACTCCTCTGCTGATCAGCTCGTGTGCTCGTTGCTTGGACCTTCTCACAATGGAACTGTCGTCATCTCCTCTAGCGTTACACACGGCTTGGAGAGCTGCCATGGAGTCCAAAAAAATTGCGATTCTGGTGTCAGCTCTCCTCAGGCACTCGCCCAGAGCCATAGAAATGGCTTCGACCTCCCCGTCAAAGTTGGAGGCTGACTGTCCAACGGGAGCACTAAGTTGGAAAGAGTTGGAGAAAACTCCTGCTCCTGCATTGGTGGTCGAGTTTTGGGCGGATCCGTCAGTGTAGACATGCAGCCATGTTTCAGGTGGATATCTCTCCTCTATAGTCGCCAGGGCAAGGGATCTCAG
Source organism: Corythucha ciliata (assembly GCA_038030265.1). Classification (NCBI taxonomy): domain Eukaryota; kingdom Metazoa; phylum Arthropoda; class Insecta; order Hemiptera; family Tingidae; genus Corythucha; species Corythucha ciliata. The sequence continues at coordinate 7,400,094 of CM075938.1, forward strand.
CTCCTGGGATGAACACAGCTCCTTACTAACGTCTCTAACGAGGTCAAGTCTTAGCCGGGGAGTGCTCAGGATTGGCATTGAACCAAGAAAAGCCTCTCTCGGGCCAAGAGAGATGGCATGCTCTCCTCAATCCTTGCCACTGCAGAAGTGAAGCTTGTCTGGGTCTTCAGTCTAGGTGCCACACTGTTGTCCTGGGTCCAGTATGGATCACTAAGCCTTGCCAGCCTTTCCCTCAACATTACAGAGGCTATCTGCTGTCGGTCCTTCAAAGGTTCAATGCCCGACTGGACTTGCATTGCAGTGATTGGTGTAGACCTTGGGCCACCTGTTACGACTCGCAGGGCGCAGTTCTGGGCTTTTTCCAGCTTTGTGAGGTGGGTATCTGCAGCAGTCACAGTAACCTCAGATCCATACTCCAGAACAGGGCGCACGTAGGTTTTGTAGGTTAAGGCCAGGACATCCTGAGTTGCACCCCATTTGGTACCAGTGAGTCGCTTGAGCAATTTACATCTATTCAGGCCTTTATCATTCAGAGAATCAATATGTTTCCTCCAGGTGAGCTGCGTGTCCAGTCTCACCCCCAGGTAGACTGCCTCCGATGTTCTCGGGATGGCTTCAGAGTTGTAGAAGAGCGAGATGGAATGCTCCTTTTTGGAAAGGCTAAACAGCTGAAAAATGGTCTTAGTTGGACTCACTGTCATCTCATTTTCGGCAGCCCATCTACCCAGTGATCTCAACGCTCCATTCAGTGCAGTTTCGAGGGCTTGAATCGAGCTGCTTGTACCCCAGATCACCAAGTCGTCAGCATGAAGGAGTGCGTTAATTCCAGGACTTGTAACCTGGTTGATGACATCATCAATCATTATGCTGAATAGCGTCGGGCTCAGCACTGAGCCCTGCGGAAGTCCCTGGCGAGTCTGTCTGTACACTGAGACCTCATTGTTGTATCGCACCCTAATGAAGCGCTGAGCAAGAAAAGAGGCGACAAACCTGTACATATGTCCATGCACACCCAGCTCCAGGAGCTTACTGAGCAGCTTTTTCCGCCAGACAACATCAAATGCTGATTTAAAATCCACAAACACAGCCAGTGACCTTTGTTTACGTTGGAACCCGTTCTTTATTTCTTGGGACAAATGGGCAATATGTTCCATGGTACTGCGGTGTGCTCGGAATCCTGCCTGCGCGTGGGATAGCAGTCCCCGTTCTTCCAGGAATATGTTCAGCCGGTTGAGAACCATCCTCTCCAACAGCTTGCAAAACACACTCGTGAGTGTAATTGGACGGAAGTTCTCTGAGCAGGTTGGAGATTTGCCCTTCTTAGAAATGGGTATTATTTCTGCTTTTCGCCATTCTGCAGGCATTCCAGCTACCCATACTCGATTCAGGAAAGTCAACACTGTTTCTTTGGCTTTTTCTGCCATATGAATAAGAAATTCTGGTAGGATCTCATCAGGACCTGCGCTTTTTCCTTTCTTAGATTGCGTGAGGGATGCTCTAAGTTCAGAGATAGTGAAAGGGCTGTTGAAAAGGTCCTGCTCCATGGAGTTCAGTGCTAATGGTTTCAGCTCAGTGTATGGCTTACCATTGTGCTTCTTTGGTCTGTAGTTCTTACAGCACAGTAGTGCTTACAGAAGTGTGAAGCTATGTCCTTTGGATTGGTAAGTAGCCTGTCTCCTCTCTTCATGGGCTGATTTTTTTCTTCCCTTTCATTGCTGAGCCTGGAAACAAGTTTGTGCGCCCTGAGCCCGTCCTTTCGATAGTCCATCCTTCCCACAAAACCCCTGTAGGACTGCCTCTTACCCTGAACCACACCCCTTCTCAAAATTGCCTCTTTTTGTTTAAGTATTACACGATCAGCATGTCTTCCTGACTCTTCAGCAGCATCACGCGCCTCATCTCTCTCCTCCTTTGCAAGCTGGAGCTGACTGTTCCAGAAAGGTCGATAATGCTTCACCTTTCCCCTGGGTACTGCCTTCATAGCGCATTTGAGTATGGCACTTCTCAGGCTGTTGTATGTCTTATCAACACTCTCCTCGAGAAGCTCGAAAGTGATTGCCTCATTGGTTGCTTCCTCATACACCTTCCATTTTGCCTTCTTCAGGTTCCACCGAACAAGAGTGTTCCTCTCACTGGGACGCAGGCCACGGTTGTGTAAGTTAACGCACAACAGCTTGTGACCCATACTTCCGAGACTGTGCTGTAGGTGGTGAGACATTTTTTGTGCTAGAGTCGGGTGGGCCAATATAGCATCAGGGGTTGAGGTATATCCGGAAAAAGACATGAATGTTGGCCTGCCTTCCTCATTCTCAACATAAGTCACTGGGTTCGCGTCAATAAAGTCCTCCCAGATATGGCCTACTGCGTCAGTTTGTGTATAGCCCCAGCGGCTTGAAGGCGCATCAGGTCTCCATAAAGGATCGAACCTGAGTCCCATATTGACTCGAGCCAAGCAAGATTTGGCTTGTTATGTGGGGGGTTGTACACCACAAAGAACCTGTAGCGCCCTCCACTCTTCCAGACTTCCGCAGTCACTGCCTCCAGTTTATCCTGGGCTTCCATCTGCTTGCATATAGCAAAGCTGGCCACCAGAGACGACTTCATATAGCCACTATGATTCCCGAAGCGACATTACGGCCCCTATTGAGGGAGTATGTTTGGTATACTGGGATTTGAAAGTAGTTGAGGTTATCAGCAGCTGCTCCCGCTTCGACGATACCATCTACGTCAATGTCATTTTGAGTTATAAAATTCTTAAGTTCGGTGAACTTGGTCGATGTTAAGACGCCTGCATTCCAAAACATAGTTTTGAGCAGAGCGTTGTCGGGGCCTTGAGAAAGGCCATTGACAGGAGACGGATTTTGCATTGTCTCTTCTTGTTGTGTCGCAAATAGTGTGTCTTGGGCTGCGAAGGCGACACTGTAGTCGTTTAGTTCACCTTTCGGCTATCCAGGGGGCACGTGAGTGTTTCTTGTTGGGAGAATAACTCGGACGCGACTACATCACCCCCCACAATGATGGAAAATGAGGAGCGAGCATCCGCATATAATGAGCAGTCCCATAGTACGTGAGCGGCAGTTTCCTCGACAGGGGCCCCGCAAGGGCAGAGAGGGGATTCTCGTCGCCGAAAGAAGTGAAGCCGAAAGTTGAAAGCGCCATGGCCGGAAACCAATTGAGTTACTGCGAACGAGGGACTCCACCACGACATCTCTTTGCGAGTGCGGACTAAAGGCAGCAGGTAGTGGGCATGCCGCGCGGTGGGGCCTGCGTCCCAGCGCTGTTGCCACTGGTCTAGGAGGGAGGACTCGAGAAGAGGATCCAACATGGATCGGGGAGGTCGAGAGTCGATCGCGAAGCTCAGTGAGGGGACCATCATATGCCGCGAGTTGGCCGGTCATGAAAAAGTGACGAAGAACGACGTGGTCAGGGTCCAGATCGATAGGAGGCACACCGCAGATGATCTGGATTGCGAGGTGAGAGATAGTGTTATATGCGGGGCGCAATAAGCAGAGCAGCGCATCACGCTGTTAAGTACGAGAGTGCGAACACGTGCAGAGGGGCGCCGCCATCAGACTGGAGCTCCATAGCTAACGATAGCGATAGCGATTTTCATGTAATTTCAAGCCGGATCTGCCCCCCTTAAGCGCCCCATACACTATGCGATTGCCTCATCCGGCCAAAATCGACGGGTATCATACACTGTCAGTCAACGATCTCACGTCCGATCCTAGCCGGTCCTACGGCCACACACCTTCAGTTTTCACGGACTGCAGGTGGACTGCAGTCCATGGCCTTCAGATTAACTGAAAATGTGTGGGTAACCCCGATCGACTGCCTCACGATTGCCTTCAGTTAAACTGACAGTGTATGGGGCGCTTTATTCTGTAACTCGTAACGCGTGCGTTAGCAAAATTTCTCAGCTGATTACTTTCAATTATTCACCTTGTTTATTTCGCTAACGCACGCGTTAAGAGTTACAGAATAGAGGGGCCCTACTACGTGATCCAAATCATGCGTTGACAAGATAGGTGACATGGAGTTCCGAGAGGGGATTTCTCTTTTCGTGGATTCGCTCTTTGCGTCGACTCCCGGGTAGCTCAGTTGGTAGAGAGCACCTGCCGCGAAACTAGGAGGTCCAATCTACCAATAATATTGGTAGATATTTGTCCAATATGGATACATGTGTAACCACACCGCTACGCTACATTGACCTGGACACGCCGTTTGAGACACCATGGCAATTTATTTTTCTCCCTTAACTGAGCGCTGGTACTAGTGGCCATAGAGTCGAGAAAATCGCTGGATATCAGCGACCATGACTCGAAATATTCATTTCTGGACCGTTTAAGGGCCACTGCACTAGCGGCTATACTCTGCTGCGTGCCAGGCTGGAACCTCCCGCTTGTATGTCTTGGTTGAGAATGGTTCAGGGAACTCGTAAATCACGTATGTCACAGACCAGTACAGTCTGAGAAAATTACCCTAAAATTAGAGGTGATCACCCCTTATAAGAGGTTTTGATGATTTTTTTCGCGCAAGTGCCCTCGACTCCAAGGGAGGGGCCATGGCCCCGGTGGCCCCTCGCTTAGACCTGCCACTGCACGAGTCCCCGTCGCCTTGTCGCGCTGTCCCTCCAACTTTTATACCACGCATCTTAACGCTGAGCTGTACCTACAACAAGCCACCCCCCACGAGCATGTCTCCACTCACACGAAGCATGGAATAATCCGCTAGAAACCGCGAATTAGTTCTTAAGCTAACAATTCAATTCTAGCGACGCAAATTTGGGCTTTTTAAAAAACTTTTAGCCACGGGATTTGCCCCCCCCCCCAAGAACAACTCAATAGCATGATTTCTCAATTTTTGCCGTGAAGAAGCTTCCAAAAACTGCAAATTGGGTATAAATTAGTGCCTTTTAGCCATGAAGAACGATTTTTTTCCCGATCTTACAGCCTCAAATTAACAATTTTTCTCAATTTTAGCCTCGAATTGACGCCTTTCCTCATTTTAAGCCTGGAATTAACGCTTTTTCTAAACCATTTCTGTGAAATAACGCATTTTCATAATTTCAAACCGTGAGGAGCGATTTTTCTCGATATTGCCAGGAATAAGCTCTTTTTCTCTCAATTTTGGCCGTGACATTGTTGCGCTTAATCACAATCCTAGCCGTGAATTAGCGTTTTCCTCCATTTTTGCGACGAAAGAACTCGTTTTGCTCAATTTCAGGCGTGAATCAGCGTTTTTTCTCAATTTTACAGGCGAGTTTAGCCATTCGATTACATCTTATCTACTTAAAAATTGCGATTTTTTTCGTATTGTAAGATTTTCAGGGGCTCCATCCGAAGGGGGGGGGGACCGCCCCCTCGCCCCAGCTAGAGGTACGCATTTCATGAGGGTCTGCCGAACGATGCTAAATTGATGAGAAACCTAACCAAGTGTTCAAAAATGACAATGTATCTTGCGTTTTCATTGGTTTTCGTCAATTCCCTCGACTGCAGAGTGACCGCAATCGAGGACCGCTCATCAGGCGCGGATCCAAAGTTTTGCTCTCAAGGGGAGACGCACAAAGAAGTCTTCCTCATAAGTTTTTTCAGCCGGAAGACTATCATATAGGTATTTAAACCCGAAAAAAAAAACAAGTATTGGCATCGTTTGACCACGAAACTGCCAGTTAATTCATGAAACTGTCTTTTTCGACCCCAAAACTGCGGTCATTGCACCCACAGAAACAAAAAACTTCAGCCAAGAACCAGGAAACTCCACCTAACTCCTCCTAACTCTACGAAACTGTAGTGAGCGTTAAAATAGAGGGAACGGTGGACCCACACAGTTAGGGGAAAATGTTGGAAGTGTGTGGCATATAAAAGGGTAAGGCGTATCGTAGCACGGAGTCCGCCTCCGCAAAAAAGCCCCTCGATTTGCGGTTTCTGGATGCTTAAATCATGAAAAAGAGCCAATACGCGATTCCTGGGGGCTACTTCATGACTAAAAATTGACAGAAGGTGCTGTTTCTGCACATAGGCTAAAATGGAGGAAAAGTGCTAAATGTTACGTTCTGGAGAAGAATACGCGGCTAAAATTTTGAAAAATTGCTAATTAGTGATTTCTGGAGGAATGTTGAGGCCTCCAAGATCCCACTAAAAATGTAGAAGAAGCAAAAACCCTAAAAACAAAATATTAACCCACTAAAAAAGTCTCCGAATATTTAAATTTCGCGAATATTGCTGTGCTGCAAAAGTGCAGGGCCAGAAACCTCAAATTTCGGGGATATTTCACGGCTTTTCGATTTTGGCACCATCATTAGGGGCTGCCCACCTCGGGTTCCGCGGGCTGAAATTTTAGCTGAAGTTAAGACACAAATCTCTCTATTCACGCGGATATCCAGCCAGGATACTTCCAATTTCGCGGATATTCATACCTATAGAAATGTTGCAATGTCGCGGCTATTCGTCCGGCTTTGGGTGCAGTCTGGGCCGACCAGCCGAAAGGTGGCGACAATTGCAAATTTTGCGGAAGTCAACGCCTGAAATTTGAAATTTCGCGGCGGGGCTTCCAATTTTGCGGACAGTGAGTTAGTATAAACTTCAATTTTTCCTGAAATAAATACCTAAAACTTCGAATTTTGACGATGTTCAGCAAGAAAATTTGCAATTTTACATAAATTCAACCAGCAAACGTCCCATTTTTGTGAAAATCAATCCAGCAAACTTCCTTTTTCTCGGGAATTTAGCTCCATATGATGTCACCGCTATTACGTCAGGCTTTGGACGCTGGCGGGGTGACCGCGGGCTGGCCTGGGTTCCACGGCTATCTACAAGAAATAATGATCACAAATTTGTGGGTATTCAGGTCCAAAATATGTCAATTCACTGTTTCCATCAAGATTTGGTGATGTTTTGACCCCCCCCCCCCCCCTTAGAGAGTGATTGCCTCCTATAGAAAAAAAGTCCCCGAAACTTTCAATTCCTGCTGTTTATCCCCGCAAATGAGCGCTTTCACCAAAAATGTGCACTTTCGCTGGCTATTTTGCTTGCAAATCTCGGCTTTTTGGCCACAATGTGCAATTTTGGCTGCTGTTTACCTCCGAATGGGGTATAATTCCGCTGCTATTTGGCCTTGTTTGTTAATTGACTGACTACTCTGCTTACTAATGACCCGTGTAATCGCGACCGAAAATAAAAATTAATGCTTAGCAATTTCGCTGTTTTCCCCCTCTGAAATACCAATTTCGAGGCTGTTTATCCCAGCGATCGCAAGCAGTTTCGCGACTATTTAGCCCGAAACTTGCAAATCACTGATATTTAGCCTCGAAACTTGCAGTTTCACGGTGATTTTGACCCTCGATTTTCGATTCTTAGGCCACCATTTGCGTAATTTTTGCGGCTATTCAGCTCCGAAACTGTCAATTAATCACTTTTAGGAGCTGAACAATTTGGATGAAAAAATTATTCGAGAACAGGACAATTGGTGGTGGTGGGGTGGGGCTTTTATTCGCGGAGATGTGAAAGGTCCCGAGAGTTTCATGATCAACAAGTGACTTTGGTCTGTCGGTTACCGATTTTTTTTTTTCTGGGCTAAGAGGCACGTTTGTATTGTAAACACAATCAGGTTGTGAGAGCTAAATTTCCTGGTTCTGCTTGAATAGTCAGTTCAGTGGGCGGAATTGTCAACTTCTAAGTGACTTTGTCAGATTAAACCTAACAGAATTTTGCACTTTACGGACAGGACATTCTGCTAGTCCAGCCTATGAAATTACCAGTCAGGTCGGCTCTGTAGCAGTCAAAAGTGCCCCAAATAAGCGGCTGAAAGCAGGAACTGGACGCGAAATGATCACACACTTGGCCGGGACACGATCAATTTAATCACGAAAACTGTCAGTCTCTGAACTGCGAGAAGGCAGATTGCAAGCACGGTAAGAGTTGCCTCCATTCAGCCACGTTCCTGCTGGACCAAGTAGTCGCTGTCTGTGGGGGCCGAAGTTCAAGCCTTCAAGTACTTCAAGAACCGAATTTATTGGACTTGACTCTTTAAAATAGCAATTTTGGGGATCCGCCTCAATTGAATAAAGAGCTCTTTCAAATATAAATTTCGAGGGTTTGACTCAATCGATAAGTCAATTTTGCGGGATCTTTTCCAGGAATCGGCCCTTTAAAAGCCTCAATTTGGCAGATTTCTCTTCTTTTAAAATCATTTCTCGGATTTGGCCCACTTTAGCAACCATATTTCATGGTTTTGGCTATTTAAAATAGACATTTCGGGTGTTTGGCTCAAATACGCCAATTTCACTTTCACATGTCTGGATCTTTCAAGACCCCTTTTTGTGGATCTGGCGCCTTCAAAGTCAATTTTGCGGATTTTCATGGTTAGAAAATTCAATTTTGTGGGGCTAAATTCTTCAAAAACCAAATTATTCGGATTTTAGCTCTGTAAACCCTCAATTTCCCGGTTTTTTCCCCCATTAGAAATCATTATTTTCTGGGCTTGGGCATTTCAGAACATCAATTTAATCGTTTTAGCAGAAGTGCCTCTCAAAATTGTAAAAAGTAAGATAATTTTTTTTATTCCAAGTCGGGGGGTGGGGGGGCATGGGTCCGGGTCCCTAGGAGGTCGCCTACCCTGCCTGTACCACCTAAAAACGGTCCTGCCCCCTAGATCCGCGCCTGCCGCATACAGGTCGAGACTCTTTGTCGGACTCAAAGCTTGTTATTGTCCGAAACCCAAAAATGCAACTGCGAGAGGCCGCCAGCACCCCATTTTTCCCAGTTTTACGCTACCGATTTAAATAATTTATTGGTCGCAATAAAAAGTTGTGAACCAAATAGCTGATTTCTTAAAAGTATGAGTTCTCGTAGCAGCCTCCCCCCTCCACCCATTGACAGTGCACTCGTGTAGACTCTCTCCGAGGAGACTCCTCGGTTGCGTCAGTGTCAAATGTCACCCGGTTGTGCTGGCCGCTAAGAAAATGAATTAATGAAGGAAATAATAAAGGAAATGAGAGAATTGGATTTTATTTGAATAACGACGGATGATAGCCGCGGGAGCGACGTTTTCTTCTTCTTCAGACTTGATCTGAGTTTGGGTGAAGTTCACAGCTGATGAATTACTCTTGTCTTGAGCGGATTTGAAGACCGAAGAAGATTTGATTTGATTTTAAACTTGATAAAATGTTTCGTCTCCGTTGAGAGCTATTTTTTCTGACTCTTGGGGCCAATTTCACCACCGGGAGTTAGGTTGGAGTTACCTAACTCATTGTTTACATAAATAGTGACGCCTTTTTTCAGTTAATTCTGAGTTAACTTAACTCAAACCTTAACTCTTGGTGGTGAAATCCACCATTAATAAAACGATTATAAATTAAAACATACGTCATGTATAAAAAAAAAAACAATTAATGAAGCCAATGTTCCACCGGTAATCAAATTCATCGTATCAAATCAAATTTCCACGCAAATGACCTGAATATTCAAAGCGAGCTCAATCTGATACATAAATCATTTTTGTGCAATAATTATTGAGCGCGTTTCCAGATGTTTACGGATAAAAAAGGTGTCGTTCATTATATTGTGCAACCCATCAATACAACCCACAAAGGTTCAATTTTATTGTACAACCCCAAAAGTTTGCGCAATAGTTATTGTCCGTATGTGCAGTGGCGTGCCCATGGGGAGGGTCTTGGGGGGTCAGAACCCCTCCCAGAGTACTTCAGCCTAGCATAGTTAAGGAATAAAAATAATAAATAAATAAAATAAAATGAATAAGTAAAAAAACAAAGAGAAACAAACAAAAGAAACAACAAAACCTGATTTGTATGAACCTAAAAGTTCATTTTTTATCAATTTAGCCTCGCTAAGTAACCATCCATGGCATAATGGCATTTATTCCACTGTCTAGGCATGGATTCAGCATTTTTTCAAGAGAGAGAGGCTTGAGAAATTCTACTAAAGATGACTTGACAGCCGTTCGCTGCCTAAAAAGTGCTAAATTAGCTATTCCCACCATAAAGAATACTAGACTGACTATACTTTCGCCCCAAAAATGGCAAAATTGACTATTTCAGCCATAAAAATAGCCAGACAACCCCAAACAACGCCCTGAAAATGGCTAAAACAACTATTCGCGTGGCGCTCAAAATTCCTGAAAGATCATGATTCCCGCCATGAAAATGGTTAAACTGACTACTCGCACCTTAAAAAAATGACAAAACTGACGGATTTCGCCAAAGAGAAAAGCTAAACTGATTATTTGTGCGCTAAAAATAGCCAAACTGGCGATTCCCGCTATAAAATTGTCCAAGCTGACTTTTTAAGAGTCCTAAAACTGGATCAACTGGCAATTTGTGCACTGAAAATGCCTGAACAGAAATGATTCCGGCTCCAAATATGGCAAAATCAACCATCCGAGCGCCAAAATTGGCCAAACTAGCGGTTTTCGCGTCCTTGACTTGACGTACTATTCACGCCCTATAAATGGCAAAACTGACGATTCTTGCATGGAAGATGTCTATTCGCGCCCTGAAAATTGGCATTTTACCAATGTATACAAAAATGACTTCACGGGCCCTAAAAATAGCCAAACTGGCGATTCCCGCTCTAAAATGGCCAAAATGACTCTACAGGTGGCCTGGAAATGCCTTAAACAGATTATTCCTGTTCTGAAAGCTGCAGAATACACTATTTGCGCGCCAAGAATGTTCAAAATAACAATGCTTGCCTAATTGACTAGAAGGGACTAATTGCACCCTATGCTGCTATGTTTAGACAAAGCATAACTGACCAAAAATGCCCTAACTGACCATTATCGCCTTGGTGTGACATCCTATTCGCACCCTATAAATGTCAAATCGCATGACTATGCGCCTTAAAATTGGCAAAACTGACTCTATGCGCCCCTGACGGTTCGCGCCTTGAAAATGCCCAAACAGACGATTCCTGTCCTTAAATTGGCCAAATTAACTGACCATTAGCGTTTAGAAAAATAGAAATTTCTCGCTCTAAAAACAGTAAGACGGACCATTTCGACCGGTGAAACTGATGATTCGAGCATTGAAAATATCACACTGACTGCTCATGCCTTGAAAATGACCATACTGACAGTTTGCGCTGTAAAAATATCCGAACTGGCATAATTCACATCCTAAAATTATAGTACGTAACACCAAATCTATAGCGGCCCGCGAGATTCGCGCTTTGAAAGGCCCTAAACGGATGCGATTCACCCCCTGAAAATGCAAAATCGACCATTATCCAGGGTCAAAAATGGCCAAACTTAACCTCTTCGTGCCCTGAAAATGTCTTAACTGACGATTCGTTCCCTAAAAATAGCAAAACTGGCTATTTAAGCCCAAAAATTGGGCATTTTTGTTCCAGAAATTCACGTTCCAAAGATTCTAAGCTGATCATTTGCGCCCTACAGAGGCTACAGACGATTCGCGTCTTCAAAGTGGCTATCTGATCCGCCACGGCTTGAAAACGGTGAAACTGCGCGGACAATTCGTGCCTTAGAAATACCAAAACTGATCATTCGCGCCTTGTAGATTGTCTTAAATGACGATTCGTGCCATGCTGCACTGAAAAATTGGCTAAACTGGCTATTCGCGCTCTTAAAAGATTGACTGTATGTATAGGACCATGTCGATCTTATGAACCGATTGACTCCATCGTTGGCGGTTACAGCAATACTTGCTCGTGCTATATTATATACCCGATTATTAATCCATGGGCATGCGCCACTCGAAACGTATACATCTCATTTGCCCCCTCGTTAGTTGGTCACGAGCTTCTTACAAATATACATCTCACCTCATGAAGGCGTTTTCTTCCTACTCTATCCTCCCTCATACATAACAGTTGGCGACGAGGATCACCAGGCTATTCGCGTTCGCGATGTTTTCGGGACTTTCCCGCGATAGTTCTGTGTCTGTGTTAATTTCAGTTATTTTCTACGCTTCAGTTTATTTTATTTTATTTTTTTTACATTTCATTGTCTGCATTGCTCTCGGGACGCCATGAACGATCCCCCGGCACCTACCCCCGGCCTTGCCGAACTCACGGCAGCGCTCAACAGGTTCGTCTCGCGACTGACGCCATCACCGGCAGCGGCCACACCCGCTTCTACATCGTCGGGCCCCAGGTCTGTTCAAGAAATTTTACAAACTCAATCGCTCAACTTCGAGTCGTATGACAAAGCACAAGAACCGTTTGACTCCTACATTCAACGGCTCGACAATTTTTAAATGATAAAAGGCCTGACAGGGACCGATCCGGCTTCAGACCAGGCAAAGGTACGAATTCTTATTAACTGCCTCGGCCCGAAGAATTACCAGCTATTGTCAAGCTTAACTGCACCGGACCTTCCGACCACCAAAACTTCAAATGACCTCATTAAATTACTATCGGAACATCTCAGCCCACGGTCAAATATTCTTACAGAGCAGCATCGATTCCTGTCTCGCATCCAACATACAGGCGAGTCACTGTCCAACTATATTTCGGGGCTAAAACACCTCGCACAGAAAGCAAATTTTAAATCGACCTGTACAAACGCCGAATGTTCGCTTTCTGTCATGCAATTGATGCTACGAGCTCAATTTATTCGTGGTGTTAGCGATTCTGACATTCGCGAAAAACTACTACAACAAGGAGAAATAACACTCGAAAAGACCGTAGAAATCGCTTTGGCCATTGAGGCATCCAAATTAGAAAACAAGGAAATATACGCTTCAAAATTACATCCAGTTAACAAAATAAAAACCGTCGGACGCTCACACGTACTCAAGAATGCCACGTCAGCCCCAGCCCGGACCCTTCCAACCCGCACATCTACGTCCTCGAGACATAAACAAAATGTTAAATTAGAACAGCTCGGACTCTCCGGCATGTGCTTACACTGCGGAAGGGCCAACCACGAAACAAGAGCGTGCCGCTCAAAGGAGAAAATACGTTGCGACAAATGCAATAAAAAGGGACATCTTGCTCGCATCTGCATTACAACTTTGTCGAAGTCTAACTCGAAACCCGCACGACCTCCAGGAGTGCACAACGTTGCCGCTTCTCCAGCCTCTGACGAAGATTACGCTATTAACCACGTAGAAAACATTTCCTCCCTACACGACGACAAAATGTATGCTCAGGTAAAAATTAACGATAAAGTTATTGCATTCGAAATAGACTCTGGTAGCCGTGTATCAATGGTGAGTAAAAATACGTTCCACACCATTTCCACACACTCTGTCTTGGCTCAAACCCCTATTGTGTTGCGAACGTATACAGGGGAAATATTCCAACCGATCGGCGTAGCCACAGTCGACGTCTCCTATAAAGGAAAAAAACACAAACTAGAGCTATTCGTCGTGGGAAAAAATTGTTCATCCATACTAGGACGCGACTGGATTCGGAAACTCCACGTAGACCTTCATGACGTAAAGGCCATCACGAATCCCGCTGAACAAACAAATATAAATATCACTGTTTCCGACATAATAAAACAATATTCTGATGTTTTCCAGGGAGTTGTCGGACAAGTACCAAATCACACCTGTCGTTTACACCTCCGTCCTGACGCAAAACCAATTTTCATCAAACCTCGACCAGTTCCGTATGCACTACGTGAACGAGTGGACCACGAGTTAGAGACACTCGAACAGCAGGGAATCATAACTCGTGTTGAACACTCAGATTGGGGAACACCAATCGTCGTGGTACCAAAAAGTGACTCAACAATAAGAATTTGTGCTGATTACAAAGTAACCGTAAATTCACAGCTACTGGACGCTCGCTATCCCATACCCAGGATAGAAGACATTTTTAACAAAACGCGTCATGGACTTTATTTCTGTACCCTTGACATTTTCAAAGCGTATTTGCACCTTCCAACAGATGATGAAAGCGCTAAAATTCAAACCATTTCCACCCATCGAGGGACATACAAGATCAACCGCTTATTCTTTGGCATTAAGACGGCGCCGAATGAATTTCACCAATTCATCGACCAATTCATACAAGACCTCGACGGAACAGCGGCGTACTTCGACGACCTAGTCGTCCAGGGACGAACGCTCGAAGAGTGCAAACATCGCCTCATCCAAGTTCTAAACAAATTACGTCGTTACAATTTACATTTAAATGAATCTAAATGCAAATTCTTCAAAAAACAGATCCAGTATCTGGGACATACAATCAGTTCTGAGGGACAACAAAAATCCTCTGACAAAATACGAGCGATACTCGAAGCGTCGCATCCACAAAATGCGGATCAAGTAAAACAATTTCTAGGACTAGTCTTATACTACTCCCGCTTCCTGCCTAACGCTTCTCACGTTCTACACCCGCTATACAAACTTCTCAGAAAAGATCAAAATTTTACATGGACAGCTGACTGCGAAAACGCATTTAACACAATCAAAACAGAAATCGCTAGTGACAAAGTATTAATTCCATTTCATCCTGACTACCCAATTACACTAGCGACAGATGCAAGTCCTCACGGTCTCGCAGCGGTACTCTCGCATACTTGCCCTGACGGAAGCGAGAGACCGATAGCCTTTGCGTCGCGCTCACTGTCAAACGCGGAAACCAACTACAGTCAACTAGACAAAGAAGCGACAGCTGTATATTGGGCTTTTCGAAAATTTTTCGACTACATTTACGGACGGAAATTCAAACTTATCGTGGACAATAAACCAATATCGTGGATGATGATCTTACACCCACAAAAACAGTTACCGCCGTTAACTTTATCTCGCATGCTCCGCTACGCCCAGTATCTATCAGGATTTGATTACACCGTTGACTACCGCTCAACCCTTGCCCACACTAACGTTGACTATTTGTCTCGCAATCCGTTACCTTCATCCGAACATGCTCTCCAACTTGTCGATGATGACTTTACGTGTCACGAAAACACTATTTCTCAGGTTACGTCCACTACAATAACATCAAGGGACCTACAGATAGAAACGAGCGTGGACCCCGAATTGTCACTGCTAAAAGAAAAACTCTTGAA
The DNA here is from genome assembly GCA_038030265.1 of Corythucha ciliata. Taxonomy (NCBI): domain Eukaryota; kingdom Metazoa; phylum Arthropoda; class Insecta; order Hemiptera; family Tingidae; genus Corythucha; species Corythucha ciliata. The sequence continues at coordinate 7,415,094 of CM075938.1, forward strand.
TGGAACAATATGCGACCCGGAATTATCCGTCCATCAAGGTATTCTCTTCAGAGGACAACGCGTAATAATTCCTAAAAAGTTCCAGGCTTACGTTCTCAACGAACTACACGAGACTTGGGAATGGTCAAAATGAAAGCGTTGGCTCGCGCAACTTGCTATTGGCGAAACATTGACACCGACATCGAAGCCTTGGTTAGAAGCTGTAGACATTGCTGCTTAATTAAAGGTGACCCAGCACATGCGCCACTTCACAAATGGGAACCCCCTGCCACGAACTGGCAACGCATACACATGGACTACGCTGGACCCTTCTTCAATCACCACTTTTTTATAGTTGTTGACGCCCGATCCAAATGGCCTGAAATTTTTGCTTCAAAAACTGCCCCCACTTCTGCCCAAACTATCCAGTACTTACGTATGATTTTTTCAAGGTTTGGATTACCGGAATCGCTCGTAAGCGACAACGCTTCGATCTTCAAGTCCGAAGAGTTTTCATCTTTCTGCGCCCGCAATGGTGTACGCCAGCACTTTATTGCTCCCGGGCATCCAGCCACAAATGGTCAGAAACGCTACTGCCAAATTCTAAAACAAAAACTTCGTAGCATGCAGGACGATCCCGGCACGATCACTGACAAACTCCTCACGCTACTCTCCAAATACCGTGCTACTCCATTAGCGTGCGGCAAGTCACCTGCAGAACTAATGCTCCACCGACGTCTCCGAACCAAATTGGACATACTTAGACCCGGAGCTGACGATTTTTACAGCAATGAAGCGCCCCAACCACCTTTAAAGACGTACTTCCTCGCTGGTGAAAGGGTGCAAGCACGTAACTATTCCACAGGTCTCAAATGGAATCTTGGTTTCGTAATCAACCGGCTTGGTCGATTACACTATCTTATTGCTTTAGACAATGGACACACCATAAAGCGTCACTTTAATCAATTGCGTGCCACAGATGTGTCACCAGACGCACCGGACATGCATACCCCACCGGACACCAATCGACCCTTTGTATTACCAAACTTTTCTGTTCCAGGCTTGTCTTTCCAGCCACGGAAATCAGGTTTCCCACGGCCCTCGACGAGGCCCTCGCTTCGGTCTCCAGAACCGTTGGCACCCCCACCGCCTCCTACGGAACCAGAGCCGTCGGCACACCAGTCGCCGCCGGCTGCGGCCACGCCTAGCCGCTCGAGCACACTCTCTCCTCCACTTCGACGCTCCAACCGCGATCGACGACCTGTCGAAAGACTCAACTTATAAATTTTTTTTTTATTGTTCATTTTACTTTTCTTTCATTTTCCTGTTATTTTCACTTTAGCTATGTTTCCATCTGCTTAATTTTAATTTTTATGGCTTCTTACTTTTCGATTGTTCTTGTTTTCAAACTACAGAGGGAGACTATTATATACCCGATTATTAATCCATGGGCATGCGCCACTCGAAACGTATACATCTCATTTGCCCCCTCGTTAGTTGGTCACGAGCTTCTTACAAATATACATCTCACCTCATGAAGGCGTTTTCTTCCTACTCTATCCTCCCTCATACATAACATGTTATAAAGTGCCTGGACTGACTAATCGCAAGGCAGTTTCATGGCGTGAAGTCCGAATGTGTGGAGTTTTTTTGCGAACCAAGTTAGCACCGGGGCATGGCCCGGGCAAGTGGGTGGGCCCCTACTTGAGCCTCTGGTACACATGAATCCCTTGAATATTTGCGTATCTTAAAAGAAAATGCCCCTCCTTATTATTTAGGTATTCATTTTTTAAAATTATTGAATTGTGTTTATATATGTATTATAAAATTACGTATATATATATATACACACACATATATTAGTAATGTGAAACCCCCTTCCAAGAAAAATTACCGGGCACGCCGCTGCGTGTATGGGCCGTTTAAGCAAATCAATCCTTCTTTGCGGTGGTGTTACCTGAGCTGTTTCTTGATTACTGAGAGTAACGCTTGCTTTTTATTTTAATTAATTATAAATTGCTCAGTTGCTTTGAATTATTGTCCCTCTGCTCTGATGCTGTTAGCACCACGGATGGAGCTTTTAAAATCTCCTCTTTCGCTCAAAACGTTCAAGAATTGAACACATTTTTCCTCTTCTGTCTTCTGAGTCAGTTAAAAGATGCAACAAGTTTAATCACCCACCCCCCTCCTATCGCAATATTTCCACTATCAAGTTCCGTTGGCAATTATGGTCTATGAGGACCCCCCCCCCCCATTTCCTCAATTCTGTTTTGCAGAAATATTCTGAAATGAATCAGCGAGCACTTCAGGACGTTCTATCTCTACGCTCTCTCTCTGCTATCTCTCGCTCTGACAATTCTCTCTCTCTCTTTTTTTTTTTTTTTCAAATGATTTATTTTACTTACGGGTTTTCATGTTTGTTGTGTTCACAAGGAACGTAGCTGCATTTAAAATGAGAAACAATTTGATCTACCAGTAACGGCGCGTTGTATTATACATCAATCAATGTCGTCGCAAACTCCGGTGTCCGCGCGTACTCGATCGGCGAGTGTTTCACAAGTCACAGGTATTTGTTTAACAAAAAAAAAAAAAAAAAAAATGAGACGCTTTCGTTTACCTTGTATGGGGGAGGAAGGGGTACTATAACCGACTATATTCCATTGGGAATTTGCCAGCCGATGAAAGGAGGAGGAGGAGGAGGAGGGGGGGTGATGTAGTCGGATTGGAAAACGTCAAGATGGGATTAAAACCACGAAGGGTGCTACTTTTCAGAGAAAGACAGGGTCTCAATGGTTTTCACCGGTGAAAGATCCAGCTTTGAGGCAGATTTGAATACAATAGAAGAGAATTTAAACTCGGAAGACGATGACACAGTGAATCAAGCTCTGAAACAACTAGCCACCCTCGTGAAAGAGGCCGACTTTATTTCAATACAAAAATGTTTCAGGTTTGTGCCTATTATAAATTGTCAGTTGATGGTTTCAGTTTCATTTTATGAGGATTTCACAGGCGTGTTTTGATCGTTTTACTGCCGTTGGCTTCCCAAATTCGTGAAAAATGTAGAAAAACCTACTTATCGGTCTTGCGAGAGATTTTGGGGAAAAGATCAATCAGTTCTAATCTTCAAGCGTACATAAAACTGATACTGAAAAGTGTTTTTAAAATTTATTCTGGAGAAGGATACGTAAGAAAATTATATTTTAAAATTGTTTCATTATTAAATGGTAACTTATTGCTCTTTTTACAGCTCAAAATCGAGTATGAACCCTGTCTCGAAGAGATTGCAGCCTCTCTCAATCCCGACACAATTGCCGAGGTTCTCAGTCTTGTCGTCACATCCAAATCGTTCCCCGACAATTTTTCCGCTATCAAAACCTTGGAAAAAGTGGTCGTCGCCCAGTCAAAACAGAGCGTCACCAAAATGTTCTCGCACATTTTGACCGTTCTGATCCGAGCGTATGTTCGCAGTGACGAGCGACTTGTTCAAATGTCCGCCATAATGTGCATGGTCAAGCTGTGCGACAAGATGGGCGGATATTCGTCTGTACGGCGATCGCATCTGTCGGGGATTGAGTTGTCAAAATTGAGACTTCTGGAAGTGTACATTAAAGGGAAAACATGCCACAAAATGTAGATTATGACCTTTGTTTACTTTTTTTTTTTTTTTTTTTACGATACGTTAACAAAATCGAATAAATTTTTGTATTTGATATTATAATAAGTTACAGTAAATCATTCGATAATTCAACTGACAGCTGCGAATTTAACATTTTCAACTTTGAAATATTTGTTGGTTTTTTCGCCGAAAAGATCTTCCTGTTCCAGTGGAACGTCCAAGTCTTTGTTCTCAGCTAAGAATTTCCTATCTAATTTTGTATACTTCGGATGCGACCCATCACCGTGTTTTGCGGCTCGATGAGCAACCTTATTATTGCGAACGTTAAACGAGAAAAAGATTAATGAACGGTCGCTGATGATTGGATGGTTGGTGATGGTGGGGGGGGGGGTATACTGTTACCATTTCAGGCGTCGCCGCTCTCAAATCATAGGCCCAACCGAGTTTCGCAAAAAGATCGATGCAGAGAGTGGAATAATTGAAAAATGAGCCGAGTTCAGCTGCTCGATAGTCCCAGGGAAACGTGTGGTGGTAATTATGCCAACCTTCGCCGAATGATATGGCTGATACGAACATTATTTCAGTCGGTAGAATATCTCTGGAATGGGGAAAAATAGTGGTTTTTAGGGCTAGTGGGTGGGGTTTGTTTTGAAAACAATTCACTTGGTAAATGGTTTGTATCCAATTCTGTGAGCCAAACTGTTTACACAGAGAGTTCCGTGGAGAGTAAATAAATGCAGTGAGGCGTACATTCCAAAAATTGAATTCCAAAGAGTTTCTCCCAAACAATAGGTGGTCATTATTGGCATAAAAACGCCAAAAACTGCTAAAAGAGGGTAGTAATATCTAAAAAAAAAAGAGAAAAAAAGCTTCTTTTTTTTTCCACTCCCCGATTGTCTTATTTAAAACATTTTTCTCCCTAACTTTCTCTGGAACATGACCACAGGATCAGCCTGAAGGTCGGACAAATCCAAAAGCTTCCCCTTTGCAATCAACTCGGGGTGTTTTCTCGTCACTAACCACCCGATGTGACAGAAAAAAAAACTTCTCTTCGAGTTATGCGGATCGGCATCCGTATCGCTGTACTTATGATGCATTCTGTGCTCGCGAGCCCAACTGTAAATACAAGTCTTTCCGCCGCACAAACGTTCATTTTTATTCGTAAATAAATAATTGACTTTTAAAACACAAAAATACCTGCGCCGCCATGGTTTGCCATAAAGCCAAAATGATTTTCATAGGCAGTTTAGCCTTGTAGGATCGGTGGGCCCAAAGGCGATGTGCACCGACGCCGATGCCCTCGGTAATGAATACGCGTCCGATGCACCCTAAAAAAAAAAAACAAACATGGTAAAGGCAAAGACGATAATTATCATACAAATGCATTATACTTACAAATTAAATAAGTCGTCCATTTGAGCTGAAAAGTCAAAAGAAGCCACCAGCCGTAAATGCCAGCGATGTGCAACAACGTGAAATACGTTAAATTGGGCCAAGCAATTCGAATCTTATACTGTTGCTGAGACGCCGCTGGTTTTACATCAACCTCTTGAAGCACTGTAGTAGTCTCCCCCATGTTGGAAGCCAAGAGCGAAACTCACTGACTCAACACGCGTGGTATAAATATTTATTCTTGCGTTTCAATGAGGGGAATATCGCGATTATTTATTTTATTAATGAGACATTTGACGTTGACTATGCACGAAGCTTCCCACTACACGTAGACGGATTTTCATTTTTTGCATTGCAGATTTTATTACACTCATATAGATGTAGGATTATTTCCCGGAAGGGTATCAAGCTTTGATTGCTGTAAATAAGGTTTTATTACCATCATTGAAAATAAATGAAAATATTTGGCACAATAGTCGTACCTGTAAATAAGAAATCAAAATACATGATCCTTCCGCATCGGAGTACAAAACATAACTAAAGATTAGAGAGGGAACAGAGGGGGGGAAAGAAGATTTACATTCCAATGAAAGAATTGAGGACAAAACGAGAGCAATTGAGGACGAGAACGAAGGCAAAAAGAATTGTGACTAAGGCGATGGAATAGGGTTCGCCGTGCTGCCTTTTAAAGTTCTATGGAGTAGGACTTTACATAGAATGCTGACACACACTCACGACTTTACTCTTATAACAATTTTTTTTTTTTTTTTTTTTTCATTTCAAAGTTCCTGCGGCTCGAATCTCGGGCTCGCTTCAGTAGAATCATAAAACCAAAAATGAACGCTGATAAAGTGGTGGGGGGGGGGGCTTACCGAGTAAGCGGTGAAGGAGGGAGAGGGTGGTCCACGTCGGGCCCCTTGAAGAGAGGGGCTCATCGAAAAGTTTGAAGATGGCAAAATTGACTCTTTAAGAGTATCGAAGTCAATAAATACGCTCTGCTCTATGGGAAAGTCCGCGGCTAAAATTGAGATAAAGCACTCATTCGCCGCTAAAATTGAGCAAAAAACATCAATTCATGGATCCGGAGGGAAACTTGAGACGACTAAAATTGTGAGTGACTTTTGTCCACAATTTGAATTGGAATGTTGTAGAGGGGATGGAAACGCTGCTCCGGGGAACTCACTGGTAATCCCGAAGAGAAAAGGTGTATTTGTTTCCCGTTTTACGCCGAGTACTGAAGTATCAGACATTACAACTTTGCTGAAACCGCTAAATCTTAAAAATCGCCAATGTTTAAGTTGAAAGCTAAGAAGGACACTTACTCCTCTGTCAGAATTCTGGTGGAGGAATCCGACTTTTTAAGTGTGCGTATGACGAGTCTTTGTGGCCCTGCGGAGCACTTATTGCGCCGTCCTCGCCTTTTCCTCCTCTGGATTCACATGCGAAAACTGGAAAATCCCCCTCTTATTCAACCTTTAATGAGGAAGGTACACGAATCAGAAATTTTGGCCTCTGACGCTTTTTTGTTGTGATATTCGGTTAAATAACCCGATTTGTGTGTTCCGTTCTCAATTTACAAAAGTGCATCGCTCGCGTTTTTCCCTCTGAGAAAGAAAATCCTACTCGGTCCGCATTTTCCTGTTGGACGTTGATGCCTTCCTGTAATTTCTCTTGAATTGTGACCATGTCGTCACCTCGAACGTAGAAGGCAATGTCATCCACATAAACCGACAACCCAATTTCCGCTGGTACGTCTTTCATAAGACTGTGTATGGCTACGAGGAAGAGAATCACACTAATGGTGGACCCCTGCGGGACACCATTTTGTTGTTCTCGTACCGTTGACAGGACATTCCCTACGCGCACCTTAAAAGTTCTCTTTTTGAGGAAACCGCGGACGTACCTATAAACAGGGGAGGGCAAATTACAGCTTTTTGGGTAATTAATTACAAATTACTTCCAAAAAAGAGGATTAATTACAAATTACCAATTACTTTTCACTTCCACGAATAATTACAAATTACAATTACTGTAATTGAATTACTTCTTCAATTACCAATTACCCAAGAGCTGGATTTGTGGAACACGCAAGCGTCTTGCCCTTGTTCACTGTCATTTTTTTAGTGCGTCCAACAACGACAACAATCGAACGTCAGAACAGATCTTTGAGATAGGAAGCAGGAACAGCATAGCCCCAAGATGCCAAGCGCGTCGCATGAGTAGGGTTGCGAAATGTCCGCGGTCAAATTTGCAAATTTTGCCCCACATCCCGGCCTGCGAACTGTCACGGGGAATCCCGGATATAGGGGATAGATCCCCCCCCCCGCCAGAGCCACAAGTATACGAACGAAGGAGCACTAGTACCATAACGAAGAGCCCCATAAAATCTCCACGAGCGTTTCACGAAGTTAGATTTAGCAGATTTTCTGGACTTGAAGCAGACCGAAAAGGTCCGAGTACGTCCAGCTTTATCCTTGGACTTCGGACCCAACGCAGTAGTGTACCCAGGTACGGGGAAACCCTCTATCAGACAAAAATCGGTAATATTTGTGGCTATAGCTGCTAAAAAGCTCTGATTCGTGGTCTCGCGATGCAACTTTCAGACTAAAATTAAGGACAAAATCGCTGATTCGCGGTACATAGAGGCCATTCTTCGAATAAATTGTGAAAATCAACGCAAAAGTGTTGTGTTTGGGCAAATCCCGCGGTTAAAGTTGAGAAAAGACGCTATAATACTGACAAATAAAAGACGCTTTCAGGTTAAAATTGGACACAAATGGCAACAACTGAAATGGCGTAAAATCGCCCATTCGCAAATGAAAAAGGGAATAGGATGCTGAACGGCCGCAAAATTAGCAAAAAACGCTATTTCACTGCTGAAATTGGGAAAAATCGCTAATTTGCAATTTGCAGATATAAAGTTATGAGAACGTTTATTCGCGGATACAAAATGAAGAAAATCACTAATTCGTGGCAAAAATTGAAAAAATCACGAATTAGCGCAGCTAAAATCAAGAAAAACGTTGATTTTCAGTTCAAATTGGGGAAAAGTGCTAATTCTCAGTTATAAATTGAAAAAATTGCTAATTTGCAGCTTAATTTGGGTCAAACGCCAATTCTTGGCAAAAATTGACAAAACTCGGTAGGTAATGCACGGGTTGGAGACGCTACCACGCAGCTAAAATGTAGAAAAAGCGATAATTCGCAGCTAAAATTGAGAAACATCACTAATTCTCGAATAAGTCGTGAAATTTATAATTTAAAAATTATGATTTTTTGACAGAAATGGATGAATAGAAGTAAATTTTTTGGTTTGAAAAAAAAAAAAAAAAAAATACATTTATTCTGAAGGCATTTTCGTGGCTAAAATTCAGAAAAATGGCAAACTCATGCATGGCTATAGTACAATGTTAAAAAATACGCTAATTCACGGCTAGAACTGAAAAGAAGCAATAATCTGTACATATAAAAGTTATATAAAATTGCTAATGCGGTGGTAAAATGTGAAAAGCGGCTAATTTGCGGGTAATATTTAGGCCCTGTTCACAAGCTCTATGTTTGTGTTGTGTGGTGTCTATGCAACCTATAAAAATGATTCATTTTTCGAGGGAGTAAATTTGTTTGGCTGCATAGACTCCACAGAACGTAAACATAGAGCTTGTGAACCGGGCTTAGAAAATAAAATAATCAGTCTGGTTAAAATTAAGAGAAAGGTTAATTTTAAGCCTAAAAATTAAGAAAATTGCTTATTCGAGGCTAAAAGTGGGAAAAATCGCCAATTTACAGCTAAAATTGCGCCAGCCGCCAATTTGTGACTGAAATTGAGAAAATTCGCTAATTCACAGGTTTGAAACGCTACGACACGTCGCCGCTACAACTAAAAAAAAGCGCTAATACGCGGTTGAAATTGAGAAAAATTCATATTTGCACCAAAACTGAATACACGCCAATTTGCGGATTCTGAAGGCAACTTTTCAGGCTAAAATTGAAAAAATAAAAGCGCCTATTTGTGGCAATAGGTGAAGAACCGCTAATTCGCGAGGAAAACGCGAAAAGTCGTGGATAATTAAGAAACATCGCTCACGGGATAAAAACGATACTTTGCTGCTAAAGTTGAGAAAATTTGCAAATTCATGGCTATGGGAGGGGGTGGGGCAAAACTGCTAATAATCTGCGGCTGAAATTGAGAAGAACGGTACACTCGGCCAAAATTGAGAAAATCGCTAATTTGCGGGTAGAGTCCAAAAATTGCCCTTAACTGAGATATTGAGGCTATGATGAGGCCAGCAAGATGTCCAGAGAGTGTGCTGGCTGGGTGGAATGATGACTAAAATGTGAAATTACCTCCCTCCTCTCACCCTTACGAGATTTCAATTTGATCCCCCCCCCCCAGGACAAATTCCTACCTACGCCACTAGTTTGGGGTTCGAAACTTTTGTACCGTTTCTGAATTTCTCAAATTTCAAATTGGCAACCTTTTTTTCAGAGTATTTCATGCAAAATGAATGAGCACGCTTTGTTTGAATTACATAATTTAATTGTTAATCTATTAGACAAGGGTAAGTCAGTTGTTGCAATTTTTTTAGACGTTCGTAAGGCCTTCGATTCTGTTGATCATAAATTGTTACTCTCTAAAATTTTTGGTATAGGTATTAGAGGGAAAACGTATGATTTGATTGCGTCTTATCTTAAGAATCGTGTATGTAGAACAAGGGTAAATAATGATTTGAGTTCTCAACTGGTGGTCAACTGTGGTGTGCCGCAAGGGTCTGTACTTGGGCCAATCCTTTTCCTCTTATTTGTTAATGATCTTCTTAACTTAAATCTCCAAGGCAGAATTATTGGTTTCGCGGATGATACTGCTATGGTTTTCCAGGGTGATAATGTTAAAGATGTTTGTAAGTTGGCGAGTTCTGAATTTGGAATTGTTAAAACATGGTTTGATAGTAATTTGTTGTGCATAAATTTAGATAAAACGGCAGTTGTAAATTTTTCACTAAAAAAAATTAGACACCAAATTGATGGCCTTAGGATTCATAATAAAAATTGTAGTAGCTTAACTTGTGTTGTCAGCTCAATGGATTGTAATTGTCGAAAGTTGGATTTTGTTAAGCAGCATAAGTACTTGGGTATATTAATTGATTATAGACTTAAATTCAAGGAACATATCTTGTGCTTAGTGAATAGAGTTAGAAAGCTGTTTTATGTGTTTAAAATTTTAAGGGAAATTCTAACGTTTGATCTACTTAGAACTGTGTATTTTGCTTTAGTTAATTCGTTGTTGAATTACGGAGTTTCGATGTGGGGCAGTACATGTAGTACACACTTAAAACCTCTTCAAACAGTTCAAAATATTGTTATTAAAGTATTACTTAAGAAAACCCCGGTATATCCAAGTTTGCGATTGTATGAAGAGTTCAATGTACTTAAATTAAAGCAAATACATTTGTTTAGTTCTTGTGTACGTGTTTATAGTTCTAAGCTTTGTTCTACGATTGAGGTCTCAAATAGAAGAACTAGAAATACTACTGATATTGTGTTACCTTTTTTCAGAACTGAGACATTTAGAAGAGCGTCTTTTTATACAGCTGTCAAGTTCTTTTATGATAATAAAATTAATCTTAATAATTGGCATTCGATTGAAATCTTTAAGAAACACATTTTAAATATTATTCAAAATTTGTAGGAAATTTTCTTTATGTTTTGCTGTGCTTTGTTTACTATTAGTTTTGCTTTGCTATTGTTTACTATTAGTAATTTGTTTCATATTATGATAGTTTGAGTATTGTTGAATTCATGGCATTGTTGTTTTGTTTTTTTTGTTTTTTTGTTTTTTTGTTTTTTTTGTTTTTTTTTGTTTGACTTGGTGTTGTAAATATTATTGATATATATAGACTCTGCTCCTTAACACAGGACTCAGTTCTTTTTTAGGAGCAGGCAAGTTTTGAAAAAGGAGTTACTTTCTTTATATGTTTTGTATTTCGCCATAAATAAATAAAAAAAAAAAAAATAAAAAAAAATCTCCTCCAAAAGCTCCAAGTAAGGCGCGAAATAGTACCCGCTGAGTTTTCGAAGTGATATTGACTCAGAAGATGGAAATGTAATTGGTAATTGTTAATTACAAATTACCAATTACAATGGCGTGTTGTTATCAATTACAAATTACCAATTATAATTGAATTACGTAATTCAATTACATGTAATTCAATTACTGCCCAGCCCTGCCTATTTATAAAGCCTTCCACGAATACCCCATTCACCCAGCTGTCTCAGTATAGAGTGCCTCCAGGCCACGTCGTATGCTTTAGCGAGGTCAAAAAACACGGCCACAATATGTTGCCGGTGTAAGAAGCCCTCTAGAATTTCATTTTCCAGCTTTATCAACTGGTCAACTGACGAATGCTTTTCGCGAAAACCGGTTTGCTCCCTACGTAGTAGGTTCCGACTCTCCAGAACGTGAATTAACCTCTTGCTTATTATTCGCTCCATTACTTTCCCAAGGCTGCTGGTAAGCGAAATGGGTCGGTAACTTGAAGGTTCCCTCGTGTCCTTATTAGATTTTTTGACTGGGACAATTACAGCTTCCCGCCAACTGTTCGGGTATACACCCTGGCTCCATACTGTATTATAAAGCCTACAGAGCATATTTTTTCGTGAAACAGGCAGGTTGCTTAGCATGGAATAATAAATCCCATCTATTCCTGGAGCAGTATCCCCGCGCCCTCCAAGTGCATTTTCTACTTCGTCCACACTTATGTCGCAATCATACGATTCGGTATCCTCCATGTCACATTGCCGAAGGCTTCCCTCTTCTCCCTACTTTCGACGTCGAAACTCTTCTGGATAGTTCGAGTCCGCCGAGGCCTTTTCATACTGGTCCGCCAACCACTCCACGACTACCTTGGGTTCTCTGCTAGAACAGTTGTTGACAACTAGGCAAGGGACTATAGCTGCAGGATTTTTCCGTCCGGCAATCTTATCCAGTTTTCTCCAAACTTCCGTCGGCTTTGCAGACGCCGACATAGTTTCTATAAACTCCCTCATCGATCTTTTTTTCTCTAGTTATTATCGCCTTTTCTCGGGATTTACATATCTTGTACTCTTTAAGGTCGTCCATGTTCCCAGATCTCCTGAATTTACTGTAAGCTCGTCGTTTTTCTTTATTTGCTTTCGAGCACCTGTCTGACCACCAACAGACTGGCGTTCTCCTTAGTTGTCCCGTGGTCCTTGGGATAGCCTCTAATGCTGCACTATTAATATGTACTTCTTTCTACCTCCTTTAGGTTTGTTTCCACATCATTGGTCATGACTGGCGTTACGAAGGAGCTTCTATATCTATCCCAGTCGGCTCTGCTGATGCTCCATCGGTTTAAAGTGCCTGTGGGGTATTCTCGCCCCCGCCCCTCTATCATAATGGGGAAGTGGTCGCTACAATAGGTTTCTTGCATCACTTTCCAGTAGAGGTTAGTTAATATATGGTGGTAGACGCTAGGCTTAAGTCTATAGCACTCATTCTTCCAGTCGCGTCGTCAAGGTACGTCATCGTGCCATCATTCAACGGTACCAGACTGCACTCATCTATCACATCGGCAAGCTCTCGACCTTTACCGGTAGTATGAGTGGAGCCCCACCAAGCGTTTTGGGAGTTGAAGTCTCCTAAGACAATTAATGGTCTTGGTAACGCGTCTATTACGGACTTAAGATCATTACCCCGCCAGTTTCTATTAGGTAAGTATATATTACAAACTGTCAAGTTGTGTGGTGCAAGAATAAGTCTCACGGCCACGGCTTGGACGCCTCTTGGCTGACCAACTTGAATAATTTCTGACATAACACAGTCTTTCACAAACAGGGCTACACCTCCATGTGCGCGCCCGCCTTCTTCAATTGCTTGGTTACAAAGGTACTGATTGTATCCTCGAATCGCAAATGATTCACGCGGCGCAAGTTTCGTCTCTTGTAAAGCGCAAATTGTCGGGAGCGTCTCCCTCATAATTTTCTGTAGGTAAGGATATTGTTTTTTCAGACTTTTTATATTCCATTGGAGAATTATTACGTCACTTTTTAATAACATGGTATACTATTTTCAGCAATTGCCTAATGTTTCCTTCTACCTGATTTTCTCTGTTCTTCCCACGAGCCACGACGTCTTCCCTTCACCCAACTTTTCCTTCCTTTTTTGGGAAGGGATGTATCTCCATCCTCAGAGCCTTCCACAGAAGACCTCGAGGAGGTTCCTTGTATGGTCAAGAATAAGCCTTCAAAGCTGATAATTTCTGCTTGGGGTGGTGGTTCGACTCGGACGGGATGATTAAGTCGGTGGCCGTTGGCTTGCGATATACCCCAAATTCTAATGCCGTGTTTTGACAAGGTACGTTTTATAGTAGTATATTTTTTTAAATGACCCCCCTTTATCCATGTTAAGTCCTTAGTTGTTTCCCCCCCCCCCTTCAACTCTTAATCTAGTCCCTAGTCATAATCTTAATGTTGTTTATGGAATTTGCAGAATTCTTTTTTCCCCGAAGATGGTTTCCTTGTAGACCGAAAACCGGTTAGGAATAATAAAAAAGACGTGTGGGAAGACAATATCTCTTCGTGATTAGATATCTACAAAAAATCCCACAATATCCACGCCATAAGATGGATCGATCAGCTCGTCGAGCTACTGGCGCTGTAAACTGGAAAGCTGGAGTCTCCGTTTTCCACACCATAAACAACAAAGCTCTAAATTTAATTAAAGATTATTCTCTTGCCCAATTAAAAAATAGATATTTGACCCTTAAACTTAAATTTGGATTGGCGAATAGGAACATCTGGTTCATTAATACGTGTTTAAAGAGGAAGTTTTGGCCCAACTTCGTAACAAATAATGAGATTTTCAAAAAGGAGTCCGGCGCGAAGGTAAATGAAAGGGTTAGAAATAAGCTGTATTTGATTGTGATGAAAGATGAAATGAAAAGATGGTACGAGAAACGAGATAGTGCATCGTTCTATCTGTTCGTCCTTTGGAACTCGTTGGTTAAAAGAATGAGATATGATGAGTGGGAGTGTTTTGACTCGGAAGCGCGAGAAACAGTCTGGAAAAGGCTGATAAAGAAAAACAAAATTCTACATAAAAAATTGGAGAGTCTGGGGGGAAGAGAAAGAAAAGAGTATTTAAAGAGAGAGCGCATTGGAATAGGTGAACTTTTCCCAAGGACAGTTATCTTAGCACCCGTCATTTTCTCGGAAAAGGAGTGTGAGGTGCTCAACAAAGGTCTCAAATATGTGCCCCCGCGACCACCGTCTCGGAGTGACCTGCTTAGAACAATGGCCTCATTGGAGACTAATATTAAAGAACAGGAAGTAAAACAGGAGTGTTCTATGGTGCTTAGAAGATCGCTGGGCTCGACGCGTAATGGGAATTTCACTATCAATGGGAGGGAAGGAAGGGTGATTAAGGAAATAAAAAGTAAGCTAACACAGTGCAACCTGATCGTATCTAAAGAAGATAAAGGGCAGGCGCTCGTTGTGATGGATAAGCAGCAGTACTCTGACAGGGTCCGAACTTTCCTAGGGGAGAATGGGTTTCAGGTGCTGCAAAAGGATCCCACTGAGCAGTACCAGAAGCAAGTGAGAGAGGCAGTGAAGCAATGTCGTTACGTAATTACAGATCGGGAAAAAATAGGAGGGAAGTACGTACAAACTAACCCAGCAGCCCCCGTGCTCTACTGTCTACCGAAAATGCATAAGCAGCTGGTAGATGGTTTTCCGCCATTGCGACCTATTGCCTCATTCGTCTCAGCCCCGAGTGAACACATTGGGAAGCTAGTCAACAAGATGTTCAAGGAACTCACACAGTTCTGTCCGAAATACGGAGTTAAGAACAGTGCTGAATTGGTGAGCCGCGTGCAGAATGTGGAACTTGAAGAGAACACAATCCTATGCTCATTTGACATCGTCAATCTGTATCCGTCAGTTCCTCCCCGCATCGCGTTCAGAGTGGCGAAAGACTGTATGGAGAAGAAATGCAGCCAGCCATTGCTTGGAGAAGAGGTATTGACCCTTCTAGAGATGTGTCTCAAGCAGAGTTACGTCGAGTTCGATGGGTTTTTTATTCCCAGGAAGAAGGACTGGCCATGGGCTCCAGTGTTTCTCCCTTTTGCGCCGATCTGGTCCTTGACTACTTTGAAAGGAGTTTTGTAATGTCTAGTATGAATCCGTACTTTAACAAGATTAGGTTTTGGGGACGTTACGTGGATGACACGTGCGTTCTTTGGGACGGAACCAGAAAAGAGCTCGACGATTTTCTGAGGTACCTGAACACTAGAGTCAAGTACCTCAGGTTCACTGTGGAGGCGGAGGTAGACAATAAATTAAATTTCCTGGACCTGACCATCTCCCGAACAAACACGGCATTAGAATTTGGGGTATATCGCAAGCCAACGGCCACCGACTTAATCATCCCGTCCGAGTCAAACCACCACCCCAAGCAGAAATTATCAGCTTTGAAGGCTTATGTTCACCGTCTCGTTTCACTACCATTGAGCGAAGAAAATTACAAAAAAGAATGTTTAGCTGTAAGAGAGATAGCAGTAAATAATGGTTATAATGCCAATATTGTCAATGGCATGATAAAAAAGAAGGAATTCGATCTTTTGTTAGACTCGATCTCTCCCGCACATGCTAGAGGGAACAACGAGTTTAGTGGCGATAAGTGGGTCCCCTTGCCTTATCTGGGTCGGATGTCCTTGGAGGTGGAGAGGGTGCTGAAGAGAGCGGGTTACCGACCAGCGTTCAAGGCGAATGGTTCTCTAAAGAACATGCTACCAAGCGGGAAGAATCCCAAAGAGCCTGAGAAGGGCAGTGGGATCTACAAGCTCAAGTGCGGGCTCTGCAAGGAAGCAACGTATGTAGGACGCACCATACGAAGTTTTGCTGTCAGGTTCAAAGAGCATACCCGCCGAATAGACTCGAGGTTTAGACAGCATACCAGCAACTGCGTCGGTGACGGGGTCCACACGGCCCAGATTATGATGAGAGAGCGGAAAAAAGGAGTGCTGAATGCTCTGGAGGGCTTCGTGATTCACGAGGAAATCTCCCACAACGAGAACTGCATCAACGGGCGAATTGAGGTTCCCGTATCTCCCTTCCTTTCACTCCTCCCACTCCTGCCGCCGAGCGCTCCTCCGAAAACTATAGCTTTAAAAGGAAATTAAGATACCAGATTTGTTTTTGACTGTGATAGATGTGCTCTACACGAAAAATTTTTTAGAGGTTTTTTGACAAGGTACGCTTTATAGTAATATATTTTTTAAATGACCCCCCTTTATCCATGTTAAGTCCTTAGTTGTTTCCCCCCCCCCCTTCAACTCTTAATCTAGTCCCTAGTCATAATCTTAATGTTGTTTATGGAATTTGCAGAATTCTTTTTTCCCCGAAGATGGTTTCCTTGTAGACCGAAAACCGGTTAGGAATAATAAAAAAGACGTGTGGGAAGACAATATCTCTTCGTGATTAGATATAATCAGACAGGTAAAATCACAGACGCCATGTTCGCTCTTATCAATTATCAGTCTTGTAAAATCCACCTTTTGTTGATGTTTTGTGGATGTCAACAAACCACCCCCCAACCATTCTTATTAAACTGATAAGAACGAACATGGCGCCGTATGCGTCTACTCGTCTTTAAAGGTTCCTTAGCCTTGTGTGGTAGCCCACAGTTAACGCGTCGTCCAAACAAGCTTCATCTTCTCGATGGTGCAGACGCCCACACTCACACATGAGATTATTTTTACATCTTTTAGCGATGTGACCAAACTCTTGGCACTTGAAGCACCTTCTCGGTGCGTTTAAGTATGGTCGTACCACGAATCTTTGGTAGGCGGCGTACATACTACTAGGAATAGTAAAGTAAAGTAGTAAAGTATATATTTCGGCACATGATACAAAAAATAAAAGCAAAACAAAATTATACCTATATAACAATAATTGTGCCCACGGAGGCCTAAGTCCAACGGACTTGTATCCCTCCGAGGGATTGCCTCTAACCGTTATATAATTCTAATTCTACAAGTATTATACATTGATTTTTTAGGACTCTATTGCAATTGCCATGATCAACAAGCGTCGTCTATCTTACACACTTAAGTTTGACATCCAAGAAATTTTTAAAATCTTTAATTCTACTAAACTGTTTGAGATTAATTTTATTGTCGTACAAAAATTTAAGAGAAACATAATAAGCATTTTTTCTAAACATCTCCAAATTCACTTTAGGTAACCTTATATTTGACTGAACTGTCGTTCGGGTTGTAACCCCACGGGAAATCTCGTTTCTTTCTATCCCCGTCTTATATAAATGTAGACACGACTCTCTCAGAAATATATCTTTGATCTTTAAGACATTAAACTCCTCAAACAAAACCGATGTATGGGATCCGAATGGCTTTCGTAAAATTATACGTAATACTATATTTTGTACAGTTTGTAACATTCGAATACACCTTTTACTAGCCCCACCCCACGCCAAAATACCATACTTTACCAAAGAAACAAATAAACCAAAATATACCATTCTAAGCACTCTTAGATTAACCAAACCCCTCAAAATTTTAAATATATAAAATAGTTTTCTTAATCTTTTAACAAGTTGAACAATATGTACATTAAATTTCAGATTTTCATCAATAAAGACACCTAAATACTTACAATTAGTCGAGTACGGGATTACTTCACAGGAACAATGTTTTGGGGTATTACAATTGAAACTGTGAAACTTCATACACAGATTTCGTTCAGAATTTGACGATGATGACGCTGCGGAGAACCTCAAAACAGAGGTCTTACTTATATTAAGCCGTAAATAATTAAGATCCAACCACGTCCTAACCAACTGAAAATCTTCAGTGGCCTTCTCAATTAAGTCAGCAGGTGAATCGCTCCAGACTATAATAGCCGTATCATCCGCAAAACCAAAGATCTTTCCATTAAGCTTAACATCCATAAGTTCATTAATATATAACAGAAAAAGAATCGGTCCGAGTACAGTACCTTGTGGAACACCACTCATAATACCTTTACTACTACTAGTCGAATCACCAACCCTAACTCTTTGTGTCCGATTCGAAAGGTAAGACTCAAAAAGCTTCAAAACTAATCCTCTAATACCATAAGCATACAACTTATTTAATAATACTTTGTGCTGCACACAATCAAAAGCCTTACTAATGTCAAGAAAAATCCCCATTAATTGAAAACCCTCATTACATTTCTGAGAAATTAATTTATTCAGTTGAAATAAAGCATGTTCTGTACTTAAATTATGTTGAAAACCAAATTGTCTCTTTGAGATAATATCCGATTTTTCCAGGAAAGATATTAACCTAGATTTAATACATTTTTCTAGGACTTTGGAAAGTGGCAAGGTTAATGAGATTGGCCTATAATTGTCTTTTAAATCCTTATCCCCTGACTTGAAAAGCGGAACTACAATGGAATTCTTGAACAGATCCGGATAAACACCCGTAGCAAAAACCAGATTAAAAATGTGCGCTAAGATCGTACTTATGAACGGACTAATCATTTTAAGAACCTTGTTTGTGATACCCCCATAATTATAACTGCTCTGAGGTTTTAAACCAGCAATAAATTTTTCAATTTCAGAATGACTCACAGGACTCAAAAACATTGACTTTGTTGCAGTGAAATTAGAACATTTCGCCCTCAAATTATCTACCAAAACATTAGCAGGTTGTTTTATGTCCCTGCACGCTTTCTGACCAACATTGACAAAAAAATCGTTAAAAGCATTCGCAATGTCAACCTTATCTTCCAAAAAGCTCCCGTCGTCATTTCTAATTTTTGAACAAACAACATCGTTCACATTCTTCCTAATATTAGTTGCTAATTTAATTGTTTCCCATAACGATTTAATATTACCTTCTGACTTTTTAAATAACACACCATAATACGCGTTTTTCACTTTTTTAATCAAAAGATTCAACAGGTTTCTGTAACGGTTATAGAACATTTTTAATTCCACATTAAAAGGTTGTTTCTTTAAAGTTTTTTTAATTTTATCCCTATTGCGTATGGAAATGACAATTCCTCTCGTAATCCAGGGCTTTATTTTACATAACTTGCCTTTTTTCGTATTAACTTCTTTTGTACAAGATAAAACATGGCCCTCGATAATTTCAAAAAAATTTAAAAGAGCTACGTTGACATCGGTTTCCGTCATCAAGGTACCCCAGCTTTCCTTACTAACATTTTCTAATAATTTAGTGTAATTAATAACAGTGCGCGAAAAGTTCTTCTTGTCTCCATTAGAATTCTTATTAGAGTTTAATGTTTTACAACTAGGTACAAATAAACAGCCCATAACCACTAAATGGTCCGTCAAATCATTGTCATATAATACTCCCACGCTTTTTTCCACCAAACAACCTCTCGCAAAAATATGATCAAGACAAGATCCGGAACCATTAGCCATTATTGTACAAGTATTTATGTAACAAACCATTCCATACTTACACAAAATATTAATGTACTTTTCAGCTATCTTTGAATGTGAAAGTATATCAATGTTAATATCCCCCCCAAAATATGAATACCACTATTCTTAAAATTATTTAAATGAAAATCTAAACTTTCCAAAAATGTGTAAACATTTCTATCATGTGACTTATAAATTGCAGTAAGTGATATTTTAATATCATCAAAAACAAAATGAATACACAGAGTTACATTCTTCAATTTTATCCACTTCAAATCCTTAACTACTAAATCGTTCCGTATGTACACCGACACCCCTTCAGCTATATTAATGTGAGATGAGGTAATAAAGGACCTATATCCTGACAATTCAAAATTATGTTGTTTCTCATTCCAAGTTTCAGATAAAATAATTACATGAATCACGACATCCAAAGAAGTAACAAAAGCACAAAACCTATCAAAATTTTTTTTAACACTTCTTATATTCTGATTAATAAAATTAAGTCCTTTACATTTTTTAATGGTAAATTCCACTTCACTAATATCGTCACAGTATATATTATCAGCTTGATTATAATTATCAATTATTTCTATCATTTCATTCTCCATGAAAACCTGTAAAAAGAAGTAAACGCAAAATAACACGGAAAAATGTAAACATGATTAAGAAGTGCCTAAACACGCTTCATCAGATAAAAACGAACTGCATTTCCGGTCAATGTCAATTTTAACAAGTTGAGACGGTTGGAAAATTCTGAGAGCACGATCACCCTCATTTTTCCTCATAAGAATCCTTCCACTCGACGTCCAGATGTATTTAAATCCGTACGCTTTCCCCACTTGCTTAGCCATCCAAAGTAGACGCCTATTAAAAGGCGTGAGTTTTTCGTTCAGGAATAGCCGTTGCTCACTGGAGAAACTCGATGACAAATCCGACGCGAACACAGCCTTATTCCGAAAAGCCCGCAATAGACTATCTTTAATCTCCGCATTGCCTAATTTAACGGTCACAATATTCATAACTTTCTTCGAATTATTTCGAATTCTGTATCCTTTAACAATATCCTCTTTAACCAGATCACACCCCACATGTTTAGATAAGGAAACAAAAATTTCAGTCACATTTTCATTTTTCGATTCAGGCAAACCAACCAGTTCAATTTCATTTTCCAAGAAAAATTGATCATAACCGTTCACCTTTGCCGATAAGTTGTGAATTACACCTTTCAAATTTCTATTTTCCTTCATGAGTTCTTCGTTTTGTTGCATCAGCTGGTTCACGGTTTTTTCAAGCGATGAAATAGTTTTTAACGCATCATCAAGCTTCTCCGAATGAAAATGCATTGATTTCTCCACTCCCTTGAAGTCCTCTTTTAAATCTTTAATACTTTTTTTCAAAAGAGCTTCAATTTTTCTTTCAAGGCTATAATTACCCGGAACATCAGAATCTGAATTGACTGACTCACCATCGGAATCCGATGATACCGGCGAACTCATCTTTTTTATTTCCACCTTCTTTGCCACACTTTTCCGGCGACACGTATCACATTTCCATTTGTCCTTTTTCTTTCCGAGTTTAGAAAAGTTTTCTTTGGAGACTCCGGCACAAGCATAATGAAACTTATTATTACAAACACTGCAACCCAAACGTTTTTTAGGCGAAAGTTCAGTTTCACATGAATCGCAATTCATATTTAATTTTTACGCCTCTTCTTTCACTCCCACAGAAAAATTAAGAGGTAAGAGATTTAAAAATAAAAATTAGACTTTGATAAATGAAGAAAAAAAATATCTCTCTCTTATAAATCACTCTGAACTCATCGAAGGCTAGAAGCAAACAATCGGAGAATAGTGTTCCCATTGAAAGTTAATACTACAGTTCCGGTCTTCACCTGAACTCCGTCGACCTTTTTCGTCATGAACCTGGCTGCTGTCACGTTATACTGTTGGAAACTCTCGAAGACTTCCTCCTCGTTGAAATTTTCCAACTCCTTCGACGAAATAACCCCTCTAACCGTGTTCAGCCTTTCGGGTGCTACCGCGCTGACTTTCTCGTCGATGAACGTATCGAGTTTCTTCAACTTCTCCGATTGTTCTTTTGTAACGGTTTCTATTACCAGTTTCCCTGTCGGTGTTTTCTTAGCGCTCTTCACCCTTCCGACAGTCGTGTCGATAAACTTTGCTATTTGGAAGATGGATACTTCTGGAAAGATCCACTGGGTTTTTCTAAAACCGCAAACCTATCCCAGAGTTCTGTCATGCTCACTTCTTGCCCCCTTCCAATACTTCCAGATTCACCACCAGTTACTTCTTGCACCCTTTTTGGGGATCGCTTTTTTACTCTTTTGGTTTGTCTAAGTAGACCTTGCCCATCAGATGGGTCGTAAGGTTCCATAACAACCTGTTTCCTTTTTCTTTTTTCCACTTCACTTGCGGTTTGGGATGTCATAGTCTCAATACTTCTCGCTGCGCTCAAAGGATACTTCAGCACATCCATTGATTTTTTAATTATGGGATGTGTTCCCGATACGATTTCTGTGTCGAATTTTTCCGACGTCTCATCATGAGTTCCACATCTTTTGGCAGCCGTTTTACTTAGAGAGCTGACAGGGGCCGTTCCCCTATCTGTCTTTTGTACGTTGTTTTCCTGTTTAGAGTCCTTGTCCGCGCCAGTTTCGCTCAAGAGGCCCTGACTTCCCCCTGAGTTGCCGTTAGACAGACCGGCTATTTCTTTTATTGCAGCAGCCATTTTGTCGAAAAATGCATTTTTATCCTACTGCCAGGTCGGGTTGAGGCTTCTCGAAACCCTATATTCAGAAATTGTCCTTTCCGGGTCATGTCAATACCAGATTCCGTTCATATGACATTTACGTTCATGGCTCATAGGAGGGATGGGAAAATTAAGGGATGGACGCATGGGAAAGGGGGTGGCCAATGGCCTTAGGATAGTTACAAGGCTGGGATGCGTCCCTATAACTAGGCTACAGGACCCCAGGATTGCCAAACCCGTGTGACATTGGGACATCACCCTGCGAGGTTCGGGGTGCCTGTGGCTAACGAGACCCGACTCCCGGCTTTTCTGTAGGGGTGTGCTCCCTTAGACGGCTGCCTTACCAGGCTAACGGATCCGTCCACCCGCCCCTTTATTATTATTATTATTATTATTATTATTATTATTATTATTAGATTGATATAATGAATAAATCTGTCGCCGGCATTTTAATTAGTAAATTAATTAAACTGATATTATCCGGACGACGATGGAAGGGCATAGCCCAACACGATTCGAGTTTCGAGAAAAAATGGCTCTCCGGCGGGATTTGAACCCGCAACCTCTGGATTACCAGTCCAGCACGCTGCCATTTGCGCCACGGAGGCGCCTATGGGAGTCGTACTCCGAGGGATAAGCTAAGCGCAAATGGCAGCGTGCTGGACTGGTAATCCAGAGGTTGCGGGTTCAAATCCCGCCGGAGAGCCATTTTTTCTCGAAACTCGAATCGTGTTGGGCTATGCCCTTCCATCGTCGTCCGGATAATATCAGTTTAATTAATTTACTAATTATTATTATTATTACTATTTTTTTTTTTGGGAGCAGGGAGGTGGAAATGCATTTACGCACAGAGTGCCGGACTCCTGCCAGATGGCAGACTACCGGCTAAACCCCCCCCCCTTTTAGGGCATCGACTGCTGGGGTCATTAGCCTGGATATCAGTGTGTTTCACATCTTCAGATGCTGCGGGTTACTAAGGTAAGATCCGTGGTTATGGTGTTTTTATAGTTTACTGTATATATTAGTTAATTTTAGGAACTGTAGGACGTTTTTCAGTAGTTCGTTCGATGTAGTTAGAAGGGTCGTAAGCGTTGGATTCGGTGGGAAGTTACACGTGGCTCTTTCTGCGGTGAATAGTGGGCAGTCCAGTAGGATATGGGTTATGGTAAGAGGTTCTTCGCAATGTGAACAGTATGGTTGTGCGCTTCGTGTTATGTAGTGATTTTTGGTGAGTCTAGTGTGACCTGTTTTAAGTCGGAGGATAATAATATTCTCCTTTCGTGTGAAGCCAATAGGGGGGAGAGGGGCGTATATTGTGGGTTGTCGTATAGAGATCCTAATGTTGTGTGATTTCTATTCCATTTTGTGTTCCATTTATTCCAAATTATTTGTTTCAGTCGATGCTTTTCATCATCTTGCCTTGACGGGATGGAAAGGTCAGAAGGTTGGTGTGACGCTGCAAATTTGGCAAGGGAGTCCACCTGGGTGTTCCCCGCAATGCCTATGTGGCTTGGGACCCACATGAAAGTTACAGATTTTGATTGTGAAGCAAGCTGGACAATTTTGTGGTGAATATTTGTTATGGCCGGGTCTGTGGTAAATTTGTTACGAATTGCCTCTAGAGAGCTGTATGAATCGGTTAGAAGAAGGAAAGAAGTGTGATTATAATGAAGGAAGTGATCTAACGCAAAAAGGATGCCGTATAACTCGGCAGTGAAGATGGAAAAATGGGTTGGGAGAGGACAGATGAAAGATGTTTCAAGAGGGGAGTAGAGGGCACAGCCTACTCCGGAGGTCATTTTTGATCCGTCAGTGTAGACAAGGTGATGGTTAGTATACTTGGTATTTAATATTCTATTAAGGTGGGATTGCATGACTGCAGGGGGAGTGTCATTTTTCTTGTACTTTTTAATGGTATAGTCTATAAGTATTTCAGGGTATTTCCAGGGATAGATTTCAGAATTTAATTTCGGGATCACGGGGTTCAAATTTGTAGAATAGTTGGCTAAGGTTTCGCGCAGACGAACAGAAAGGGGACGTGTGCGCGAGGGGAGTTGGGTGAATAATTGTAAGTGTGGAGGATTGAAAAGTTCAGAGTGGAGGAAGTGGTTAGGTTGTGTTTTGATTGAAAGAGAACTTCCGTCGGCTTTGCAGACGCCGACATAGTTTCTAATAACGTACAAAGAAACACAAAAATTCCTTGGCATTACCTTCGATAAACAGCTTCGCTGGAAACAAAACATATTTGAAATTAACAAAAAATGTAACAAGACCCTAAACTTAATGAAAACCCTTGCTAATCACAACTGGGGATCAGACGCCTCACTGCTTATAAAAATTCTTAACTCCCTCATCCGTTCCCGTATGGAATATGGGCTCCAGGCTTACGGCTCAGCCCGTAAATCCTGGATGATGACTCTTGACCACACGTATCAAGCCGGTTTGCGAATAGCACTGGGAGCTTACCGATCAACACCTTGTGCCGATTTATACTTTCTATCTCAAAATCTACCTCTACATTACCGCCGTCAACAAATCTTGCTAAACTATACTATGGCGGCGTCCACCCTCTCGTGGAGTACATGATTTTTGGAGTAGATTGTAGCCGTTAGGGGTAGTGAAAAAGGAGTTCGTAAAGTGGGTTTCTTGAAGTGCTACGAGGAAAGGGGTGTGATTCGAAATAATCGAGCGGAGCTCGTCCGAGTGTTGATGATACCCTCGGATGTTCCACTGAAGTATACAGTTTTTTGGTGGGGGATTATTTAAATTTCGAGAATTTCTGTTCATTATAATTTGGCATTAGAGGTTGGTGGCTCCGTAAGGTGATCTGGATCCTTGTCGGGTGGTTTTGGAGGGGGGAGTGTTTGAGGGGATGTGGTTGTTTTTGTTATGGGAGGTGTTGAAGTGTGTTGTGGTTTCTTTGTTGTATTAGTAGGTGAACTGGTGACGTTTCCTTGAAGTTTTCGAGGTTTGCCTCGCGGCCAACCTTTTTTTCTTGTTGGCGTGATAAAAAATGTTTTATCGGAGAAATCGTCACTTAATTCAGAAGAAGTTAGTACTTGGGTTGGCGGTTCAGTAGGGGCATTTGAAGTTTTGGAAGCTCGTTTTTCTACGTAATAGGGGGTAAGGAATGGTTCCAAGCTGTAGGTTTGTGAGGTTGAGGGGCCAGGGAGAGAGGGGAAATGGCGTTGGGCAACCGTTGCATAGGGTTCTTGACGTTCTAAGACGGTTCCCTTTGCTTGTTGACGGGCTTGCCGGAGGTTAAGTTGAGGGTTATTGGCTTTAAGGGTGAGCGCCGCTCTTTCGAGCTTATACGCCGGGCATTGTGTGGAACTCGTGAAGTGCGGTCCTTTACAGTTGATACAGGTAGGAGGTTGGGTGCATGGGACTTCAGTACCGTGTTTCGCTACTCCACAGTGGCACATAGCGATTGATGTTCGACATGCCAATGAGCTGTGTCCGTAGCGCTGGCAGTTGAAACATCGCCTCGGGAGAGGGATGTATTGTCTTACTTTCAAGCGGTAAAATGCCGCGTCTATGCTGTCAGGTAGTGTTGGTACGTTGAAGGTCAGCAGGAATGTGAAGCCCAGCGTGGGCGAACCTTTACGCAAGAAAGCGTTTGATTTTTACGACATTTTGGTTGGCAAGACCATCTAGGATTTCTTCGTCTGTGGAATTTTGAAAGTCTCTGCAGGTAATCACTCCGAAGGAGTAATTTAAACTTGCATGGGGCTGGATGTTGAGCCTCTGTCTTGGTCTCAATGAGTAACGTACCGTTATTTAATTTGCGCACTGAATCTAACGTGCCAATTGAATGAGTTAGTATTTTTGATATTAAGAAAGGAGAAACATTGGTAAAAGAGCCCGAGTTTTTACTGATGATGAGATGTTTCGCTCGAACTGGAGGTGGGAGAGTGTTTTCATTCGGTGGGACTATTTCCATGTCGGTAATTTGGTTCGAAACTTGTGAGTCAGAAGGTTTTTTCGTTATGGGCATGGTTGAAATTTCACTGTCTCGACTTAATGGTCGTTTGTTCAAGTTCGTTGTTCTTTGTTCTTTTGGTTCCAGATTTTTCTGCTCTGTGAGCGTTGGAGGAGTCAAAGACGCGCCTGAGTTTGCATCTGCGCAGCCACGGTCAGTCAGGCCAGGGGTGGCTGCAACCCCTGAACTGCCGGCATTTTGGCCTTCCGGTACTACGGCCTTCTCTTTATTTTTCGGAACGTTGTTGATTCGGTGGGCCGGGGGGTTAGCCCGGAACCACCTAGTCGGCTGGTGGGGCTGCCACCTCAGGGCCTGCCGACCTGCCCCCCGTCGCCGGGAGTGAAGGAAAAAGCTCAACAGGGGAGGTGTCCCTGAATCATGGCCCTTTCCCACCTCTGCCATTTCGCTAGTGGTCGACTTTGTCGTTGTGCCCAGGGGGCACCACGAGGAGGCCTCCCGGCCCGCTGTGCGCGGCACCGAGAGAGGACCCAAGTCCATGGCAGTCGGCTAGTTGGGGATTGCGACGGCGGACTAATGCCCGGACAAGGGGGTCGGGCCCTATACGTCCGAGGTTCATCGCTAAAGCTGAGGAAGCTCCGCGCCCACTTTCACTCAGCCCCCGCCGCGTTACCCCAACCTTCGCCCCCCTATTATTATTATTATTATTATTATTATTATTGTCTCGATAATGAATGTATTTGCAAAACGTTTCTCTACAATACGAATACATTCAAGGCAAACGAAATTTAATAGCCAATACTTACGTTGAAAACCCCCCTACCCCATCGGAAAATTCAAAATGTTTAAAATATTCAGTAATAATTTTAATTCAAACCAATTTAATAGTCCCAAAAGCTGCTAAAGGAGGTTGGGCTACATCAAAACGCCGATTATAACTTACAAGATGTGGTAAAGATCCAGTCCCCTCACTCAGTAGTCACCATTCACATAATACGAGGGGGGAAAATAATATGATGCAGGATCGTCACCAATTGGCACTAATACGTCCAAGAGTTTCATTATCTGCCAGACAACTTGTGATCTCTTGCTAGCGTAAACATATCCAAGCGGAGGATTCATTCTGTGCTCGTCATTCATCAATGCAGCGATAATTTATTGAAATTATAAGATACAGTTAATCGTTCCACAATTCAACTGACAGCTGCAAATTTAACATTTTTAACTTTGAAATATTTGTCGGCTTCTTCGCCGAAAAGATCTTCCTGTTCTGGTGGCACGTCCAAGTCTTTGTTCTTAGCTAAGAATTTCCTATCTAATTTTGTATACTTCGGATGCGAACCATCACCGTGTTTTGCGGCTCGATGAGCAACCTTATTATTGCGAACGTTAAACGAGAAAAAGATTAATGAACGGTCGCTGATGATTGGTTGGTTGGTGGTGGGGGGGGGGGCGTATACTGTTACCATTTCAGGCGTCGCCGCTCTCAAATCATAGGCCCAACCGAGTTTCGCAAAAAGATCGATGCAGAGAGTGGAATAATTGAAAAATGAGCCGAGTTCAGCTGCGCGATAGTCCCAGGGAAACGTGTGGTGGTAATTATGCCAACCTTCGCCGAATGATATGGCTGATACGAACATTATTTCAGTCGGTAAAATATCTCTGGAATGGGGAAAAATAGTGGTTTTTAGGCCCAGTGGGAGGGGTTGGT
Organism: Corythucha ciliata; assembly: GCA_038030265.1. NCBI lineage: Eukaryota > Metazoa > Arthropoda > Insecta > Hemiptera > Tingidae > Corythucha > Corythucha ciliata. The sequence goes on from CM075938.1 coordinate 7,442,980, forward strand.
TTTAAGAATAATTCACTTGGTAAACGGTTTGTATCCAATTCTGTGAGCCAAACTGTTTATACAGAGAGTTCCGTGGAGAGTAAACAAATGCAGTGAGGCGTACATTCCAAAAATTGAATTCCAAAGAGTTTCTCCCAAACAATAGGTGGTCATTATTGGCATAAAAACGCCAAAAACTGCTAAAAGAGGGTAGTAATATCTAAAAAAAAAAGAGAAAAAAAGCTTTTTTTTTTCCACTCCCCGATTGTCTTATTTAAAACATTTTTCTCCCTAACTTTCTCTGGAACATGACCACAGGATCAGCCTGAAGGTCGGACAAATCCAAAAGCTTCCCCTTTGCAATCAACTCGGGGTGTTTTCTCGTCAGTAACCACCCAATGTGACAGAAGAAAAAACTTCTCTTCGAGTTATGCGGATCGGCATCCGTATCGCTGTACTTATGATGCATTCTGTGCTCGCGAGCCCAACTGTAAATACAAGTCTTTCCGCCGCACAAACGTTCATTTTTATTCGTAAATAAATAATTGAATTTTAAAACACCAAAATACCTGCGCCGCCATGGTTTGCCATAAAGCCAAAATGATTTTCATAGGCAGTTTAGCCTTGTAGGATCGGTGAGCCCAAAGGCGATGTGCACCGACGCCGATGCCCTCGGTAATGAATACGCGTCCGATCCACCCTAAAAAAAAAACAAACATGGTAAAGGCAAAGACGATAATTATCACACACAAATGCATCGTACTCACAAATTAAATAAGTCGTCCATTTGAGCTGAAAAGTCAAAAAAAGCCACCAGCCGTAAATGCCAGCGATGTGCAACAACGTGAAATACGTTAAATTGGGCCAAGCGATTCGAATCTTATACTGTTGCTGAGACGCCGTTGGTTTTACATCAATCTCTTGAAGCACTGTAGTAGTCTCCTCCATGCTGGAAGCCAAGAGCGAAACTCACTGACTTCAACACTTTCAACACTGGTGACATACATTTTTATTTTTGCGTTTCAATGGGGGGGGGGGGATATCGTGCTTATGTTTTTTATTTTTATGGTTTTATTGTTTGTTAATGAGACATTCGACGTTGATTAGGCTGCTCAAAACTTGAATGTGTCGTAAAAAAGGGCGACGCATAAAAGTTTTATTGATTCGTATAAGTTTTATTGAGGTCGGCTCTATGGGTTTGACCCATGGTGTCCTTATTGATGAACAAGGATACACCCCCCCCCCCACGTTGACAGGTTTTCATTTTTTGCGTTGGAAATTTTAATAAACTTCACTCATAAACAATTGTTTTTTTCATTTAAAAGTTTCTTGGGCACGAATCTCGGAGTCGTTTCAGTAGAATTATAGAACTAAAAATGACCGTAGATAAACGTTGGGGGAGGGGGGCACTAGCGCACCAAGGAAGCAGCGTGAGAGGGGGAGGGTGGGTGGACCACTTAGGGCCCCTGATGAGAGGGGCTCATCGAAAAGTTTGAAGATTGAGTAAATTGACTATCAGAGTATTGAGGTCAATATGCTCTGCTCTTAAGGGAAAGTCAAAGTCTATGGGAAAGTCCGCGGCTATAATTGAGATAAAGCACTCATTTGCCGCTAAAATTGAGCAAAAAACACCAATTCAAGGGATCTGGAGGCAACTTGAGGTGACTAAAATAGGTATAACATAACGCTAATCCCCAGTTTTTCTATTGATCGATTGATATTGGTCCTTTGGTGGCTGATATTGAGAAAGCGCGCAAATGTCCACTGCTAAAATTGAGAAAAAGTGCTAATTCGGGGGCTTAAAATGAAAAAAAACGCTAGTTCGTGGTTGAAATTAACTAAAATTGAGATAAATCGCTCGTTAAAACCTGAAAATTGAACAAAAAACAAAAGGAGGCAATTTCGCGGATGAAATAGATAAAAAACCCCGCCAATGCCAAGTTTCTGTGGGTTCATAGGCGACTAATATTGAGCAATTGCACTGGATAACGCTGTTCTTGGAGCAAATTCGAGGCTAAAATTTAGAAAAAGGGATGAAATAGAGTTATAAGTCGTGGTCTTTGGACGTCCTCTGATGGCTCAAATTGAGGAGAACCGCTTTTTTTAAAACTCTTCTTGTGACGTTCGAACTGAAAAAAAGCGTCCATTCAAGGCTGGAACAGAGAAATACGCTAATTCTCGACAAAAATTAAGAAGAAGCTGCTAATTCGCGGATGAATTTGAGAGAGAGCGCTGTTTAGCGGCTAAAAGTTAGTAAACTCGCTGATTCGCGGTTAAAATTGAGAGATAATTCGGGGCTGAAACAAACGCAAATGGCTAAATTTGGGAAAATGCGCAAATTCGAGATTTATTGAAGCAACACTTCCAGATAAAACTCGAGAAAAAGAGCTAATTCGCTATTACTGGAGGCCCTTTCATGGCTAAATTTAAGGAAACCCGTTTATTGTGCTCTTCTTGGGGCCAGAGAAGTACCGAGATTGGTGCGAGGGGGGGGGGGCGGATCACCCCCAGGCCACCTTTCCCCCCCGCATAGCCCTGAATAGCTTGGAGATGAAAAAGCTTTGATTCGCTGCTAACAATAATTGAGAATAAGCGCTCATTTGCCGCTAAGATGAAGGAAAACTAGTTTGACAAAATTTGATGGCTACATAGCGGCTAAAATAGAGGTAGTTTCCTTAAACCCTCAATAGAGACGGCTAAAATTAGGAACGCGTTATAATGTGCTGTTCATATGGCAAATATGCGGCAAAAAATGGGAAAAAGCGCTGATAATTGCGGTTAAAATAGCGGAAAAGGTTGATTCGGGGCAAAAAGCGAAAAAAATCCCCAATCCACGGCTAAAAATGAAGAGAGAAACACTACCTGGCGGCCAAAATCTCTAATTCACGTTGACAAAAAAATGCTAAAATTGACAAAGAGCACTAATTATAACGTCTAAAATTGACAAAATACGCTAATTATCGGATACATGACAGAAAACCCGTTAATTCACAGCTGAAATGGAGAAAAGGCGTAATTCACGGCTGTAAAGTTGACGAAAACGCCTTTCAGAAAATTCGTTGATTCGCCAGGGCCAAAATTGAGTAAAAGAGATAGTTCTCCGCTAAAATTAAGAAATAGTGCTCGGCTAAAATTATAAAAAACGGTAATTCTCGGCTGAAATTGAGACAAAACATCAATTCACCGATCTATTTGAGAAAACCTGCGCTAATACGTGGTTGAAACGGAGAAAACCCCTTTAGTTTCCAATCATAAAATTGAGATAGCGCGCTCATTCACAGATCAATTCGGCAAAAACCCCGAATCGGCCGCTAAATTAGTATAAAACACCCTGATTCACGACATAAATTGAGAAAACAGTGTTCATTCGCATGGCTAAATAGTAAAATAAAACGCTAATTCGTGGTTGAAATAGACAAACAGCACTGATTCACGGCTAAAATTGAGAAAATACGCAAATTCTTTGATGCACTTGAAAAACTACGCTAAAAAGTGCATTGCTAAAATGAAGAAAATAACTAATTCGCGGCTATAAAGTTGAAAAAATGGGGGGGGGGGGGACAAACAAAAAAAACGCGAATTCACGAATCAATTTGAAAAAATCCCCCAATTTTCAGGGTCCAAAGTTGTTAAAAGCGATACTTCACAGCTGAATTTAAGAAATAATGGGCAGCAAAAATTCATTGGCGGATTTAAGGGGGGGCTATAGGGACTTAGCCCCCCCAGTTGGACTTATTAGCCCCCCCCAAGATGTTTATTCTCAAGCCCCTGTTCCCACAAACTGCCAAATTGACAGTTTTTAACTCCGAAAATGACAGTGTCTATAGGGCGACATTGGCATGTTTAGAGGACGAAATTTACAGTTTCCGAGATAAACATGTCCATTAATAAATTCCAGGACGAAATTGATAGTTTTGACAACGAAATTTACAATTTCCTGGACAAAATAGACATCAGTTTCAGAAAGGAATTGACTGTTTCTCGAACAAATGCAAGTTGATAGTTTCCAGGACGAAAACGAAAGTTTTGAATGATTCTTGAACGAAATTGATAGTTTGTAGGACGATCTTGGCAGTTTCAGGACGACACTGATAGGTTTGGCGACGAAAGCGACTGTTTTGGGGACGAAATTGACTGTTTAAAAGTCGAAATTGTTAGATTTGAACATTTAATTGATAGTTTATAGGGCGAAATTGACAGTTTTGAACGACGAAATTGATAGTTTCTAGTACTCGACTGTTTTCGGTGAAGGGACTTGGAAATCTTCAGTTTCCGGAATCCCTTGACACAGTTTCTAGGAAGACATTGGCAGATTCGAGGATTAAACTGACAGTTTGTGGGGCGAAATTGGCAGTTTTAGAATGATATCGGTATAGTTTTGACGACGAAATTGACAGTTTTGAATGACGAAATTGACCTTCATAGGACAAAATTGACCGTGTTAGATCGATACTGATAGTTTCAACTAGAAATGTACAGTCTCCAGGACGAAATTGACACTTTTTGAGACAACAATGACAGTTATTTATGACAAAATAGACAGTTTCTCGGGTGAAATTGACAGTTCCCTGGCCGAAATTGACAGTTTACGGGACGGAATCGTTTTGAGAGTTTTAACTGTTTCAGGTGAAGGGGTCCAAAAACCCCATGTTGTGAGCCCGAATGGTCCGCTACTGAATCTCGAAATCAAGTTTTGTGATCTTCTGTTATGCAGGAGGAAATTGACAGATTCCAAGTCAAGACTGTCAGTTTCTGGGGTGAAATTGGAGTTTTTTAAAGAAGAAATTATCAGTTTTAAAGACGAAATTGACAGCTCGACCGAAACTGACAGTTGCCGAGGGAGGACTTAAGAAAATCCATACGGTCGTCTGAAACCAGAATTCACGTCAGTGACTGAGTTTGCAATTTTTATTGCCTGACTAGTCGGGTACCAATCGTCAGTTCAGGCATTTTTAAGACACGAATGGTCAATTTGGCCATTATTGGAACGCGAGTGGTCGTTTTTGAGACGCAAATCTATCAGTATAGCCATTGTGGGGGAGGGGGGAGGCATGAATTGTCAATACGACCAGCAGCCCGTTTTAGGGCTTGTCCAGTCTGTTCTACCACTTTCAAGGGGCCAATTGTCGTTGTCCCTGACGCTTTCCAAAGAGCGCGAATGACCAGTTTGACCATTTTTAGACCAAAACTTTGAAGATTGAATTTTTTAAAGCGTTTGGTTATTTCAGAGCACGAATCGTCAGTTCAGTCATTTTCAATGGCCTGATGGCCTTTTTGGCAATTTTCAAGGTGCGAGTCGTCATTTTAGGCATTTCCAGGGGACGAAACGTCCGTAAAGTCAATTATAGGGTTTGAATGGTTAGTTTAGCAATTTATAAAGCATGAATCGCTAGATTCGCAATTTTTCGAATGGTTCCAACGAGCAAAAATTTGTTTTTGGCGCAGTGAAATCCGTGAAATTGCTTTTTTAGGTTCAACCAGCAGCAAGTCACATTAGGCATTTTAATGGCATGAATCGTCAGTTAAGCCATTTCCAAGACGCAAATTATTAGTTCTGCTATTTTTAGGGCACAAATCGTCTGCTGGTGGACAAGTCGTCGTGGCTCAGTTTGTCCATTTTTGCGCTATGAATGGTAAGTTCGCCATTTTACTGGCACGAATTTGCACATTTAGCTATTTTTAGGGCGTGATTTACCAATCAAGCAATTTAATAGCCTGAGAGTCGGTAATCAGTTTCAAATAAAATCTAAAAGTTTACCCAGTCCATGAGGTGCATGTAGCTAACGCTGGTGGGGGGTGGGAGGTCGGTGTGAGGACGGCCCATGCTCGGTACGCAATCGCAAGTGGTCAACTTATCGCTTGAAGGGTGCAAATAGCCCTGTTTGGTCATTTTTGGGTGCAGATAGCCACCCAAATTTGAAGGCGCGAATCGTCTGTTTCTCTGTTTAGCCTTTGTAGAGCACAAACGGTCAGTTAGGCCATTCTTAGACTGTGAATTGCTGGTACGAGCTGTTTATGTCATTTTCAGGGTACAAAATAGCGTAAATAGCCAGCTTTTAAGGCCAGGATCGTCAGTTTAGACAATTCCAAGGCGTGAAGGCTCAGCATGGCTATTTCTGACGCGCGAATGGCCAATTTTGCCATTTTCAGGACATGAATCATCTGCTTTGGGATTTTCAAAGTGCGAATTGTCAGTTTAACCATTCACCGTAGGCCGCATAGAGTCAGTTTTACAAATTTTTATAGGGCGTGAATAGCCAGTTTGGCAATTTTAACGCTGCCAGTATGGCCATTCCTAGGGCATGAATCCGTCATTTTAGTCAATTGTATGTTACGAACTCAGTTTTGACATTTGCATTGCGTGAATTATTAGTTTAACCATTTAGAGTACGCAAACAATCAGTTCTGCCATTTTTTAAGGTGCGAATAGTCCGTCACCTCATTTATGGGGTGCGAATTGTCAGCTTGCCATTTCTAGGTCGCAAATTGTCAGCATAGTCATTTATAGAGAGTGAATAGCCAGTGTGATATCTTCAGAGCATGAATCGTCAGTTTTTCTATTTCTAGGGTTTGTAAAATCTGTTGGGCCATTTATAATAAGCGCGAATCGTCTGGCGCGCAAATGGTTGATTTTGGAATATTTAGGGCAGGAATTGTCTGTTAAGGGATTTGCTGAGCGTGAATTGTTAGTTTGCCCATTTTTATAGCGCGCTACGTCAGCTTGGCCACTTTTTGAGCGGGAATCGCTAGTTTTAGCTAGTTGAGCTCGCGAATGGAAGATTTAGCCTTTTTCATAGCGGGATTCATGATCTTTTCATGTATTTTCTGCGCTGCCAATTGCGCCACGGTGACGCCCTTTGGGAGACACCGCAGAGGGAGGAATGAACGTAGCCAAACCCCATCCAGGGCCATTGTTTCTCGCGGGTCTTTCCAACTCAAAATGCCTCATTCGCAGGATTGAACTCCAAAAAATTCCATTTCGCGGGAATGAATAATGTTTTCGTTTGACATAAATGCGTTAATGTTTGGTGAGAAAGAATGGAAGGCTCGCTAATAAATTTAGTACGACTCACCGTTGAAGTAGTGGCAGGCCCGGCTGAGGGTGACGTTTGCTCCGGAGAAAGCCGTAGAATCGAGTCTAAGTACTTAATTAGCGAGCACACAGGGACTTTACGTTAATTTTACGACAACAGCACAATCGTGGTCTGGTCTGACAAGCGTCAAGGAAAGAACTAATCACAGCCTTTTCCTGGGCCAAAGGGCTACGTATAAATAGTAAAGGGAGGAGGGGTGGATTGTTTTTAATTGGCGATCGCACTGGCGTAAACACCGCCCACCCAAAATGAAATTCCTCGACTGTGTGGAGACGAAATGCTGTTCGGCCTTCTCGTCATCTGGGTCGCGGCACATTATTTTTTCCACTTCTTCGGCTTGCCAGAATTTCTGAAGAGTTTCGTCTAAGCGCTCTTCTACGACGTTGAGAGAGATGTTTGCCTCCGATGATGTTCTCGATGGTTGCGGGACCGAGCCGATGACTACCCAGCCGAACACCGTCTCAAACGCAGCCGGTCGACCCTGTCGAATTGAACACCCGGCTCGTACAATGTCGGGATATAACTCTGCGCCCAAGAGCAGGTCAATTTTACGTTTTACGTGGAACGCGTTGTCAGCCAGGGGTAAATCGTTTACGTTTTGATGAACATCGGGTGTTAGTGAGACACTTGGCAAATCTGCGCACACCTTTCTCAGAATATGTGCCTCGAGGCACCACTGCTTGCCGTTTTCAGGTTTTTCTGCCAAAATGCATTTCACTTTGCCTGTAGAGATAGCGACGTTTCGATTCATGACTCCACTGAGTTGCAGAGATGACTTATTGATTGGAAGCTTTAATCGTTGAACTGTTTCGGTCGTTATTAAATTGATTTGAGAGCCTGGGTCAATCAACAGCCTAATGGGTAACCACACCCCATCTTGACCTCTTAGCCACGCTTGAGCGGTACCGAGTAGAACAGTTGAAGCTTTGTCAGACTCTGGTCGGGAGACGTTCGTGAGGACCTTTGGAAAGCCAGCACCATTAATTGACGCGACTATTTGACGACGATCCGTTGAAGTGACGAGGGCGTGGGCTCCATCTGAAATGGGCTTGTCTTTGTTCGTTGAGGTGTTTGCGTTATTACTGTTATTGAGCGTTTCGAGTTCTTCGTTATGCAGTAAAGAATGATGCTTCGCGCTGCCACAAAGTTTGCATTTGTGTTGAGACTTACAATGCACTCTCAAGTGTAATCCGAGACACGCGAAGCAACGTGATGTTGATTTGATGAGCGTGTAACGTTCGCCTGGAGATATTTCGCTGAATTTAGGACAGCAATAAATGGAATGTGTGCCTACACACATGTCACACCTCAAAGGGCTTGATTTTGAACCCCTGTTAGAATTTTGTTAGAATTTGTTGTTGTTAGAATTTGCACACAATTCTGCAACGCGGCAATTCATTTCCACCCGTCTTCTCCAGTAACATATGATTTAATTAAGAGTGGACGAGTGGAAATGAACTGCCCAAGTGCAGAATTTTGTGCAAATGGGAAACGCTATAAATGTCGCTGATTTGCCACCTGAAGAACCCAATTTTGTGGCCTTGGCTTACTTGGATTTGGCGGCTTTGGTGTGGAGCTGCGTCCACACCCCTTGCCTTAGATTTTGGCACTACAATTTTAGCGTGTTTTCAGTGCTAAAGTCTATAGGTCTGTAGTTAACATGAATAATACGGCCCAGGAAATGTGTTTCGTCACTTTTTATAGTTCTCTTATTTTTTCCTTCATTCACCTCGGTCAATTTAATTTTTATTATCGGCTATTAATCGTTAAATGTTCTTTTAACGGCAGTATTGTATGCAAAGATGATGCCCAAAATTCGAACTTTTTTTTTTTTTCTCTCTCTCGAGCATTTCAAACCGAGCTGTTTAGCCATTAACTATTTTAAAATTATACAGCGTAAAGCTATGGCTCGTCAGTATCGGTCCGCATTGTAAACTGACAGGTATGTACTCCTTCACCCTTTTCACCAGTTCTGGCTGTGGTTGTGAGCGTGGACCACACGATTTATTTTTCCTCTCCAGGCCAATCGTACCATGGACGCGACATTGGCGAGCAACAACACGCCTCAGGGAAAACCGTACAAGCCTACGATTGTATGGAAAAACGTTGTTTTTTTCGTATTGTTTCACATCGCGGGTCTGTACGGATGGTGGCTCATATTGACTCTTCAATTGAAATGGCAAACATATCTGCTGTGTAAGTCTCGGAGTTGGATGAGTAAGAGCTTTTACACTCGCTTCAATTTTTTTTTCTTTTTACAAGTTTGGATCAACCGAATAATCGTAACACTTAGCACCGGCGTGGGATCTCACAGACTGTACGCTCATAAAGCGTTCAAAGCGACATTACCACTTAGGATATTGATTATGTTAGGACAGACTCTGTCAGGTCAGGTGAGGTCCCCCCTCTTCACCGTCGCCCCTCTTACTATATGAAAACTTTCCTAAAATATATTTTCCTCTCGAAAGAACTCGATTTACACTTGGGTACGAGACCATAGAATGCATCACAAGTACAGTGACACAGACGCTGATCCACACAATTCCCGCCGGGGACTTTTTTTCAGTCATATGGGCTGGTTGATGGTAAAAAGGCACCCTGAACTTGTCGCCAAAGGGAAATTTTTGGACATGTCTGATCTTGAGAAAGACGAGGTGATTATGTTTCAGTACAGGTGAGTAAAGACATTGGTAAAACCTTAGGACTTGTTTTCATTTTCACATTTGTTTTTTTTTTGTATTTTTTCCAAGGTACTATTACTATTTGTACACTTTGATTGGATTCATCTACCCCGTGTTTTTCCCTTTGGTCTACGGCGAGTCGTTAAGAAATTCATTTTTCGGCCTATATTTAGGCCTCTACTTGCTCAGTCTCCACGGTATATGGGCTGTGAACAGTGTCGCTCACGTGTTCGGAAATAAACCATTTACAAAGTTCGTTTCGCCATGAATGACCCATCAATTATAGAACCCTTTCACACTAGGGGAAAACATACGTTATTCCCCCCCCCCCCCCTAGTGTGAAAGGGGTCTTATCCGTCTTAGGCGTCAAATTTTTATTTTTTAAAAAGGGACATACGGTCGACTGAACTCATGTTCGTCTCATTTCTTACGTATGGCGAAGGGTGGCACAACTATCATCACACCTTTCCCTGGGACTATAGAGCGTCTGAACTCGGTTCCTTGTTCAACTACTCGGGTTACGTTATTTATCTATTTTCAAAAATTGGTTGGGCTTACGACTTAAAATTCGCCACTCCTGAAATGGTAAACAACATGTGTTTTTTTTCTTTCTTTCTGCCTCGCCACTTGAAAGTGACCAAAAATGACGTTAACGCTGCTGCGCTTCAC